>OZ024862.1:41686174-41691174 GCA_964017155.1 Oasisia sp. SBJ-2009 | reverse complement strand
AACCGATGCATCCGCACCAGTTGATTCGGATGTACTTCAACTGATAGCGCCAACAGGCGACACAATTAGTATTCATTCTTCTGGATCGCTAACATCGTTCATATCAAAACGTCAACAGAATGTTGTTAACATGAACGTGATAGATAAGTCAGACGTCTTAAGCATACGTGTTCGTAGCTAATCATTTAGCAATTATTGCCGAAACCACTGCCAAATATAGTCAAAATATCAATTCAAAACATTGCTAATATTTCCAAATGAAAATAGGGATCTTTAAAAATACACATTGAATATGCATGTTACCCAGCTTCATAAGCTAAGGCTATAGCGCACCATTGATACTTTTAATACTTGTGTTTTCTTAATCATGTACCGCCACTGATATTGTGTGTGATTGTGTGTGTGTGTGTGTGTGTGTGTGTGTGTGTGTGTGTGTGTGTGTTTGTGTGTGTGTGTTTGTGCGTGCGTGCGTGCGTGCGTGCGTGCGTGCGTGTGTGATTGTGGGTGTATATAATATATGTCTGAGTGTGTGCGTCCGTGCGCGTGTGTGTATGCATGTCTGCCTGTGTGTGTGGGGGGGTATAGGTAATATAATATAACATACAATAAATACCTGTATGTCTTGGCTGTTCTCGATTTTCGGTCTGCGCATGCGCAGTATGCGTGGCAGGATGTAGAGGAAGATCTTGCGGGCCCAGTCCGGCATGGTGTGCGTGGCGAGCGAGCGATAATAGACGTTATACGTGCACACGGTGACGGTGACGGAAGTGACGACGAGGATCATGGTGAATACGAGGTACTTGCCGAGGAGAGGCACCACCAGCGACGTAGGGGGTATGATCTCGGCGAGCATGAGGAAGAAGACGGTGAGCGATAATAGGATGTTTATGCAGAGCGCCATCTTCTGGCGACTGTCGCCAGGCAGGTAGAAGACGAGCAGTGTGACGCAGGCGTGCGACACGAGCGGCCCGATCAGGTTGACAGTGTAGAAGAGGAACTGGCGCCGCAGAGTCACGTTAAAGGTCCACTCTGGGAACAGCTCGACGGAGCCGGCGTAATGGTGCAGACTCTTGCGGGCCGGCACCGCCATGACATCCCACTCGACGTTCGGGTAGAAGTCGTCCACGTCGATGCCGCTCTCCAGGGTCGTGAACTCGTCCGATGACGTCATCGCGTCCGCCTGCCACGCATGCGTGATGTCCACCTGACGGAATGACGAAAGTTCGCGGTTAAATCACTAATGGGGATAAGGCATGTCATAGCCAATGTGTTGTTTCTCTTCATCGTAACGTTCAATCCCTCACCTAAAGAAACTAATAATGTTCAAGTTTGATTCTTCTAACATTGTTACACATCAATACTTCCAGCAAATAGACCCTATAATGCTCGCTAAACATTACCCTGTCTTAATATTGTTATCGTTAACAAAACATTTATTGCCGAAATTTCGAAAACAAAACGTACGACGAACTGTCTTAATTGAACCTTTTCACGTGCGGTGGCCATTTTGACTTGACAGACCTTTTAACTAATGCCCTACTGAAACTAAAAAATCTATATACAAGTAAAATAAATAAATACACAAAATGTCCTACAATAACACAATTTGTTATAATAACAAATAAATAAAAATAAATATATGAATAAATAATTTAATCAGTATTAAAATAATTTCTAAAACATTTAAGTGTTCAACCTAGGTGTAGCCCGCCCTTGCCAGGTGTTGCCATGGTTACACTCGCCTCGTCCTTGTTGTAGGTCCAAGACCCGAACCTCATGGAGCACTCCTGCTGGTCGAAGGGGAAGTAGGTGACGTCGATAGAGCAGGAGCTCTTGTAGGAGGCGGGGGCCGGCCAGTGGACGCGGCCGTCCGGGTGGATGGCCGCCTTCGTGCCCGTCGCCGTCTCGTAGCTGCCGTCAGCCCTGTGTACGAGACACAGGGCGTGACGTACGACACTCGATAACATCAAACCATAGTTAGCTGGTCTAAACGTCACGTATGTTCCTTGGAATTTACTATTGCGCTTAAACAATGTCATAAGTAATACTAATAAATTAAACACGACAAAATGCGCCTGGTTAAAAAGAAGCATTTGGATACTTACCGTATAGTGCAACAAAGTAAAATAGTACTAATAATAATAGTCGGGTATATCCAACGGATACGATCCGTTTTGCCGTTAGTTTGTTCACTAGTAGTCGCCGTTTTAACCAATTATTGTCGCCCTTTTGTTATACCTTATCGCCGTTTTCACTCAGACGTTGTTGTCTTTGTTTGCTCCATTTTATTTTCTCCGGAGTTTTCCGCGCTCGTTTTTCGCAGATTTAACTTTTAGTGACAGCACGGAGATTCTCGTAAAGTTTGAATTGTAATGTTGATTCTATTTCAGTAAACATATGTTGTTAGTTGGTATGTTTATAGATACAGTTTATGCTGTGTAGGCCTAACATGATTGAACTATAAGCAGATTTCCTCCTTTGTTGGCTTTACAATGAAAAAGGTAAGTTCTCAGTATCCAGTCCTTAGGACTGTTCAAGGCGTTTTACACTTTACTCCCTGACAGACCCGTTCAATCGACAGCCATCTGCTCTGGGAAGATTTCAGTCACGCTGCAATTAATACGCGAAAAATATCCGCATACAAATATCCATACGTGTCACCACCGAAATAGTGCAAAGTTCCACAAGGTAGCACATGCTTCGAACCTAAGTTCTCTCAACTGGAGTTCGATGCTCTAACTGGGCCAATGCGCGTCATACCTCAACAAAGATTCACGCATTACGTCGTTATAGAGAGTATTCGCGAGTCGTCACTCACGTGTTGTACAACACTATATCCGGGTTCCAGATGTCAGTTGCCGGCACGTACAGCACTTCCACACCGCCATTCTCATCCGGGTTCCATTTGAGGGCCCGGTCAAACCATTCCTGCAACAAACATAAACTCAAACTATGCCCATATTGGTCGAATTCTCACCGGGGGTAACGTTCATCTGGGGCCGGCGTACGTACGAGCACAAATACGAGAAGATACGTTATAGCAGTGTTATAATAATGTGTTAATTAAATTACCCACTTGCTGAGTGAGTTATCTACATGACCATTCGTATGTCAACACCTACATGACCATTCGTAGAGTGACATACCCGCATTAACACTCGTATATAGAGTGACACACCCACATGAACATTCGTAGAATGACATGCCCACATGACCACTCGTAGAGTGACATACCTGTATGGCCATTCGTAGAGTGACACACCCACGTGACTATTCGTAGAGTGACACACCCACATGACTATTCGTAGAGTGACACACCCAAGTGACCATTCGTAGAGTGACACACTCAAGTGACCATTCGTAGAGTGACATAGCTACTCGACTATTCGTAGAGTAACATACCTACTTGAACATTCTTTGAGTTACATACACACATGACCATTCGTAGAGTGACATACGCATATGACCACACGTAGAGTGACAAGGCTACACGACCACTTACCTGCACGACCCAGACATTCGTCGTCATTATCTGATTCTTCTCATCCTGCGAACAAAATAAATGTCAGTGGCTTATTGCAAAACACGGATCGTACATTCAGTATCAACATTAGGTGTTGCTATATACAAAATGAAAATTAAACTTTGACATGTCCTTATAACAATTATTGTACTCCATTAACAACAAATTATTTATTTAATTCTTTATACGAAATTTAAAATATGGGGGAGGTTTTGTTGGAGTGAACACGTCGTGTATTAGTTACGTTTGGTCACATCTCGTTTATAGCAAATTTAAAACACTACCTAGATAAGCCCATTGGCTCACACATAACCTGTCGAATGCCCAGTGTATCCACGTACATTCGAGAGCGCCTACATGCCTCTGGAGAGATCACATATACGTATTGGGAGCTCCTATTTCTCAGGAGCTCACAATCTCACACCTCCTGCGAGCTCCCAGCTACCTGTCAAGAGCTTATTCAGATACCTCTAAGAGGTAGCTCCTGCATACGCGTCAAGAGCTCCCACGAACATATCAATAGGCAATTGTCCTCTAGTCGTATGGAATACGTTGCTTGAAGATCTGCGACTGATACAGTACATGGACACGTTTAAAATCTCGCCTTAAAACACATGACTTTAAACTAGCTTTCAATGTTTAATCATCACAATTTTATATTTTACTCGTTATACCACTGATGTGTATATTTTTGAAACGTTTAATTGAAACTAATAAGGTATTACTGTAGTCACATACGATTTATTAATTAATTGTTTAATTAATTTTCACAGCATTTGTTGATCTCACCAAGGTATTCTATACGATTTGACGCAGTGCTGCAAAGCATTCATGCTCAACTGAAGAAACCTCAACTTCGATGGGCTGGCAATATTGTCAGAATGAGCGATGAATGACTACCAAAGCGCCTGCTATATGGAGAACTGTTAGGTGAGAGGAGGTCTACTGGCGGTTACAAAACGTTACAAAGACTCTCTAAAGGCCTTTTAAATAAACACGAGTCTTGTGAGAGCCAGCAGCTGGCGCAGCTTGGTCCGGAAGGGAGCTGAGCCGTATGAACAAACCAGGATAAGCCGGGCGAAATAAAAAATACCGCTCCGCAAATGCAGTGCTGCGGAAACAAGCTCTACGATTATTACTGCTCTTCAATGCCCGAACTGCGACAGAACGTTTCGTGCCCGAATCGGCCTTATCAGCCACATCCGGACACATCGCCTACATTCGACATTGACACATAATATAATTTACGTCATTGTCACTTTTAATTGACTTGTACCCCCTCTAGGGCTGCTCTGTAAAACAATGCACAACTTATACGTATGTGTTTGTTTATATATTTTACTTGTATTATTTTTATTATTATATCTGAGTTACATTTTATATTTTATCGAGTATTGTAAACACTTCTGAACAGAGGTATACTTTGGATATTGGTGTATAAAATTATTATGTTATTCCTTGTATTGATAATGTTACA
>OZ024862.1:41573674-41678674 GCA_964017155.1 Oasisia sp. SBJ-2009 | reverse complement strand
ACTAGTAGCAATGGAACTTGCCAAATACAACATCGACATCGCCGCCCTATGTGAAACAAGGTTCTCAGAGTCTGGTAGTCTCGACGACTTGGAATACTCTTTCTTCTGGAGTGGCAAACCCGAAGGAGAAAGAAGGGAGGCCGGAGTGGGCTTTGCTATCAAAAAGGATATCATCACAAAGCTGACAGAAATGCCACGGCCAGTAAGTGACAGAATCATGACGATGAGACTACCTCTGAGCAAGGACAACTTTGCTACAATTATCAACGTGTATGCTCCGACAATGACAAACCCAGACGAAAACAAGGAGGCCTTCTACAACCAGCTCACAAGTGTGCTCAGGGGCATCCCTCATACCGATAAGCTACTGCTGATAGGAGACTTCAATGCGAGGATAGGAAGAGACAATGACAAGTGGCCCTTGGTCATGGGCAAACATGGGTTTGGGAAATGCAACTCCAATGGCGAACTTCTACTGGCTCTGTGCTCTGAGTTCGAACTGATAGTGACGAACACCATGTTCAAGCAGAAGGATGAACGCAAGACCACCTGGATGCATCCTCGTTCCAAACACTGGCATATGATCGACTTCATCATCACGAGGTGTCGGGATAAGATGGACATCCACAGCACCCGAGCCATGCGTGGAGCAAACTGCTGGACCGATCACCAGATGCTGAGATCAAAAGTGGCTTTCAGAATACGACAAAAGCACAACAGGCAAGGGACAAATAAGCCGACCAAGCTCAACACTGCAAAACTAAGTACCATCAGCCATAGGGAGAGTTTTGAGCAGGAGATGGACAGTGCTCTCGCCCATTGGGAGGAGAAGGAAAACTCAACACCAGACGAGGAATGGGCAGCTCTGCAGCAGGTTGTGTACAACACAGCCAAGACATATCTTGGCAAGCCGGACAGAAAACACCAGGACTGGTTCGACCCCAACGACCAGGAGCTACAGACTCTTATGAGCAGAAGAGATCAAGCCCACCAGAGAGTGTTGCAAACCAGGAGTACTAGATCCACCACTGCAGCATACAAAGATGCCTGCAGACTGCTACAAAAACACACCCGTGCACTGAAGTCGGACTGGTGGGAAAGGAAAGCAGTGGAGCTGCAGAGAGCTGCCGACAGTAACAACATGAAGGGCTTCTACAATGGACTGAAGGAAGTGTGGGGACCCAAAAAGAAGGGACCTGTTCAACTAAAATCAACAGACGGAATGGAAACCTTCTCTGACAGCAAGAGAGTTGTGGCAAGATGGAGTGAACACTTCCAGAAGCTACTCAACGTCCCTGGCGACATAGATCACGAAGCTCTGGACAACATCCCGCAGCGCATTACCAAGACAAGCCTTGATGAGATTCCAACTATGGATGAGATGGCTAGAGCAATCGCCAGCCTGAAAGATGGCAAAGCACCTGGAGGAGATGGAATTCCTGCAGAAGTATGGAAGCATGGAGGAGACAATCTGTTCAGCAGACTGCACCAACTAATCACCAATGCATGGGAGATGGGTTCTGTACCACAAGCATGGAAGGATGCAAGCATTATAACCATCTACAAGAAAGGTGATCGAACAGACTGTGGGAACTATAGAGGAATCTCTCTTCTTTCCATAGCAGGCAAGATCTTCGCCAGGATCCTCCTCAACAGACTATCTACCCACCTAACACCAGAGGTAGTTCCGGAGACACAATGTGGCTTCAGAGGTAACCGGAGCACCGTGGATATGATATTTTGTCTCCGACAACTACAAGAAAAGTGCATTGAGCAGGACCGACCACTGTACATGGTATTTGTCGACTTCAGTAAGGCGTTCGATACAGTTGGGAGGACCGGACTATGGCAGCTACTGAAGAAGTATGGCTGCCCAGAGAAGTTCACAACAATGATCGAGGCACTACATACCGGAATGATGGCGACTGTTAATGTTGGAGGGGAAGTCTCGGAATCGTTCAGGGTCACAAATGGGGTCAAGCAAGGCTGTGTACTGGCGCCCACGCTCTTTTCCATCTTCCTATCAGCAATGCTCGACAATGCTTTCCGAGACATGGGGGATGGCATCTACATACAGTCCAGACAGAGCGCTGACCTATTCAATGTCGCACACTTCAGAGCGAAGACCAAGACTACACGGATACTGATGAGGGAGCTGCTATTCGCAGATGACAGTGCACTGGTTGCACACTCTGCTGAAGAGATCCAGAAAATAGTGGATGCTTTTTCCAATGCGTCAAAGAATTTCGGCCTGAAGATTAACATCAAGAAGACCGAGGTGCTGTACCAACCCAACTCTACAAGAACCCGAGAGGAGGATATCATGGTTGATGGAAACAAGCTGAACTCTGTTATGGAATTCACCTACCTCGGAAGCACTATATCAAGTGACGGATGCATTGACGATGAAATACAGAGGAGGATGGCCAAGGCTAGTGCATCTTTCGGCCGACTACGCCAGAGACTCTGGAACAACCACCATGTGTCCATGCGGGTTAAAGGCAAGATATACCGTGCAATTGTGCTGTCCACCCTCCTATACGGAGCCGAGGCCTGGACAGTGTACAGACGACAGGTGAAAAAGTTGCATGCCTTCATGATGCGACATCTGCGTTCGATCATGAGGATAACCTGGATGGACAAAGTGACAAACAAGGAAATACTCGAACGGACAGGGCTGCCATCTATGGAAGATCTTCTGATCAGAAAGAATCTCCGGTGGACTGGACACCTCATGAGGATGTCATCAGACAGGCTACCGAAGCAGGTTCTCTACTCCCAACTGTCTTCTGGTCACAGAAAGAGAGGGCGCCCTCGTCTCCGGTTCAAAGATACCATCAAGAGAAACCTGAAGCTGAGAGACATAAAGATCGACTCCTGGACATCACTCTCACAGCAGAGAGACAAATGGAGAGCAAGAGTCAAGTGATGGAAGCAGTCTTTGTCGCTTCGCGACCGACAGCATGATGATGACTACTATTGTTACTACTACTACTACTACTACTACTACTACTACTACTACTACTACTACTACTACTACTACTACTACTACTACTACTACTACTATTGTTACTACTACTACTACTACTACTATTGTTACTACTACTACTACTACTACTACTACTACTACTACTACAACTACTACTACTACTACTACTACTACTACTACTACTACTACTACTACTACTATTGTTACTACTACTACTACTACTACTACTACTACTACTACTACTACTACTACTACTACTACTACTACTACAACTATTACTACTACTACTAGTACTACTAGTACTACTACTACTACTAGTAGTACTACTACTACTACTACTACTACTACTACTACTACTACTACTACTACTACTACTACTACTACTACTACTACTACTACTACTACTACTAGTACTACTACTACTACTACTACTACTATACTACTACTACTACTATTACTACTACTACTACTACTACTACTACTACTACTACTACTACTACTACTACTACTACTACTACTACTACTACTACTACTACTACTGTTACTACTACTACTACTACTACTACTACTACTACTACTACTACTACTACTACTACTACTACTACTACTACTACTACTACTACTACAACTATTACTACTACTAGTAGTACTACTACTACTACTAGTAGTACTACTACTACTACTACTACTACTACTACTACTACTACTACTACTACTACTACTACTACTACTACTACTACTACAAATACTACTACTATTGTTACTACTACTGCTACTGCTACTGCTACTGCTACTGCTACTGCTACTGCTACTGCTACTGCTACTGCTACTGCTACTGCTACTGCTACTGCTACTGCTACTGCTACTGCTACTACTACTACTACTACTACCACTACTACTACCACTACTACCACTACCACCACTACCACCACTACCACCACTATCACCACTACCACCACTACCACCACTACCACCACCACCACCACCACCACCACCACCACCACCACCACCACCACCACCACCACAACCACCACCACCACCACCACCACCACCACCACCACCTTTTAGTTTTGGTTATTTACGCTCTATCATGCTTTATTTACAAGTCTTTTGAAGTTACCATAATTGCTCTTCCTTGTAATCATTCAATAGTTTGTTATTATATCCTTCGTAGTAACAAAACGACGGTGATTAGAATTTGCGCTGCAATAGGTATCGTTGCGATAATTTAACAGCGTGGTGTGGCAGCACCAAACGATGATTAAGTGATTGGGCTGGAATACAGGAAACAGCACACAAAAGCAACACTCAGAATGTATGTTCGCACAGAGCAATTGTGAGACTTCGCGTTAGTATAATTTAGTAACATTTAAATGATGTCATACGATCAATTTAGACATTAATGCTTGTATGACTAGAGGAAAAGATTGCCATGTTAGATATATGTAAGTGAACTACTTGCCCGATCATATGAGAAAATATGTAAGCATTTCCATGTCGATAAATGTGCCAAAAATGTATATTGATTAAAAGTACTATCAAACTGAAATAATATTACATATTTATATAAAGCAACACCGTAGTTTCGAACCGTCAAACATTAGGTGAATAATATGCGCCTCTCTACTAATATCTACACCCTCTATAAGAAGTCTAATTGCAACAGACATGGGTCCATCAAGCTATATTCCGTCTAGTTGGCCTAGATATGTTTAACTTTGTCACCTAATTAACAATAAATACACAATTTTTGCGCGTAATAAAAAACGCCAATGACGACTAAAACGTTGCAATCAGGAAGGTGTATTTTTGAATCCGACAAGCCGGAACTATAACAATTAGTGTAGGTATGTTATAAAGTGTTTATATGTTGCGGGTGCTTAATAAATGGACATTTATTGTTTATCAGAGACTGTAACAAAATATGGCGGACTCCATTTTCCGACGTATCCACGGAAACGTTAAATGCCGCCACCTTCTGGATAAATTACGTAACTACCCGTAAATCTATTCCGGTAGACGGCATGCTTCTCAGAATCATGTAATAAATCAATTATAGCACAGTGTTGAGTATTAATTTTGATTAATATAATTTAGTAACATTTAAATTATGTCATACGATCAATTTAGACATTAATTCTTTTTATGACTTGAGGAAAAGATTGCCATGTTAGATAAATGTGAGTGATCTACTTGCCCGACCATACGAGAAAATTTGTAAACATTTCCATGTCGGTAAATGTGCCACAAAATGGGTATTGATTAAAAGTACTATCAAACTGAAATAATATTACATATTTATATAAAGCAATACTGTAGTTTCGAACCGTTAACACTAGGTGCATAATGCACTTCTCTACTAATATCTACACTCTCTATAAGTCTAATTGCAACATACATAGGTACATCTATCTATATTCCGTCTAGTTGGTTTAGATAATGTCTAACTTTGTCACCTAATTAATAATAAATCCACAATCCTTGCGAGTGATCAAAAACGCCAATGACGACTAAAACGTTGCAATCAGGAAGATGTATTTTCGATGCCGACATGCCGGAACTATAACAATTAGTGTATGTGTGTTAGAAAGTGTTCATATGTTGCGGGTGCTTAATAAATGGACATTAATTTTTTCATTAGAAACTGTAAAAAAATATGACGGAATCCATTTTCCGACGTATCCACGGAAACGTTAAATGCCGCCACCTTCTGGATAAATTACGTAACTAGCCGTAAATGTATTCCGGTAGACGGCATGCTTCTCACAATCACTTAATAAATCAATTCTAGCATAGTGCTGAGTATTAATTCTGATTAATGAATGAATATTGGACGAAGTATTGTCACAATAACATGTAGACATGCAGTAATAGCGGGCCGTTTAAGAGGCATATTCAGACGAGAACTATGTCATTCGTACACTGACATACTGTAATGTTGTCAGAAAGTTATCGTCACGCTAGAAAAACTGATAGAAGGACATTGATACGCAAGGATGTCATCTGCTTAGAACATCGTCATGATAACATGACACGTCGTAAAACGTTGTCAACTTACATGTCAGTAGAACTATGTCGATACACTAAAATTACATCCCATTAGAACTATAAATATCGACACACTAAAATGACTTTTTATTAGAACTATATCGACACACCAGAATGACTTATCATTATATTTATATCGACACACTAGAATGACATTCCATTAGAATGATGTCGACACACTAGAATGACGTTTCATTCATACAATATCGACACAGTTTAATGACATCTCATTAATACAATATCGACACAATAGAATAACAGGTCATCAGAACTACATAGACACTGACCGTCTGACTCCACACATGGGTGTATATCGACCAGTATATCAATAAGAACGCTAGAATGATATCCCATTCGAAATATTCAGTAGAATATTATAACATTATAGATGTCTAGTCATAGCAAGAACAAAGGAAATAATTTTCCTGCCCACCGTTTGCTGAGTACTAGAGAAACCGCGACACCTTTGAAGTATTGCTGCAATGTGTGTATGTTCATTCACAACGCGCGCGTGCGTGCGTGCGTGCGTGCGTGCGTGCGTGCGTGCGTGCGTGCGTGTGTGTGTGTGTGTGTGTGTGTGTGTGTGTGTGTGTGTGTGTGTACTCCAGTGCACAGGCGCGTGTGCGTTATATGTGCGCTTGCTCGCGTGCATGAGTCCATGTGTGCGTGCGAGCATGTATGCGTGCCTACGTGCGCGAGCGCCGGTGTAAATACATCCGTGCGAAGCATTGACCGGCGGTCACCTTACGAAATGTCTATCTCCACCGGAGCTCCTCAGGGGTGTGTACTGTCGCCATTTTTGTATACCATGTACACTAATTCATGCAGAAGTGCATATTCAAACAAACACTACTTCAAGTATGCAGACGACACTGCTCTTGTCGGTCTGGTGTCTGACGACGAAACTGATTACAGAATTGACATAGATCACGTTGTGTCATGGTGTGTGGCCAACTGCCTTGAGTAAAATGTTGTCAAAACCAAGGAACTTGTAATAGACTTTCGATCACGTGTACATCACCCCACCCCTGTCAACAGCAATGGGCAAAACATAGAAATTGTGCATTCCTATAAATATCTGGGCACAACAATCGATGACAAATTAGATGGGATGAGAATACAATGAATCTATATAAGAAAGGCCAACAAAGATTGTACTTCCTGAGAAAACTCAATGCCTTGCACATAGACAGAAACATATTATTTGTGTTCCACGATTCATTTGTAAAAAGTGTTATGACGTTCGGTCTTGTTTGCTGGTGGGGAAACATCTCAGTCAAAAACAGAGAAAAACTAAACAGAATATACACCATTTCTTGCAAAATCGCTATGTGCTGTACACCCGATACCAGTCTGGAGCAGTGGTACAAGTCAAGAACACTGCAAATGGCAACCAAAATCTTATCTGACCCCACCCACTTCTTACACGACCATTACGAACTTCTCCCCTCTGGAAGGAGGTACAGAATGCCAACAGTAAAAACCCAGCGAGCCCTTAAATCCTTCATTCCATCCTCCATCAAGTATCAGAATCAGCCACACACAAAATAATCCTTGAACTACCACATTCTCTACCGCTGCGATTGCAATGTTGTTTTATCATCTTTATTAATTAACTTATTTATCTTATTATAATATTGTCATATTGTTTTAGTATATTTATTTATTCCAATATATATCATATTTATATTTTTAGCTAACGCTTACATATTTACATGCTTGATTTTACTGCATACATGCGTTACCACGTGACTTAAATATTGTGTTTTTATGCAACCTCCAAAGTGCAAAATGTATTTCCATTCTATGAATTGGACAATAAAGTGATTATATTATTATATTAAGACATGGACAACTGTGAAACAATTGTTTCTACAATGTGTTGATTGAATCACAAGTCACACAACATGTAGTCAGACAAACGGTTCAGTCCTCGGGAGGGTCCATGCACCACGCCGTGGTAAATGGACCCACGGTTCATTAATTCCCAACGAAGGTCCGTACATCACGCCTGGCAAACGGACCCACGTTTCATTCACAACGAGGGTCCGTACGTCACTCCATGGTAAACGGACCCACGGTTCATTCACTCCGGCAGATTTCCCTCCGGCAGATGCCCGCACTTTGCGCCGTGCACGTCTGAGCGGGGTCGATGCACCGACATCTGTCGATATTATCGCCGGATCAGACACTACGTGGAAAGGATATATTGAGAAGAACTACACCATCGTGGCATCGGTGTCGATGATTTACCTGAGTGCGCCGCTTATCTGACTCGCCGTTGGGGCATCGTGGGAAATGGAGGACGCGCGCAGATCGAATATTCCATGTCTGGTCGCTAGGGGAGTTTTAAATAACATAATATCCGCTAGGGACAACGAAACACTTTTAACGCTGTTACGGCCCGGTAAGAATATCGGCAATACTACGTAACATGCTTCCATATACTACCAATATGGGAGCTTTGATTAATATAGGTAGTTGAGACAAAACATTACCACCGAAATTACTTCTGAAATGTCTACTTGGCGACAGATTGTGATCAGAAAGAAAAACAACAGTCGGTGTGAAAGAGGAATAAAATGTCGAAGTCAAAAATGCCCAAGTCCCTGATAAATAATAAAATAAGAGATAAGATCAGCTGTAGTGCCATGTATTTTCATTGTAGTTACAATAAAATACTGGAATGCATTGAAACGCTGGAACGTCGTACAAGTAATTTCACATGACAATACACACACGTGCTCCAAACAATTATGATAAAACATAGTACTACTTTGAATTAATTAAAATAAGAAGTAAGTAAGTAAATAAATAAGAGCAATCGATAAGTACTAGTTGTTGACATGATCTAGTATAAATATAAAATAATAAAATATAAAATGTGGAATAAAATAATATATAATAAATTATGTTAAAATATACACACTCAAAATTTAAAAACGAAGAATATTTGGTGGTTTTTAGGATCCGATTAAGACAAAATGTAACAGTCAGCAACGAGAATCGTCCACTCGACTAACCGTAAACAGAGACCAACCAATATGGCGGCCAACAGTATTGCCAGTTTTCATTACACCGGAAGTGCGTCGGCGACAACATTTCTCGTCTTGTGTCTGGCGTCACTGAGTAACTCGAACCACGATGCACGGCGACTGTACGACGACTTACTGAAGAAGAGCGGATACAACCGACTCATCCGTCCCGTCAGCAACAGCGCACACAACTTGACGATGAAGATGGGCCTGAAGCTTGCACAAGTCCTCGATGTGGTACGTGACCGCACGCACGAACTCATTCATGCACGCCAGCGCGCGCGTACACACACACACACACACACACACACAAACACACACACACACACACACACACACACACACATACACACACACATCCACACACACACACGCACGCGCGCGCGCACGCGCACGCGCACGCGCACGCGCACGCGCACGCGCACGCGCACACGCACACGCACACGCACACGCACACGCACACGCACACGCACACGCACACGCACACGCACACGCACACGCACACGCACACGCACACGCACACGCACACGCACACGCACACGCACACGCACACGCACACGCACACGCACACGCACACGCACACGCACACGCACACGCACACGCACACGCACACGCACACGCACACGCACACGCACACGCACACGCACACGCACACGCACACGCACACGCACACGCACACGCACACGCACACGCACACGCACACGCACACGCACACGCACACGCACACGCACACGCACACGCACACGCACACGCACACGCACACGCACACGCACACGCACACGCACACGCACACGCACACGCACACGCACACGCACACGCACACGCACACGCACACGCACACGCACACGCACACGCACACGCACACGCACACGCACACGCACACGCACACGCACACGCACACGCACACGCACACGCACACGCACACGCACACGCACACGCACACGCACACGCACACGCACACGCACACGCACACGCACACGCACACGCACACGCACACGCACACGCACACGCACACGCACACGCACACGCACACGCACACGCACACGCACACGCACACGCACACGCACACGCACACGCACACGCACACGCACACGCACACGCACACGCACACGCACACGCACACACACGCACGCACGCACCTATAGACTTACACCTTACACACGTGCGCACGCATGCACACACGCACGCATGCATGCATTCACTCGCACATACACACCCCTTCCCCCCCCCGCGTGCACACGCACGCACACGCATGTGCACTATGGTATTTAATTTGAAATGTAAGTTTGCGCGTTACTTGACATAATGTAAACACGAGAGAATACTTGTCAAAGGTTACTTAATTAAAATTAATTGTCGGTCAGTATTCTTTACAGTAGTAAACTGAGTTGAGTATAGAACATTGTATTCTCTGTCAAATCTAAACTGCTGCATGTACAACTGTTTGTGTATTCAGCACTCAGTTGTTACACTGACCGCCTTTTGTACGTTTGTATTCTCCAGAATGAACGTTACCAAGTGATCACCACGAACATGTTCGTCATTCAGGTACGTAACGTGTGTACGTGCGTGCGTGCGTGCGTGCGTGTGTGTGTATGTGTGTGTGCATGCTCCCGTTTGTGTATGGTGTGTGTGTGCGCGTGTGCTTGCGTGTCATCGCATCTGTTTTTCGTACTGTTGGTTGTGCATTGTTGAATAACGTACAAACCATTTTGTCACCGCAAAGGCAGCAGAGATGTTATTAAGAAAGGTTGCATGTAAAAAAGAGACACAACTCTAGAACTGGTTTCTTTCGTTCATAAAAACATTCCTGTTGTGTGTGATACGAATATACAACAGGTAATGAAATAACTTCGACCTACAATGTGTTGTGTTAACAACAATACAGTTATGCCGGCTTACGGTGTGTTATGTTGTCAAATATACTTGAATGCTGCCGCCCTACAATGTGGTATGTTGTCAACAATGGAATAAAGCCGATCTAACATGTGTCGTCAGCAATGAAAAGACGCCGGCCTAAAATGTGTTGTATTATCAGCAATTGAGTGATGCCATCCTCAAATGTATTGTGTTGTTAGCAGTTGAATGACGCCCCGCTAAAATGTGTTGTGTTGTCAGCAATAGAGTGACGCCGTCCTAAAATATGTTGTAGTTGTCAACAATGGAATGACACCGGCCTAAATTGTGTCGTGTTGACAAAAATACAATGATGCCGGCTTACGGTGTGTTATGTTATCAAATACACTTGAATGGTGCCGCCCTACGATGTTTTATATTGACAGCAATGGAAGACCACCGGCCTAAAATGTGTAGTGTTGTCAGCAATAATATAACGTTGACCTAACATGTATTATCAACAACGGAATGACGCCAGCCTTAAATATGTTGTGTTGCGTTGCGTTGCGTTGCGTTGCGTTGCGTTGCGTTGCGTTGCGTTGCGTTGCGTTGCGTTGCGTTGCGTTGCGTTGCGTTGCGTTGCGTTGCGTTGCGTTGCGTTGCGTTGCGTTGCGTTGCGTTGCGTTGCGTTGCGTTGCGTTGCGTTGCGTTGCGTTGCGTTGCGTTGCGTTGCGTTGCGTTGCGTTGCGTTGCGTTGCGTTGCGTTGCGTTGCGTTGCGTTGCGTTGCGTTGCGTTGCGTTGCGTTGCGTTGCGTTGCGTTGCGTTGCGTTGCGTTGCGTTGCGTTGCGTTGCGTTGCGTTGCGTTGCGTTGCGTTGCGTTGCGTTGCGTTGCGTTGCGTTGCGTTGCGTTGCGTTGCGTTGCGTTGCGTTGCGTTGCGTTGCGTTGCGTTGCGTTGCGTTGCGTTGCGTTGCGTTGCGTTGCGTTGCGTTGCGTTGCGTTGCGTTGCGTTGCGTTGCGTTGCGTTGCGTTGCGTTGTGAGCAATGGAATGACGCCGGTGTAGCGGTCCCCAGAACATCGAGCTGTCCAGAACGTCGAAGGTTAGCGGTTCATGTCAAAGGTTAGCGGCTCATGGCGAAGGTTAGCGGCTCATGGCGAAGGTGAGCGCGACGTTACGGCCCGCAGCTAGCCAGTCTGGAATGTATATGCGGTCCAGGATGTCGTTCCACCTCGTTTGAGTGTTGTTTATGGACTTCTTACATGCATGACAAAGGTTATACGTCTACTGTGACCAGCGTAAACATGGTGACTGCACGTGCGCGCTGGAAACTGTAGTGTGCAACGTAGGGGGTCGAAAAGTAGGTCGTCGCTACAGCGCGCAGAAATTATTTATTATGTTACACAGTCGCCGCGGGGGTCATGAACTCAATCTCGACATTCTGGCACGGGGTCAAAGTTGATCGGCCACCTGAGGTCACCGGAGGTTATGCCAGTTCGGCGCGCATGTGCATACGTGGAACGACGTTCTGGACTGCTCGACGTTGCATACCTTCGCGCTAACCTTTGCCGTGAACCGCTAACCTTTGACATGAACCGCTAACCTTTGACATGAACTGCTAACCTTTGACGTTCTGGACTGCATCGACGTTCTGGACCGCGACACCGCCACACCAGCCGTAACTGTGTGTTGTCAGCAATGGAATGACGCCGGTCTGCACTGGGATCCCGTCGAGTACGGCGGAGTAAAGACTCTCTTCGTACCGTCGGAGTCAATCTGGCTGCCGGACCTTGTGCTGTACAACAAGTGAGTTGAACAAGGCTCGTGTGTTCATTTGTGTGTCATGTGTGTGGGCGTATGTGTGATCGAGTGTGTGCTTGTGTGTATGCGCGCGTGCAAGCTACCAAAAGCGTCCACTAAATATGTTGTGGCGACAGCAATTCAATAATAATAATAATAATAATGGCAATTTGTATAGCGCGGTATCCGCCTTGGATTGTCTTGAACACAAACATGGAGATTTTGAAGATGATTCTCTGTTCGATTGGTAGCCAGTGTAGTTGTTTGAGTACATTTCTTGGAGAGCGTGACAAATCTGCCAACAATGTTTTGTAATCGCTAGAGTCGTTTTAGCTGCGTTTTATTGAGGCCGTGAAGCAGTGAATTGCACGTGTCCAATCTAGAAGTAATGAGCGCGTGAGTGAGTAGTTCCGCAACCGGCTGATTGATATGCTTACGAATTATTCCAATATTTCTGATCGATATACACACAGCTCTGGACACTTTCGCGATGTGTTTATACATCAACGATAACGCCGAGGTTCGTGACACTGTTGGTAGGAATGACCGGGTCTCGCCCACTCTGATCTGTTTGATGTTGACTTTTGATCTCTGTTGTTTTGATCCAACCACAGTGAATTATGTTTTTTTTTGTATTGTTCAGTTTCAGGCAATTCCGCGACATCCATTGACGTAGTTCGTCAAGACAGGCTTCAATTGGCTCTATTGCGTCATTAACGTTTGACTGTATAAGATCGACTAAAATGTATATTTGAGTATCGTCTGCGTAACAGTGATATTTTCATCTCAGTTAATCATATTCTTTCATATTTAGGTACACAACTGGGGTAGATAAGAATTCAATTTAATGAATAACTCAAACGAAATTATAATCACTTTGAGATGATATTTGTAAGATGACGTGACGGACAGTGCTGACGGAGACTACACAGTGACCATCATGATTGCAAGGTGTGTTTGTTGGACAGTGCTGATGGCGACTACACAGTGACCATCATAACTACATAGATGTGTTTGTCGGACAGTGCTGATGGCGACTACACTGTGACCATCATAACTACATAGGTGTGTTTGTCGGACATTTCTAATGGCGACTACACAGTGACCATCATGATTGCACAGGTGTGTTTGTCGGACAGTGCTGACGGCGACTACACAGTGACCATCATAACTACATAGGTGTGTTTGTCGGACAGTGCTGACGGCGACTACACAGTGACCATCATAACTACATAGGTGTGTTTGTCGGACAGTGCTGACGGCGACTACACGGTGACCATCATGACGAAGGCGACCGTGTCTTACACTGGCGCTGTCCTGTGGGAGCCCCCGGTCATCTTCAAGAGCTTCTGTCAGATGGATGTCGAGTTCTTCCCCTTCGACGTCCAGAAATGTCATATGAAGTTCGGATCCTGGTCCTACGACATTCTCAAGGTTGATGACTTAAAATTATCACTTGATTTCGGGTCTTGATTCAACAATTACGTTTGATTTAACACTGGCACACGAAGTTCGGGTCTTGTTCATTGGTCAGAGTCCTCGTGTGTGATTTAGCACTATCATCTCATTATTATTTGAAAACTTATTTGAAACTAATAATGTATCATTGTAGTCGCATACTATTTTACTAAGTAAAGCTACTATATTTTACGGTATTGATATATAATATAATTTACACCAGTATTTCTATGAAATAATGTTTAATCCTTCTAGTTTAGATCGATCCCTTCAACATTGCACAGGTTATACTTAAATATGTATTATATATTTATTGATTTGGATTTTAGTGTAAAAAATTATGTAAATTATTATTGCTATCATCATCTCAGTTGCTCTGTCATTGAGACCCACCTATGCGGTGTCTTAGTTGATATCGTGTTCACATTTCCCTCTTTCGTCCTTCCGTCTGTCCTCAGGTAGATCTCTTCCACGTGTGGCAGGAGCGACTGGGCGATGCTCAACTGGACATCATAGACTCAGCCGTCGATCTCGCTGACTTCCACCGCAGCGTCGAGTGGGACTTGTTGACGGCAGTCGCCAAGAAGAACATTATTAAGTACCCTTGTTGCGAAGAGTTGTACCCCGACATCACGTTCAATCTGACCCTGCGACGGAAGACTCTGTTCTACACCATCAACCTCCTCATCCCCTGCATCTCCATCAACGCCCTCACCATCCTTGGCTTCTATCTACCGTCCGACGCGGGAGAGAAGGTTTGTGTCACTCTTGTCTTCCGCAGACGGAGAGATCGGTTAACGTAGTTGTTCTATTTCACATGATTAATAATAATTGTAACACATCCATGGCGCCTACATCTTTAAAAATTCAAGGTCAGAGGACAAGAAACGAAATCATTTGGCGTAATTATAAACGGGGACATGCAAAAGTCGTTATTGGAGCATGGAATTTAATATGTAGGTCACTTGCTGGTTTAGCAATATATTTAAGTAATAAATGTAAACATAAAATACTAAACATATATGATAACTCTAACATTTGGGAAAGACAATTTCGTGAAATAACATATGAAGAAAATCATTATTCTGGGTAATATAAAAGACGTCAAAGAAAACTACCGAAGATTTATTGATGACTTTGTAGATAAATTAATGAAAATAAACAAATATAAATGCGAGGTTATAGTTGCAGGAGATTACAATATAGATTTACTTTAAATAACGATAAACCCACAATTAACATGTATTTTGATACAATCAGTTCACACTGATTTGTTTTCTAAAATCACTTTATCAACTAGACTTCCAAATTACAATGGCACACTCATAGAAAATTGTCGATGTCAGTTGTCGAAAGGATTTTTCACACCTTCAGCTGGTATATTAGTAAGCAACATATCGCATCACTATAATATGAAGAAAACTGTATATCCTTGAATTATTTTCAAACTGTTAACACTCTGCCAAAGTTTATACAAATTAAACGCAACATTCCTGATACACATAAATATATGCGATAAACTAAATAGTGACGTATACGCAGATCCGGATGACAACTATAGCATACTTGAAGATATTGTTACCAATGCTATAAAATATTCAACAGCGATAAAACAATTTAACAAATGTGGACATAAGAAAACGCCACGGACTACTCAAGGAATCATAAAGTCAATTAAATATAGTGATAAACTATATTCAACACTAAAGCACACACAGTAGAGTATGTTATGCTCAAAACTAATTTGCATACTTACAATGCAATTCTATGAAGAAATGTTCGAGTAGCCAAACAAATGCACAAGTCGTGTTAAAAAAGTATAAACATGATATAAAACAAACATGGTATGTAATTAGAGAATTTTTTCAAAATGAACCCCATGTAAGATGTTTTTAGGGTCTATATGTTTGTCGTTAAGTATTCACGCACAATACATTTGTATAATTTAACAGCTAAACGTAACATGCTCATCTAATGACCTTCAACGCGGAACGTTCTCAGATCTCCCTCTGCATCTCGATCCTGCTGTCGTTGAGTGTCTTCCAACTCCTCCTCATGGAGATCGTGCCGGCGACGTCCTTCACGATCCCACTGATGGGGAAGTACATCCTCTTCACGTCCGTCCTCCTCTCAGTCTCCATCTTCTCGTCCGTCATCACGCTCAACGTCAACTTCCGGTCGACGAGCAAGCCGAAGATGCCGCGTCTCACTCGGCGGATATTCCTCGAGATACTGCCGCGCATGCTCTGTATGCACCGACCCGACATCGGCAGCGAGCAGGACCCGGATGACGATGGCGAACACGATTGGTCAGTAATCAATTACGAATACCTTTCATGGAAATAGTTTTACAATTTTGGAAAATAAGTTAATCTTACAATCAACTTCGGATTCGGAACGGATTTATCGAAGACAACTAACTCGTAATACGTCAGCCTTTTAGTTTTAAATGACGACAACTGAACGTATTCATTTCGAGCAAGGAATAAAACAGATTTATCGAAGACAACTAACTCGTAGTACGTTAGCCTTTTAAGTGATGGCAACTGAACGTATTGATTTCGAGGAAGGACCATTATATATGCATCATCTGTATACAAGAATCTAAGCATCAACAATAAGTCCGACACATGTTCAGATTCAGTACTTGATGTCCTCTTTTCTCTCAGGTCTACCGCCCACAGCGAGTTGCCGGATTTGAGCCATATGTACAAGAGCCCACATCACGTGACTTCGGACACGGCGTCAACGTCATCGGACCTTAGTCACAATATGGCGCCGACACCATCCGGACACAGCATGGCGTCAACGTTCGTCGGCCTGCAGGGTCGGAATGTCAACATGAGCAGCTTCTGTGACGCCTGCGCCGGCCGCTGGCACGACCACATGCCGCCGAACGCCCGCAGGGCGCTCGAGGGGGCGACCTTCATCGCCAAACACCTGGATGGAGAGAACGACGCGAAGCGGGTAAGTCGTGTATCTTCTCGCTGATGACGATATATGATGACGTTAGAACTGATGTTTCATTAACTGGTGTCTGTTCACTCAAAAGAACTCACAGTGACTCTTAACAAACTTTCGTGCATGCTGATATGGATATGTTTAAAATATTGTAAAGCCTTAATTTATTTTTAGATCTATTTATTTTAATCTTCTAAACTGTTTGTTATTGTTTAATAAGATTAGTCGAATAATCTCATAAAATATGTTTTATTGTCTGAAATTATTTTTATGTTTTAAACTATTTATTATTGTTTAATAAGATTAGTCAAATAATCAAATAAAATATGTTTTAATGTCTTAAATTATTTTAATTAGTTTTATAGATACATATCGTATATTCGCTACATTATAATTTATATTTGCGCTAATGTCTTAAATTTTATATTATTTGAATTTATTATAACAAATATACTTTGCATGTTTTATGTACCCATTTCAATATCTATGATTGCCGAGAGAGTGAAATAATTATTATAATTCACGACGTGACGGCATAGGCGTCGTATCAATCACGACTCGGCGTTAATATTGTGCTAACCGGAAGGCCTGACCAGCCGGACATTCTAACCGGCATCCGTAGCACGGAGGACAGGAATCCGTTTACGATTAAGACTCTAGACAACATAATCGTCAAAAGCAGCAACGTATGTCTTCAGATGGGCATTATTTAACCTGTGTGCAGCTGTAGAGATAATTTACGTACCTTAGTTTGGTGATATGCGCTGCTCGAACAAGTAATTTTGGTCCCGACATATAGCTTATACTGAATTTGCACTGGCCAAGATCCCTATAGTACTGGCATTTCGATCATTCATTCCGACATCGACTGCAGCATCTTCAACAGCGAAGCGACAGTTGATATAGGGTAGTTGAGGAACGATAGGAATCCCAATATCCCTGCCCTTATTTATGTCGCTAAAACGCTATAACTTCGCGAAATGCGAGCATGTTGAAACCGGAAATGTGCCCTACAACCATGGCCTGTTAAACGGAACGGTTGCTTTCATCGCTTCACGTGAACAAATATGCCTTCTCAAGATCGCTAGGCACAGGTGTATTTACCAGTACAATTACCTGTCAGAATTACCTGACGTGCGTGGCAACGGTATTTAACGAGTACTTGTACATGCATTACATGTACGTGATGGGTGAACGTATTTATGTCGTAGGTACGTGACGAGTGGAAATACGTGGCACTCGTCATAGACCGCATCCTCCTCATCATCTACGTCGTCGCCTGCGTTCTCGGCGGATTGGGCCTAATGCTTCGTGCGCCTGCGCTCTACGACTACCGGAAGCCACTCACTAGCAATTAGTATATCTATTTCCGGTTGTTTAGATCGAATGTGCAATGTATGCGTATGGTGTTAGTGTACTTTAAAGACTAGAGACCAGATTGCGTTGTGTCAGCCTTGGCTTAGGTGGATGTTGTTGAGTGACGTCATCCTGCTTGCCTGAGATGGTGTGTATATTCCCGCTGGCAATCATATGCAAAGTTTGCTGAATAAGATGTACAACTGTACTGTGGCGTACAAGCATCTGTCTCCGCCGATCTTGGGGTGATGTGGGGTGGGGTGGCGGTGGCGGTGTGGGGGTGGCGGTGTGGGGGTGGGGGTGTGGGGTGGGGTGGGGATGTGGGGGTGGCGGTGTGGGGGTGGCGGTGTGGGATGGCGGTATGGGGGGGGGGTGTTGTTAGGGTGGTGGTGTTAGGTTAGTGGTGTGGGGGTGGCTGTGTGGGGGTTGTGGTGTGGTGGTTGTGGTGTGGGGGTGGCTGTGTGGGGATTGTGGTGTGGGGGTTGTGGTGTGGGGTGGCTGTGTGTGGATTGTGGTGTGGTGGTTGTGGTGTGGGGATTGTGGTGGATGTTGCGGTGTGGGTTGTGGTGTGGTGTGGGGGTTGTGGTGTGGAGGTGGCGGTGTGGTGTTTGTTGTGTGTGTTGCGGTGTGGGGATGATAGCGTGTGAGGTGGTGGTAGTGTGCGGGTTGTTGTGTGAGGTTTGTGATGTGGGTAGCAGTGTAGGATGGTGATGTGGGGTTGAGGTGTGTGGGTTGTGGTGTAGGGATGTTGGTGTTTGGGTGGTGTGGCGGTGGTGGTGTGGCGGTTGTGGTGTTGGGTTTGTGGTGTGTGGGTGACGGCTTGGGGTGGTGGTGTGGAGAGTGGGGGGGGGGGCGTTGGTATAATATTGTTGACATTTTCGCGGTGTCGTTTCTGCATTAAATGGCCGGCGTACTATGCTCGCAAGTATGAGGTGTGCTGTTGAATAAACATGTAACTCTTGGCATAAACATTTAATATTCATTGCCGCATGTTAAATCTTATGGCTAAACCTCTTTTTACTACGCATGTGTAAAGCATGGAATGAACTGCCATATAACATACAATGTGCTCGGAGCAAGAACCAGTCAAAATATCCTTCCTTAAAGGGATACTCCAAGCAGTGCGAGATTCACACCGTTTACTTACGTCTGTATAATATCTTTGTTTTGCTTAGTAGCTGTGCTCAATTATCGTTAACAAACAATTAATTATAGTATAATTGTATTAGAAACATTCCATGTTGGATCTTGAGACGTTACGTATGTGCCAGTGACGTAAACCGCTTACGACATTGGCGCATGCAAGTTCGAACATCCTATGTCTGTCCAATGTTATTTGATGTAAAAAGGCAAGTAAAGGCAAGTTCTTATATAGCGCAGTATCCAGTCCTCAGGACCGCTCAAAGCGCTTTACACTTTACTTCCCTGACATACCTGTTCACTCAGACACCATCTCGGCTTCTCTGGGAAGCATCCAGCCATATGCTACAATTAATGCGCGAAGGCTGCTCGTACACATATCCACCACTGTCTATAGCCAGGTACTCATTTAATCAGCTGAGTGAACTGGAGCAATGTAGAGTGAAAAAACTTGCCCAAGGTTTAACACCGCTGCCAGGATTCAAACCCGGGTTCTCGTAGTCGAGAGTCCGAAGCTCTACCCCTGAGCCACTGCGCTCTACGTATCCTGTACGTCGCGGATTGCTTACGTCACAATCACAATTATTAGCGAAGATTCCGCCAATCCTTGCCTTTTTCAACAATGCGCCAGTGACGTAAACGATTTGGCTTACGTCACTGGTCTCAAGTTGGCAGCGCCCTGAATCTAAGATAGCATGTTTTTGATACCATTAAACTACAACTAATTGTTTATCAACGATCTTTGTGCACACTTACTAGGCACAACCAATATAGTATACATATGTAAATGAACCTCTCACTGACTGGAGTATCCCTTTAATGACCAGGAAGCCTGCACATATTTACTGTTAACGCAGTGTTATTTTTAAGTAGTACCTGTATTTTATTTGCTTATTTTATAAAAACAAGTATTCATTTTAATTTATTTATTTATTTGTTTAACGTATTTTATTGTTGGAGATAATCGTCCTCCCTTTAAATAATGATATCATCAATATCTACTGACATCTGAATATGAACAAGTCAGCTTATTACTGCTGTTTAGTCTGCTATTTTTCATATTATATTAATATGTATTTCATGTATCTGTCTGTATATGTCTAAGGCCACAACTGAAACAAGTGTTCACACTTTCTTGTGTTATTCTTATAATTACTGTTCTTTGTGTTTATCTTTTATGTATACGTACAAGTGTACATGTTGTATTGAATAAATATATTTGCTATTATGACGTGTGTCTACATACCCAGCCTCATCTAGACTCGGTTACCCAGAATCCGTGAGGTGGCAGCACTTGTCAGCCCCACAACTGTCTTCTCGGCAACGTTAAAAGCAGCCGAGCGACAGTCTGTTAAGCGAGACTACGCCTCGCCCTACATTGAAAGTTATACATACCTTGATACACAACGAACTTACTCCATATTCGAACGGCAGCACAACAGTTCGAAAAGGAGTTCTCTCTCAGTGAAGAGTCTACTATGGTATACTTAGCTTTAAGGTTAATTAGGGGTTTTATGCTCTGCACCGTCTTCCACGGTAACGTAAGGCTACCTGGAAAGATGACACGCAAGATACAGCTTTTATCACGCTGGGACATTTTAACGAAAACGTTACTGCTGGTTTAATTGTTCCCTGTCTCTCCCCATACAGTCCGCAAGCTAAGGAATTGCTTGGGATGAACGGCTCCAAAAAGGGCGAGTATGTGCGTAGGGTGTAACTATTTCAATTTGCAGAAAAGACGAGATTGTAGCATTGCAGGAGATGAGTTATTTCGTTCACAAAAAAGGATTATGATGAAGATTTTGTGTTGCTTGAGCTGAATTTTTCAAGTCACCTTATTGAGTAGCGATTGTAGGCGATATCACCGAAAGAGATGCCTCTGAGCGCGCTTGCGCCTTTAGCGTTGCGTGCGGCAGCCTTGATTACTCAGACTCCGTGACGTGGCAGCACCTGTTTTTCCCTGTTTCCGATGTTACCACCAGGGCAGCCTTACCACAGAACAGGGTAGAGACGCTAATTGACTCTCAGACCAACTACGAAATAAAAACTAAATTAAGGATATATATTTGTATAAGACACTATTATACTATTAAAACTATTCAACATTAAACTTATAATTTGTTATTCATACAAGCATAAACAGAAGAAAAAAATTCAGTTGTTTGTGAAGCAGGAATTATAGTAGGATTATCCAGGATTCGTAAGGTGGCAGCACTGTTTTAACCCCTACAGGGATAACATTTTAAAAACCGGCTACGTGACCAGACTTAGCCGGCCCGGCGAAGTTATGCAGAAAAAGACTATACGTGCGGCTTAAGCACTTCAGGAAATGACTGTAGTCCATAATAAAAAATCCTCTGGGTGTGGAATTCACACACACTTGTCTTTCACAAAATCCAGAAAGCAATCTATTTCTAAAGTTTTCCTCAAAACTGATTAAGTTTTAATTGTTGGAAAACCCAACATAGCTGCCAGAATGACTGCCGACATGCTAAAAATCCTATAAAATTGCGTAATTTTGGAGCTAGGTGTAAACTTTAAAGCGGTGTCAGGATATGATTTTCCTGGATTAAAGGACAAAAAACGCAACGGTTTCGTGGCATACACCTAATAGAGTTTATACAAAGTAACAATTTTCACATATACTCAATTTTGTAACGTCAGCGGTTTACTCAGAATGTGACTTTAAAGTCAAAAATTCTAACGAAATCCTCGATGGTCTAGACGCCGCCATCGGTGAAGGGTTAACTTGGCAATAATAATTAACAGCCAATAAGCGCGCAGCATTCTAGGTCTCTGCTGAAGCCAGTCAGCTTCCTGCGACGTTGTTAAAGGACAAAAAAAGTTAACTGTTTCGTGGCATACACCTAATAGAGTTAATATAAAGTCACAATTTCCACATATACTCAATTTTGTAACGCCAGCGGTTTACCAGTAAAATATTATACTATGCGCAACTCCATCTTAGACGAAGAATGACGTCACGACGGTGAGGCGCTCTCCGCGTAGATTCCCTGCATGGGGTTTGGCTGTTGTCATGAAATGGCTGCAACTCGGCAACGCGCGTAACATGCTGATGACGGTAAATATAAAGTTGTCTATTATTGTTATCGCTGAAATCATCCCATCAACTGATGATACATGTTGGCGTGACATATAGCAGCTGCTTATAGACGTGTATCTAAATCTGTGGTTAAATATATGGTAAACTTTAGTAATTATGCCTTACTGTTCGGCATGCGGTTGCAATAATAGTTGAAACAACCGGTAGTATTGAAGCAATGGATTAACATTTGCGGGCGTACTGTTTGGAATCCCTCCAGTCCAAGTACAGTTCACTTTGCTCGGTCCATTTTGAGGAGAAATGCTTTGAAGTAGATATGTAGACATGTATCATCAGTTGATAGGATGATTTCAACAATAACAATAATAGACAACTTTATATTTACCGTCATCAGCATGTTACGCGCGTTGCCGAGTTGCAGCCATTTCATGACAACAGCCAAACTCCATGCAGGGAATCTGCGTGGAGAGCGCCTCACTGTCGTGACGTCATTCTTCGTCTAAGATGGAGTAGCGCATAGTATTTGGATGGCTGGGTATTCAAAAATATGTTTCTGGTAAACCGCTGGCGTTAAAAAATTGAGTATATGTGGAAATTGTAACTTTATATTAACTCTATTAGGTGTATGCCACGAAACCGTTGCGGTTTTTTTGTCCTTTAAATATACCACATCAGTGAGCTGTTTTAGCGCGTCATAATAATTAGCATCGACAACAATATGACAGCTCTTTACTCTTTCGTACTCAGTTTTTATTTACTGTTGACGAAACCATCAACAAAACATTTAAATACCGTTAGATGGTAAATATACGGGCACTCATCTAAGTTAATCATGTTAATCAATATTCGCTCGTGAGATTAAATAACTTGAATTGCGATTAACTAGATCAAGTAAAAGACAGGAAGGGCGACACTAACGACGTAGTCTTGTCAGGTCAACCCAACCAATTGAGAAGTCGAGCACTGCCCAGTGCCAAAACAATTAATACAAATAGGAGCAACGGATGGTACCCACTAAATGAGGTCCTAATTGCAATTTCGTGTTGTCTCTTACGCATATAGCCGCTAGTGCCTATTAATGAAGGCGTCTCCACACACACACATTATATTGGTGGCATATTTAGCCAAGTTGATATCGCTTACTTGACGTAATGTCACACGAAATAGTGTAAATGATTGCTACGGCTTATACGCTGACGAAATGTGTTCATGTCTTCGCCTTAAGATGCATCTTCTTCCTTAATTGTCGCGCTACCACTCTCACTATGGGAGTGGCAGTTTCTGTAATAAATTCATCACGGCCTCTGTAAGAACTAAACATTTTCACAGTATAATCTTGGAGGTATTGGAAATTATCCTAAAGTAATGATAACACTTTTAACTATATGTTGTCAACGTTTGTGTGTGATTATAAAAAGCAATGTCATATTATATAACATAATATATTATGTTATGTGTGTTATCTTGTACATACGAAATTGGTATGGTTTCAGCAACTGTTCCGCTAAAACATTTCATTTTAATGATAACGAAATATACGTATAGAAACCTTTTTATTTCGATAATGTCCACGCGTTAACACCACCATCATAATATAGCCTTCGGAGTTGATGATGTCTAATCTACTAAATTAAAATAATATTGCCATAATTTTATACGGGTCTATAATATTTGATGAAGGTCATACTATACAGCACTGCATATTAATTAACAAGACAGTTGGTCAGAGCAATAACTCGCATACTTTCCTCTGCTAAGATTTTGCTGTATATTGTTTCTGTTAACTGTTTTCTCGTGCCAGAAATTCTACACATTCATATAACAGAAATTTGAAACGTTTCCATAAATTAATAACATTGTTATATATACTTGTCCAGTACATGTCCGGTCATTTTGGTTAAAAATCGTAGTTGTTTCGTTGAAGAATACCAATATGGTTTTTCTAAGTACAAGAAATAACAACGAAAATCCACCACTGGGAACATTGGTTTATTGTCAAGAACATGCACACGTACCTTGTGTACTGAATAGGTTCGCTTTTTGTAAAATTTTCTTTTTTACTGAATGTGCATATGCGCTTATTCGTTGAATATATACCAGAAGTCGGACATGCGCCATATTTTCCTGACTTGGCGTAGTCGCAGTAGCATCATTAGTTGACACACAAAGCCCCTCCAAACCACTCCAGTTACAGCCTTCAGCCTCACCAATAGGTCTACATCAACTAAGATGTAACATTAATTAAAACTGTACACAAATGTCGTGTGTTGCTCTCTGTGTCACATGCATTCAATGGACTGACATCTATATATCGATAGCCAATACAAAGAAAATATTGACAAAATGAACATTAACAATCGAGATTTCCCAGTGTTGTTTTAATTGTTGATTTTCCTGGTAGTCCAGAAAACCCCATTTAGACATCCTAAAACAAAATTAGATTTTAAGTTAAAATATCCGGATTGGTCAAAATTATGGTAATTTCTACTGGATCACACAGTGAAAACAGTGAACATGTTAGTAACACGTGCGGAGAGTTCATGAATACAATCCTTTTAATCTTGACCAATTATCTCATAATGGCATCCAACAAAAGTGAACATTTCTAGGCAGACACACGAAAGATCAGCGATATCATTTAGTTACCGGATCATAACGACTATCATTTCCTGCATTTAAACTTCTTGTTGTCACATGAATTAGCAGTAATGAATTTGTGCTGGCTTGCTGAATGTGAACAATCAGCGTCACGAAATATTCACATAAAAGTGTCACTGTTGTTGTGAAGCTTGGATCCTAACACGTTCTCGCAGCATTCTGCGAGCATGAAAAGACACAGTTGAACAAAATAGCTACGTTTCGACGTGTGCTGTTTCTCGGTGGAACTTTCATGAATAATTCCAGCAGAACCCTAGATGTTGATGTCAAATCGGTAAAAGATCAACATAAACCCGTTGTTTACAAGAAACTCGACCAGCTCAACCAAACTGATGTCAGTTGTAAGTCATGTTCTAAGTACAATTCCGCACAAGAGGCGTCTGGCCAGTGCGCATCTAGGTGTGAGTGCTATCAGTCGCACAAGAATAAGATTGTGTGGCTATTTTTGATGTTGGTGTTAATTATTTTGTTGACGTCGACACGATGTAAACTTCGGGCGAGACATTTCCGTTGGAACCTGTCGTTGCAACGGAAGTCGTAATTTTATCCACTAACAGGACGTTTGTGCAATCACGTCTGAAGAAGTATCTGTTCGGAACGTGATGTGTCCCGCGAACCACGCGAGTCTGTTGTTCAACGTATATTGTTCATTGTGACAGGGCCTAAAACAGAAGACATTTACGTTGATAAACGTGTTTACGATGATAACAGTGCAGCGGTACATTGTCATGGAACCAATAGTTGATTGCCGAACGAGATATATAGTAAGACCGCAATACAAATGAACAGCCAAATATCTGGTTGTTAAATTCTAAACAATCATATATAAATATAATTATGCCCTTGGGGAGACTACAGAATGTGTAAAATGTGTACTTACAACATATTCTAAATTATGAACATGCATATACGCCATTACCTGATATTATTAAATTGTAACCAGAATACCAAGTTCAATTAATATAATATCGATATCTCATTATACGTGTATGCATGTATGTATATTCTCATTTGCATCATGGTTAAGATTATTTGATTGTCTTGTATATGCATTGGTGCCAATGTTTTGAATAACATTAATGTTCGTTCGCAGTCGCTAAAGAGACTGATATATATTCTTGTCTACTTTAGATGTAATTGTTCCATGCAGGAACTTAAACTTTATCTCGATGGCATTTTTCACTGGATGAACGAGAGGAGTAGATTACAGCTAAACGCAGATAAGATAGAGTGTCTTATTATTGGCACAATGAGGCAATGTCGACAAATTCAAAATGTGTTTTTAAACCCCTTCTTAGTCAGCATGGTGTGAATGCGGTTTCAACTTGGAATCTATGTGTAATTTGTGACGATAACTTACACTTTAGAGAATACATGTCTCAGATTTGCCGAACGTATTCATTATTATCATATTCATGATTTACGGCGTTTTCGGGTTTACCTCTTTCTATTGCAATAACTATTACAACTGCGCTAGTCACTAATAGGCTAGACTATTGTAATGTCCTTTTTTAATATTGTCTTTACGGATATCACAAAATTACGACTGGCTCAAAATTGCTTAGGAAAGGTTGTAACTAGGTTTCTATGTTTTACTCGTTCTTTGTCCCTTCTAAGGTATCTGCGTGGGCTTCCTGCCCAATGTCGTATCATCGTTAAGATGTGTACTATTACTTACCCGGTAATGTCCCGTAAGCAATCAACGTATTTACATCCACTGTAAGAAACCCTATCCAACATTGATCACCTAGTTCCAATTTATTTGTTCTTAATGTCAAAACCAATATTGGGATTAGATGTTTTCTGTAACTGCACCTACTCTTTTTGTCCCTAAAATCAATAACAATATTGCGATTAGAGGTTTTCTTTTGCTACAACTTATCTTTGGAATATATTTCCTTCTAGTGTTAGATCAATTGAAAATATTGCCAAATTGTGCCGTCATTTTAAACACATACCTTTTCAACTTTGCCTATCCACCATAGCTTCCTGGTGTATCATTCAATTTGTTGACAACTGGAATTGTTTATTGATTCAGAGATCGATTAACCCTGTTGTATATGTATGCGCCACTGAACATGGTCTCCAAGGATTTAGGCGCAATAAAAGTTATTATAATTTTTTAAATAGTAGGATTAAATTAAAAACGCCTAGGACGTCACACGATGAGATTCTTCGCTAGGCTAAGAAACACAGCACAGTAACGTAACAAGCTGTGTTTACACTTACTCTTTATCGTTGCTGTTGCTGAGGTAGTAGAACTCAAATCCTTCCCCGCTTATCATCCCTGGCGTGAGTTAGGGGACCTCCCGCTTCGCTCCATTGGCGTATTAATTCCCCGATCTGTAGCAGTACAGCGTTGGCAGACACGATTGGGGTCTCCCCGGCCGGCTCGCGGCGTTGGATGTCTTGCAAGAGATCCTTCAGACTCTTGCCGTAGCCGCCACCTGCAAGCAAAGTTCGCTGTTATTCACCGCCAGGAACCGTACACACGAAGAGCGGATAATTCGTCTCCGGTTAACCGGTTTCTTCGCCGGATAACAATGGATGTTCACATTCTGTCACTCTACCTACAAAGACTAATGTTACGAAGAAGCTGTTTATTCGGAGATCGAAGCCATCCCTCCGATGAATTTAATGACGACGTTTCGAGGAATATTGATTACTGGGATTCACCAGTCTACCGTCACCAAGCCAAAGACTTGGCCCACAGAAGCATTGCTTCGTCGACGGTTTAACCGCATACAACTATCAACTAAGCTCCAAGCTACTAGATGAAGGCTAAGGCTTCATTTTTATCATAACTGATACCTCGTAAGACGAACAATCGAATTGAAGTAGTAGATTAATATAATGAACACGCTACAGCTCCATTTATATCAATTTTGGCTATTCGCTCGTAATCATAGTGTGTTAAAACACTATTGTTTAGCTATAGGCAATCAATCTACCATGCGTTTTGACAATTTTATTTAAAGAACTTCATCACGTAAGTACACATTTCAAAACCGTTTCCGTCTATATGATCTGCAACAGATGTACTAAACATCAATAATTCATATTCTAAAAAACAAAAACTTCAGGAAATACCTCTTGGAAAGAAACTAAACAATATATAGGGGCCTACGGCATAAATCTACGATTACAAAAAAAAAATCATAATATCATATTTGTTTAGCACGTTTTACGTCTTATATTAATCATGGTCACTTCATCAAGTTTGAGCCAATTTAATGACTCATGTCATTACACGGTAACCGTCCGTGACGACAAGACGATTTGTCAACGTCGTAACATGACGGTAAACACGCAACATATCAGAATGCAGACGCCCGTGACAAGGAGAACACACATCGGTAACCGCAAAATTATTTTAGTAAAAAATATATCTGTTTTTTTAAATGGGCCATTCGCTGTGCGATTGAGCTGAAGTTGTATAATTTAAAAAGAAATTATTTATGTTAGACACAGGATAAAAAAACATATTTAAAAATTTGAAATATGTATTATTTTTTCAGAAATATGTTTTTTTCATATAAGATTAGGGGAAAGTCCGGTAATTTGAGCTACCAGATAATATGAGCCACTTTCCTAACTCAGAAATGGTGCAACAAACAAACAAGCGTTGCTATCTATTGTTTGCATACTTAGTTAAGGAAGGTAGCAGAGCAGACCGCCAAAATTTAAGTGGTAAGACGAAACAGTTTTCAAATATTTACGTTAATAACAATTCATAACATTTCATACGATTTCCGTATGCTGGGTGAGTGCATATAAATCATACAATTTATTTATCTACATCAACATTAATGACATGACATTTTAATACAGTTTGTGTCATGCGTGATAATCCAATCACGTCGAATAACTGTTTCCTTCTGTTTTATATCTATGTTTAAACCAAATTTCCAAAATGTACAAATTGACTTATCGTGCAACATAATTGTACCCAATTGTGATAAATGTAATGAAGACATACACACTGTTTCCGGACCTATATATTATTCATGTATATTTGTTTTAACAAACTGGAAACGATTTGTACAGATATATCTCCATAAAAGCACGTGTGTTTATTTACATGTCAAGATGGCGTCTGCCCATATTATGGGATAGCTGTGATATCGGCGGTGATCATTTAGTACCTTTACGCAGAGGAGAGCGTAACGTTGACAAACTCGGTTTAGATTTTGATTTTCGCGTCACGGGTGATGCACCCAATCATGCAATTACTGTTCGGGGCAAATATATTCGTTCATACACGTTCACCGTGCCAGGTAGGCCAACACTAGCATACAACAACCGAATGCACTACTCCCCCCTGACTAGCTCCAAGTCCAGGCGGCAGCTGCCTCTTTCCCTTGTTCCTGCGTCTATATTTATGAGCACGACTAAGACTCGAAGTAATCGAAGAAATGTCCATCCGCTAAAGCGATACATAAGCTCCAGTAGAAAGTGGGAATTAATTGTGTTATCGTGTCCATTTCTATGAAAAATGTTAGAAATATTATTGTGTATAATCGATGTAATTTGTAGAGACTACAACATGTTACCAGGTATCACAACAAAATGAATAAAAACTTGAAATGGTGCTGGAAATGCGGGGGTTTGGACAACAGTCCGAACAAGAGATCGTCCTTAATCAACGCAAGCGGTTGTGTAACTGCGTGGCGTTGTCAACTAAACCACAATCGCACACCTTTTTAAACATCTTTATAATTAATACCTACCTCTGCTGAATTAGTGCATAGACTGACTAGAACTGACATCGTCTCCTTGGTTACAATCACACAATCACGCGTACTTTACATTTCTAACCAACTTACGCAAATCTAAAGAACCAAAGCGACTAAAACGGAAACTAAAAATTAAATTAACAATACGAGGCTACACAAAACTGTAGAACAACAGCGACCTGCTAGTTCCGTTACAAAAGCGGTGCGAGCTCGGATATAAGCTTATTATGAAGGTATACTTTTTTTTACATGATCCTGTTGGTTTAAATTTCTTGCAATACTCTTAAAATCTCCAGATGACATTTCCAGTTTTGTTCTAAGTTGATTGTATATTTGTAGACAATCAAAACATTACCACACTATACTAAAGTAAAATGTCACGATAGAATAAAGAATATATGCACGATTGAGCTCAATGTTAAAAAGGTATGGTATATATAAATATATAAATATTGTCCCTCAAAACCAAATTAATAAGCTTGATGTGAAGATTGTTTCGGTTCGCAGTGCAATCTGTAAACTTAAATTAGATTGTATGAAACGGAAACTGGGGGTTCAGCCGTGGGGGAAATTAGTTATCCCTCAAATGCCTTGATGAGACAATGCGTTAGATGACGATTATTCTTTCAAAGTACGGTGCATTACCAGAACAAATTATCTGATTGTGTGTTTAGCGTAATACGTTTGACAGCTATTTCAATTGGACGGTTAATACACATAACAGAAAACATTGCTTATTAGAGATAAGCCCATGGATCCCTTGCCAAATTGTCATGGGTGAGTTATGGTTTGGGGGACACTGGTACATTTCCTTAATCCTGTTATAAATACACAAATTGCTAATTGGTAGAAGCGTCTTTAAGCCATCAATGCACATAGCAGATTACACGTAATTAGGTAAATGCCGTGTCCCGTGTAGCTGAAGCGAAGATGACATGCCACATGTCAATATTGCTTTATGGATATTTGCTTCACACAGGCAGACAAGCTTATGGTTCTAGCAAAATCGTCATGAGCAAGGATGGAGTTGAACATCAGTGCAGTCTAACCACTGTTATTGAAACATTAATCCCGTGCAGGAGGAAAAGATCAAGGACAACATTGGCACCAGAGTCTGTATTTCAGCAAAATTACCAAGATCTGGAAATAATTTGATTAACTTTGAAAATGTCTGCAAGCAAATTAACCTTGCTCCTCGAAATTGCGGAATCCTCTCTCCTGTACAGCTGAGGATCGTGAACAATAAAATACGCTAAATAAAACTTGATAGATGTTACACAGAAAACTGGTAATCACCGCACACCATATACATTCGTGCAATGTACGATATCAGCAGAGAGCGATAACGGAATTGGTAAGGTTTCTTACAGGATTTGGAAAAATGACTGCTGGGCTGTCACTCACCACCATAGACGCGACAACGTGACAACGTGAATGACAAACATGTAGCAACCAGTCATAGAAGAACAAGCCAAGACATACCAGCCGTTACACAGTCTAACGATGACGGAGCCAAGCAAGAGCTGCATTTGACTATGAGGGTTAGAGATATCTGGAGACAGACAGTTTGAGACGACGATGTACCATACGAATAGCACACATGACGGTGATATAATTGCCTTAAGCGGCTGGTGCACATAAAGTATGTATTACCATGAAGACGGAAACAACTAATTTCATGGTATTTTACTGTCTTTCACACATGGCAGATACAAGTCAATGAGCGAAAACAATCCGCATAGATGTTCTTGTTGGTGCAGTATCAATTGTACGTGGTTTTCAGCCAACAGAATTCGAAGTAAACTACAAAAAACTGCTCACCAAAATGTCGAGGGTCATTTCCACTTACAAGACAAAACATATCCGTCCAGTCATCATCTAGGCGGCTAAATATGCCTTGTCTGTTTCTCGGTCAGTTTTAACATACACCGACAGAGTATTCGACAGTGAGTACGTACTTCGTTTCCCGTAGAAGTTGGCGTGTGACGTCGACAGCAGAACGCTGCATACGACGACCATCAGAAGAGTCGTCTTTGCCATTGTCTTCATGTCTGAGCCCATTCTCGTGTGTTCCGTGCTTAGTGGCGGGTTCTGAGGCGTCGTGCTGCGCTCGGGCTTTGTCTCAGATCAATGCGGTGTGCAGCCAGGGTCGGCCACACCTTATACATGCCCACCAGCGTGGGCGACAGTGTTTAATCGCTTTGCGTTTGGCATAAATTAATCGTCGCCATGGTCGTCATCGAAACGGAAACATCCGGCCGCGTCGCATCTTCGAGATGCTCCGATGACGTCACCCGGTAGGGCGCTGGAAGAGCGCGCAGGAAGTGCTTATGGGCGGCGAGCGGCATCGAAATGCCTGCGTATTCAAACAAGTGGAAAGTAATGGTTTAATTAGCAGGATGAGTTCGTGTAATGAAGTACGTGATCTGGGGCTACGGCGTGGAGACAGGGGCAGTCAGGAGGTCGCCTGATCCTGGTGTTTCACCCGCGGTTGTTTACAACGTCGTCTCCCGTGGGGGCCGCAGCGGCAGAGGTAACGGATGACAGACACGCGTCAGAGGAATAAACGCACCCACGCACAAACACATACACTTTATCAACTGGCATACTCTCACGCACGTGTATAGATGCACACGCACGTACACACGGAAGCACACACACACACACACACACACACACACACACACACACACACACTAACACACACACATTCATACACACACGCGCACACGCGGTCGCGCATACACACACGCACGCACACACACACACACACACCCACACACACACATATATATATATATATATACCCACCTACACACACACACGCACGCACGCACGCACGCACGCACACACACACACACACACACACACACACACACACATACAAACACACACACACAAACACACACACACACACACACACACACACACACACACACACACAGAATGTGTTTAGGAACAAAACACATTGTTCTAATATAAAACTGTTACGTTGTTTAAGTGCTGTAAGATACGAATGTGGTACCGAAAAGGTTTAATATAGATCAATGCGTGATCAAATTGTACATTGTACATGTAACCTAACTCCTTTAAACAATACACTTTCTCAATGCAATTCGCAACGCCATCCTTTTGCATTTCAATTTAAAAACATTAAGATAAAATTACTGTTTCATCTCAAAATCGTGAAACTAGTCGAAACATCATGACAGAGTTGTTGTTCGTTCTGATGTACCACAAAGATAATGGCAACAAAATAGTAAGCCTTCGGTCCAGTATAAATGTTTGTTTTATTTATAGAATCGTGCGACAGTTGCGATACACTGTCACTTGTCACTTCTTGCAACTGCGGTTTACTCCGATGGTTTACTCAACCCACGTTTTGTGCTTGAGCAAATAGTTCAACTATGGTCCTCACTCCCAATCTCAGAGCCAACAATCCTCATTCACAATCTCAAAGCCAACGATCCTCACTCACAGTCTCAGAGTCAACAGTCCTCACTCACACTCCCAGAGCTAACAGTCTTCAGTCACAATCTCAGAGCTAACAGTCCTCACTCACAATCTCACAGCTAACAGTTCTCACTCACAATCTCAGAGCTAACAGTCCTCACTCACAATCTCAGAGCCAACAGTTCTCACTCAAAATCTCAGAGCCAATAGTCCTCACTCACAATCACAGAGTTAACAGTCCTCACTCACAATCTCAGAGCCAACAGTTCTCACTCACAATCTCAGAGCCAATAGTCCTCACTCACAATCACAGAGTTAACAGTCCTCACTCACAATCTCAGAGCCAACAGTCCTCACTCACAATATCAGAGCCAACAGTCCTCACTCACAATCTCAGAGCCAATAGTCCTCACTCACAATCACAGAGCCAACAGTCCTCACTCACAATCTCAGAGCCAACAGTCCTCACTCACAATATCAGAGCCAACAGTCCTCACTCACAATCTCAGAGCCAACACTTCTAACACACAGTCTCAGAGCCAAAGGTCCTCACACACAGTCTCAGAGCCAAAAGTTCTTACCCACTGTCTCAGAACCAACAGTCCTCACTCACAGTCTCAGAACCAACCGTCCTACACACGGCCTGAGTACCAATTTCATTATACTTGTTTCTATCACTGCAAAACGCACGCACGCACGCACGCACGCACGTACATACATACATACAGACATACACACACATATATATATAGATATATATATATACATACATACATACATACATACACACATATATACATACATACATACATACATACATACATACATACATACACACATATATACATACATACATACATACATACATACATATAATTTTATATACATACATACACACATGTACACATACATACACACATACACACATACATGCACACATACATTCATACATACATACATACATACATACATACATACACACATGTATACATACCTACATATGTACATACGTACGTACGTATGCATGTTGTAAGGGTGACGGAATAGGTCTTTGGACGTATAGACTACGCACGTAACCGACGAACGAGTGTGTACGTACATGTACATACGTGCGTGCATGAAGACACTAGCTGCGCATGTTGTGTGCATGAGTGGGAAACGGGAAAAGTATGTTCAATGGGCGCGCTGATTATATACAATCGTCCAGCTGATTACAGAATAAAGACTGGCACGGCAGAGGTACTTGACTCACCACTTACTTAGCGAGTTCGTTAGCGTCATGACAATTAAGGTTATGGCGAATTTGAAGTCATTTGTTGAATCGATCTCATTTGCTGCGTCAAGTGTGATGCTGTCGGTTGTAAGCAACAACGGTAGGTTTTCAAGGGGATGTTCATTGATCGTTGGTTCTGAAGACTGTCGTGACCCGACGTATAGCTAGATGCCGTCATTGTTGCTCAAAATCACACACTTAGTCGCACACGACCTCTGATGATGCCCGGTAGAAAGCACAATTCACGCTTTCTGGTTAACGTCATCGTCTTCATCATTGCCACGTGTGTGTGTGTGTGTGTGTGTGTGTGTGTGTGTGTGTTTGTTTGTTTGTTTGTGTGTGTGTGTGTGTTTGCGTGCGTGTGTGCATGCGTGCGTGCGTGCGTGCGTGCGTGCACGTGTGCGTATATGTTTGTCTAGTAAGTAAGTAAGTACGTAAGTAAAACCTTTTTTCCTGATGGTAACAAAGTCACTTGTTAAGTCTTGATTTTCAATGGGCCATCATCACCCAACACTCTTACACATACATACATTATATACATACATACAATATATAGTTTACGATAATACTAATTGGACGAGGAGAGGGTGGGGTGGACGGGGAGAGGGTGGGGTAGACGAGAAGTGGATGGGGTGGACGAGGAGTGAGTGGGTGGGTAGGGTGGATGACAAGAGTGTGGGGGTGAACGAGGAGATAGGCCTGCCTACTACTGCTCATTAACGCTGTTAGTGGCGTAACCAAGACTTTGCATTGGAGGAGGCCATCCGACGACCAAGCAAACTCTGTGCGTGCATATATATATATATATATATATATATATATATATATATATATATATATATATATATATATATATATACATATATATATATAATTCAAACTGACCTCGTTTAAAATGAATACCGACATGACGAACCAAGTTCACTCACTGACCAATTGACCAATGTAGCTGGCAGTTGAGCAAAGCCATTCATAGACGGCAACAAAGTTATAACGTAAGAGAGAAATGATACACTGTTAAAGAGACACGAACCCCAATCCCCTATACCCTATCTCCCTAGAATCGGCCACCACAATCCTGACGCTACAAACCTACTGACAAAGTCCGTAATAATAATACAATAATAACGATTTACCAACATGTTGTTACTTACTCTGATGAAACAATAATTAAATAGTCCTACATTAGCATCGGTGATGGCGTTGGCGTTCAACCAGTAACTTCACAACATGTAACGTTGCTTATTAGAATTAATAAATTCACGACAAGGAAGTGGCATTTATCCGAAAATCGACAAGATTAACTGATTCGGGTACAAAGAGGACTACAGCCGGTGTAAACGCTTGGAGGAAAGCCTAAGGGGTGATGGGAGATAGACGCATATCACGTAAAGTTACAGGAAAGGTGCTTAGCTCGAGTGTTTCCCGGGTATATATGAATGCACTAGAGACAAGGTCACTAACAGAGAAACAACAGAAGGTCCATGGTTGCGAAAAATAACCTGTTAAGTTTAATTGTGGGAGTTAAGCATGCCTTCATGATGCGACATCTGCGTTCGATCATGAGGATAAACTGGATGGACAAAGTGACAAACAAGGAAATACTTGAACGGACAGGGCGGCCATCTATGGAAGATCTTCTGATCAGAAAGAATCTCCGGTGGACTGGACACCTCATGAGGATGTCACCAGACAGGCTACCGAAGCAGGTTCTCTACTTGCAGCTGTCTTCTGGTCACAGAAAGAGAGGGCGCCCTCGTCTCCGATTCAAGGATACCATAAAGAGAAACCTGGACTCATGGACATCACTCTCACAGCAGTGAGATAAATGGAAAGCAAGTCAAGTGGTGGAAGCAGTCTTTGTCGCTTCGCGACCGACAGCATACATTGGTGAGGAGTACATGGGCTGGTCGTGTGGAAACGATGAGAGATGAAAATCTGGCAACGAGAGTAAATGCCCAGAACATTGAAGGGAAATGGAGGCGAGGAAGACCGAAAATGCGATGGGGGATTGCACTAAGAGTGACCTAGAAAGAGTGGGAGAAGAATGGAGAAAAAGAGCAATAGATAGAAGGAATTGGAGACTGTTAACAGAGCACGTAGTGAGAGAAAAGTGAGTGGAAGAAAAAGACAATGGAAAAGAACAGTTTATGGCAGCCTTGCAGCGTATTGGAAATAACTATTGCCAATCCAGACCGTTTTATGTACATGCAAAGGTTTATTTGAATGTCAACTTCTTCACCGCCACAATTTATTTTCTCACAAGCATTCATGGTTTGGCATTTAAGCCTTGACCCGCCATTATCTGAAACTAATCGGCGCCATAATTTCGATTGGTAATAAAAGATTTGTCCTTATACTGAGAAGGCAATTTCTGTAACAACGATGTGTATTTTGTCGAAAATGCAAAACAACAAAACAACAAACGTGCTTGACAACGCACGCCACGCGCGAACTTGCCGCTATCTCGCAGCTTTTCTAAAGTTATCGAATGGCAGTAATTACTCAACTGACAAGAAAACGAGCACACCCAATCAAACACGGAGAATCGTAAAAGATTAACACAATCGCAGCTTCATTTGCCCACCGTGGCGCGCTAATGAAAGATGTTGCGGTTTTCGTCCAATCAACTGGTCACGCGCGGCTTCACACACGTGTTGTTTGTCGTACGTTTTTGCCATAACTTACGTTTTGACGGATCCAGTAGGCTACGTTGCCGTCTGCCTACGGCAGTGTCAACAATTAGTTTTTCGTCAAGCTTTGCCATGCCAACAGTGGTGATGTACGTAATCTATGTGTATTACATTATTACTGCGGAAGAAACACCTACTAAATCAACTGTCGTCACATTAAAGCAATGATTTCAAGTAACAAAACAACTGGTTATGAGCTACTATGTATGTATGTATGTGTGTACGTGTATATATATATATATATATATATATATATATATATATATATATAGGTGTACGTATATATATATATATATATATATATATACATGCATATAATATATATATATATATATATATATATATATATTATATGCATATATATATACGTACACCTATATATATATATATATATATATATATATATATATATACACGTACACACATACATACATATATATGCGGATGCTTATATATAATATTATACATGTTATTCCAGTCTGTTTCGCAAATCGCCCAAAATAATACGAAAATTATTTAATAACCTTGGTAAGAACGTCACAGCTCAAAAATAGACATTTGAACCGGGAATCCGTAGTCACCTGCAGGTAATAGTAGCGCCTGTTGTGTACCTTTATACGGACGCAACCGCAATAAGTCTCTCCGACGACTGCGTGCGAGAACGCTTTAAGTGGCACCCATCCTGTTCTGCTAATAAAGGTCACTCAGCCGTGACGACACGCGCACCATTCCGTCACTTTGACAACATCATTAAAGCGTCTTCAGGTACGGTGTGGCGTTTTATTTCGCGTCAAGCAAAGACGATGAGACGAACCGCTTTGTTTTACTGCCAAGCCAGCGTTTAAATGTCAGGCCATAAATGATTGAGCGGAAGTGAAGCTCTTCTGAAGGCACGCACGCGCTCCCAGGGCTTGCTGCTGGCCTTCGGTCGCATGGTTACACCAGCGTCGTGTGTTGCGTGTATTTACACAATTGCAGTTGAGCGGGAATATAATTTCCTTTGACAGTTTGCTTAGTCATGCCTATGAACGTTTACATAAAAGCAAAAAAAGCTAGAAATAGATTGGTGGCTGCAATATTTAATTATATAATAAAATTTACAGAATATCCCTCATTTTAAGGGTAGGATGGCAATTCTAATCCTAGATGTCAGCACTGTAGCCCTATGTTCAAGCTAAGAGAACAGCTCGAAATTCATGCGAAACCAATGGAGGGGATACCAGCAAGCAAGTAAACAAGGAAAATATGAAGTGACGACAGTTTTGACTTTCATAGGAACACCTCCTACAACACATAACCAAAAAACCGCGTCACGGACGGACGGACGGACGGACGGACGGACGGACGGACGGACGGACGGACGGACGGACGGACGGACGGACGGACGGACGGACGGACGGACGGACGGACGGACGGACGGACGGACGGACGGACGGACGGACGGACGGACGGACGGACGGACGGACGGACGGACGGACGGACGGACGGACGGACGGACGGACGGACGGACGGACGGACGGACGGACGGACGGACGGACGGACGGACGGACGGACGGACGGACGGACGGACGGACGGACGGACGGACGGACGGACGGACGGACGGACGGACGGACCAGACCAGACCAGACCAGACCAGACCAGACCAGACAGACATAGTATGCCATTGAGAGAGAGAGAGAGAGAGAGAGAGAGAGGGTGGGAGAGAGAGAGAGAGGGGAGGGAGAGAGAGAGAGGGGGGGAGGGAGAGAGAGAGAGAGGGAGAGAGAGGGAGAGAGAGAGAGAACATAGAAAACTATTGTTCATTGCACCACTGGATATATCTTTAAAGGGTTACAAGCCCCAGCGATACACTAAAAAACATTCGGTTTTTCAAGGAGAAGACACAATCACGCAATTACAAAGCAGGATAACAATAGAGCTAAAACCAAGTATAAAGTATATGTAGAACACATGAAGAAAGAAGTTCATCCTTGCAAGAAATGTTACAAACCTTCCAGCAAACCATGGAATGCTTTTGTCGCCATGCCTTCAATATCCGCCACCAATACAAAGAATCCAAATCGACATGCGACAGCTTTGAGATAGACGAATGCAGTATTCACATTGACCTCACAGAGAACTACATGTATGCACGCACCGACACAAGGGAGATCTAGGCTGTTCGTTCTGGGGGCTCCAACCGGCAAGTCACTATACACACCGGAGCCAATAATAACAAATGCAAAATGTCAGTTCTGTTACACGTTATTATGTATCAGTGCTGTTACACTACAGGAACTGTATTTTATAGGGAAATGTATATCAGTAGACTCGCAAAAACTTGCAAGAGCTATAATAATAGTATTGTTTTTTTTTCATATATTATAATTTTGCGATTGTGGATTACGTCATTATTCAAACATTCTGTATCGGTCATTTACACTGTGCGTCAGAATTATGTTACGCAGCATTCTCGATTTGTTTAAATCTACCCCCAAATATATCTCCATCCTCCAGAAAATGTCGTTTAATTTACAATAAAAGAAGTACGAATATGATGCTGAAGTTTCAAATAATTTGCTTTGATGTACGTAGCATTACTGGAGAATAAAATGTTCTTTTGTCGAGTAATAGCACTGACATAATTGTCTTAAATTGTCATATCATATTTATTGAAATATTGCAGATTGATTGTTGGGTTTTGATCGATGCACATATCATATTTTCATGGAGAATATATAGAAGACAATAATAAAGTTAAAGTGAATGAAATTCAAAAAATGAAATTGCTTTTTCCTCATTTTTATCTCCTGAAATGTACTCAAATTGTGGAATCACACCCGTTTTGCCTGCTCAAAAACTATAATTGTATGAATGCAGCGCCGTAAATTAAAGCTTCTGCGCTATTTCGTCTCGCCGGCTGCATGGCTCCACTGACGACATTCATCGGAAGACTGTCTAGGGTCTGTCTACCCCAGCAAGTGAAGTCTGAGTTCGGCGGACTGGGCGGCGGAAACAAGCAGCTGAGTAGTAGCATGTGAGAAGTTATAACACGTAAATCCGAGAGTAGAATCCCGATTGTTACCGTAGCTCAATTTGTAAACGCGTTCGTTGCGTGCGTTCGCTTTTATAATCGGAAGGACACCGGTTCGAACTCGACACGAAACCATGCATTTAATCTTTTTGTCACTATTATGTTTAACTTTCCACAAAATAATAATTATCAATCGAATCATAACGTAATGATGTAGATTACTGCTGGATTGGTTTGATTTTTGTAGTAATTATTTATATTCCACGAAAATTAAAATATGTTAATTGTATATATATTTATATATATATATATTATATATATATATATATATATATATATATATATATATATATATATATATATATATATATATATATACACACTGATGATGTATATTTCTAAATTTCAGTTATCAAGACAATTAAACCACAATTTTTTTCAAATGTTTAATGGATTATATAAAATTTTGTCGGAAGTTAAATGTTTGTAATGTACGTGTCCTTGCGTGGATTATCTTCCGTAGGCTGCAATCGATATAATTACTCAGAAAACGAACCGTATATCTCACATTAATAATTATTATTACGCTCGTTTCGACACAAAAGCTCTCCTTGTAAACATGTTCTGATTACGCAGAGTATGATAGGGTCCGCCTGATGTCAGTATATGTCATTTTCGAATGTTAGACATTAAAATAATCAACTTATACATAACAATTATGTATTTTTATTTTTTACTGGTATTATTTTTATGTCTATGTTACACCTTATAGTTGATCAAATATTGTATTGTAAACACTCCTGAACACAGGCCTATTATGGATTTTACCGTATAAATAAAATTATTATTAATATGTTATTATTACCCCAGTAGTTTCTTTATTTTTGTAAACCTTTGTACAAAGATATCAGAAGGCATTAATCGTAAATTTGACAAACTTTATTTACATACACATATCCATCAGTTCTGTCATCTGAAAAAGATGAACCATGAAATATAAAATGGTATAAAACTAAATCAGTCCATCTGGTCATGTACACACACTCACACATGGATGGTAGCTGCACAGATATTAGTGCAGCCTTGTCCTGTACTGACAAACAACAATTGTACATAGTGAAATACTATTCACATAATAAATAACTATATAAAACCACCATAAATATAATAAATAACAATTCCTGTAAGGTCAATCATTTACCGGCTCATGCATCACGGGTGATAGTACGCTCAGCTTAATGCGTTACCATTGGCAATGTTGTTTATTTACACACCTGGTCAATACAACACATCAATCATTGCAAATCCTACACACCGCTTCCAAGTAAAGCCAACATGTTCTTTTTCATCTATTATATATATATTAATATATTAGCTGCTAGAAACAATATAACAATTAGGAAATGTATAGAAGTTGACATTCAATTTAACTTATTACATGTAATATAATACTTCAGAAATAAAAATGTTCAGAATGTAATCTTTCGAAAGCAATACTTGAAACATGACGATCTACTGTTCCTGTGATATAAATAATCTGAGAACATCTTAGTCGCATTCATCCACCCAAAGTTTCCTCTATTCCAAATTGTCTTTCACCAGCTGTCTCAAGAGTCTTGATTATGTGGTAACATTTCATTCTAACATCAATAAATAACATTTCTGGGACATTTTCAGATGATACACAAAGTGTTATATTTGGCACTGGCAGTTGATACCATAGATCTCATTTAAATTATTGGTTATTATGATGATTAAGTACCATGTCTAATGTTAGTTAGCACACATTTGGGATACATAGTACATTCTGTGGGGTTCATATATATTAATACAGATTTTAAATCTGCAATATAATTTATCTAGCGGTACATACAGATACATTGTTTAAGGCTGTTCTTAAAGAACATAGCAACGTATTGCTATTAGAATGGCTCGGATTATTTTATATAAAGTATGCATACTGTAGATGACAATCACAATTAATCTGTTGCTAAATCAGCAACTGGCCTTAGGCAGCGTTAACAAGTCATAGCTTTACGCAAATAATTTAAACATTTTACATGTTGTGCCACATATTATGCCAGTTGGTTAAACCCACTGTCGTGTATGGTTTAAATGCTATGCACAAAGATACAAGCTGGATGTTGACAATGCAAATGTATGACATGGATAAGTTCTCAATGTTTCTTGTTTCCAAATACCAGAAATCTGTTCTCTTCACCAATGTTTAAGTAGTTCAACTAGGTGTGCATTTATTAGACTGGTCACTGGTGCACAAGATAAATAGCAAATGGTCTAGAAATATAGGAAAGTTCTGGTTGTCTGGTTGTCTGTCTTCATCACATCAAAGCATGTATCCATGACATATGAGCCTGTAAACAACCTTTACTGTATGCATATACATCAACATGTTGATATCAGCCAGCATAGAAGACACATATCAATATGTTTGCATTCAAACTGTCAAAACGGATGAGTTTACCTCTGGTAATAAATATTAAGTTCTGCGCTACATGTACAGTCATACCTTTAAAAACCATGATATAATTATAACAATTCTGCAATTTCTTGCACGGTTTTGATATCAGATCAACTCTGTGGCAATTATTACTGGTACTTCAATCAAACGATCGCACAGTACCTATTCACACAAACCTTGAACTCTTGCTAACCTGGACACCATGCTTCCAATCTGGATTACCAGGTTTCTGGTTAAACGAAGCACGCACACAATGAGGGAGAGGTGGGGGGGGGGGAATAAATATTACTATTTGGAAATTCCATTTCTGTCATGTTTACCTGTGACTGGATTATCTGTGTCTGGGTTACTTATGTCAGTATTATATGTGTGGATTATCCATATCTGGATTAACAAGGGTTCCACTTTATACACATGCGCCGACAGACCTCACTTATTTGTACACAGCCTTCACGCAGAATACCTCCTCTGTTTTGTCATTCTCGTCGTTTATGTAGACGAGTATCTCAAGGATGCCTCTGTTCATGTACGGAGCGAACTTCATGCCGATGCTCTGGGTTTCTCCAGCGTCCAGCTCCAGCCTCCTGTCCTTGAACTGGAGCAGCTCCGGGTGGTTCGTGTGTACGAGGAACACGCGGCGCTTCTGGTACGGGTTCGTGTACGAGATGCGCTTGTTGCAACCCCTGCCGCCACCTATTGGCAGCTCCAGCTCGAACGCCTTCTCGATGTGCGGCGGTTTCGCCGTCGCACAGATGAGCCAGGTGCGGAGGAGTTGGTGCGACTCCACATCGACGACGTTCACGTAGAGGAACTTGCAGCCGCTCCGGAGCGGGCGGATGGCCGTCGAGATCTCGTGAACGGTGTTCGCGGCGAGCATGAACGGGTCCCGTGGCTGCAGCCGCATCTCCAGTGGATGAGACGAAAAACACTGCACGAGACGTGTTGCCTGCGTCCCCCTGGTGGTGGGAAAGTGAAACAATGTTAAAATATAAATGTTCGGACACAGCCACGAATAAATGAATTGATGGTGTTTGATAATAGTACAGATAAAATGTTATGATGGTGGATATAATGCTCTAAATATATTACAATAAATTAATTATGTGTTACGCACTTGAAAAAATAAGTTGGGATTATAGCTAAATAAATATAATATAATATAGAGGAGAGTTTGCGAGTACTAAAATGTATAGAATCACTTTGCATCTGGCTGCACAAAAACAATATTCATAAACGTGTTTTTTAATACAATTATGCATCCCCTGGGTATATTTCTTATTTTTGCTATAGTGCACAGAGTACAATGGTTGTTCAGTAAAAAGACAGTGGTATGTAATTGCAGCTTATTTGAATTTGATTCAACATACAACCATAAGCCAGCACAACTGCTTAAGTAACATTTACCTGACCTCACACTTACCTGACAACGAGGGTGAATTGAGTTGTTTCCCCTTCCGTGCAGGCCACGTCTACCCTCTGTAGGGCGTGCACATCGAACTGCCAGATTTGGACGGGTTTCGAGAGGTACGGATCTAAGTAGACGGCAATGTAGAACCGCTTGATCTGAGGAGATGCCCCGCATGCCACCTGTACACAGCCAGCGGAACTAGTCACCATTCATAACATGCTCGGATGGTTCAGCGACAACAAATGCATTTCTCCGTTAGTTTCGATACAATATCCACATATGAAATGTAATTGTGACCAAAGGCAAGTTCTTATAAACTGCAGTATCCGGTCACATAGCTGCTTAAAGCGACATGGTCCATTCGTGGCTTTTTATTTTTATTGCAAAATCATGTTATATGGTATAAATTATACCTATTATAGCGTAAAGACAGTCAAAATATGTTTTCATGTACCATTTAGGGGTTGAAAATAGACGCAGTAAGGGCGCTTAACTCTGTTTACACATCGACCATGAGGCGATTTCGAAACCGTTGTAGGCGTGGCTAAAAGCCCAGAAGGAAATGCATGGTCATGGGATGCAGTATCGCGTGAACACAAGTTGACGCCACTAACGCTACACCCAGCCAGGTACACAGCTCGCAGTTGGTAAAGGTCAAAGGGTGGGTGTCACTCGTGGCGATTTGAGTGACACTGACAGCGTCGGGATTCTTATAAACATTCGGCGTTTAACATTACGAAGTCAGTTCTGTTTCGATAAAACATTTTCTGGCAGTCAGGACGCTACAATAGTTATAACTTATACTGATTAACATGATTTTGCAATACAAATTAAAATCCACAAACTGATTACAGGTGTATGTCACTTTAAGGTACTTGACACTTCACCTCTGGGAAACCAATGGACTATTTCACTAACACTGTTAAGAGCTCTTAAAGCCAATTTTCCACTTTAAAGTCAATTTCGGTCCTTAACGATGATATTGAATACCCGAAAACTGTCAACACCATGACGTATCTGTGGGACATTGTCACTGGTGTGTTATGGGAATAGTGTCCTCTGTAATACACACGTTTCGAGAAAAAAGATTTGTTTAAAGATGAATTGTTCTTAAGACTTTTTCATGTTAATGAAACAATCCTCAGAGCTTGTTAGAATCATAACAGAAATTATTTCCGGTGACAGCTACAGATGACACAGTTGACGGTGACATGTCGACATATAGCACGTCGAATTGGTGACTCACCTTCAAGAAGATGTCATGTGGTTCTCCAGCGCCGACGCTGCGACTGCTACAGATGACGTTGGGATCACTGCATCGGATGTAGATCTGTCTCAGTCCGGCCGAATCAGTCACAGGGATAAGCATGCCTGTGGAAGGAACCAGAGTTGTCATCATCAAGATAAACTTGTAATGCCACTTTGCATCAAAGTAAACCACCTGCACAAATGTGTTAGCAATATACAACAATATACAAGTTAAGTAAATATGTTAAATAGGTAAGAGAAATAAATGCAATAAATAAATAAAATAAATAAACTGTCTGGCAAATTAAATACACAAACATTAAGTCAAATTTAAAACAAATGTATTTGATTAATTTAGTGAGTATCCACTGATTGAGATGGGAGACCGTGTGATGGTCATGTGACCTGTGTGAGGGTCATGTGACCTGTGTGAGCATCATGTGACCTGACACAAAGGACTCAACATTAAGTGACCCATGTTCATTCTGGACATGAACCAAACATTGCTCACTAGATCGTGTCCCATCAATTCAGTGATTTGGGGAAAATTCTTGTAATATAATCTTGCAATGTCCAGTTTATTTCCCCCACAAACAGTCAAGTCTAATCAAACAGGATGCATTTGTAAAGCCATAAATAACACCAAAAGACAATATGAGTTAAAATGCCTTTCTCTCTCAACATGTTGCTTTAAAAAAATTAAGTGGTCAGTCAACATGAGTGAATGTAGAGAGTGAGTTATTAGTCAACATGTCTTACTGAGTGAAAAGTAAGTCAATATAAAATGTTTGAACTCAACAAGTAAATGTTGAGTCAACAAGAGGTAGATGAACTCACCAACTAAAGTGTGAGTCAACAGGAAGTTGACGAACTTATCAACTAAATGATGAGTCAGCAGGAATTGGACGAACTCGCTAACTAATTGGTGAGTAACAAGAAAGTGGATGAGAACATCAACAACAGTGTGAGTCAAAAAGGAAGTTGATGAGCATATCAACTAAATGGTGAGTCAACAGGTAGTGGATGAACTCACCAACTAAATGGTGAGTCAACAGGAAGTGGATGAACTCACCAACTAAATGGTGAGTCAACAGGAAGTGGATGAACTCACCAACTAAATGGTGAGTCAACAGGAAGTGGATGAACTCACAACTAATTGGCGAGTCAACAGGAAGTGGAAGAAGTGCTCAACTAAAATGGTGAGTCAACATTAATTCAGTGGTGAGTCGACATGAATACACAGATTTACCTGGCAGGTGTTGAGTTTGCATGAAGCGGATCGACTTCTTGAGGAAGGACTGCTCTGGATGGTGGAAGCGAAACGTCTGGTTAATGACATGAGGCTGAGGCTCAATGTTCACCATCAGGATGGCGATTGGCTTCTGGTCTCGCGTGTTGAAGTACACCTGGAAGTGACAATTGATTCACATTACATTACGGAATTTGCATTGGTTGCTAGCAAGCAGTTGTTGGTTGCGACAGAGTTGGTTGCTAAGGGCTGATGTTGGTTGTCAAGGAGAATGGAATTGATGTTGGTTGGTTGTTTAGTGTTGGTTTTCTCAAAGTTGGTTGCATGATCGAATAATGAAAAGAAACAGTGACATTATGGTCTTAGGTGGTTTACCTCAAAACAGCCCAAACTCTCTCTAGAATTAGTGAGTCTCCTACCGGTTAAACATTTACCCCCTATGTGGGATATTTAACTTCCCATGGCATAGACATCAGTTAGAAGGGACCATTGGCTTTTAGTGTCTCTTCCGAAAGACACAGGCAAATGTGGGGTGAACGAAATTGCCAAAGTTTTGAAACGGCGGTAGGTGGGATTGAACCACCGTCCCCTCGATTGACAGTCCAGTGCTCTACTATGTGACCACCACTCCCAGTGGTGTCAGGTTTCTCAAAGGTGGTTGCATGACCGAATAGTGAAAAGAAACAGTGACATTATGGATCTGACATTAGGAACAGTAGGATGTGTACTGCAGTAGTCAAAACCTTTCATTACAACATTGCTGCAGGTGTTGTGTCAGGGATGATGTAGAAGTTTAGAAGTACCTTGGTCATGCGAGACTCCATCACTCCTCCAGTGTCCTTCTTCGGGACAAAGCCTTGCCGGGCCTTCAGCTTGTGAGTGTCCAGCGGCTCCTGGGGGGGGCATAGCAGTCACATGGTCAGTTAGACTCAAATAAACAATATAAAAGAAATGTAGCTGTATGTGTGTGTGTGTGTGTGTGTGTGTGTGTGTGTGTGTGTGTGTGTGGTGTGTGTGTGTGTGTGTGTGTGTGTGTGTGTGTGGTGTGTGTGTGTGTGTGCGTGCGTGCATGCGTGCATGCGTGTGTGGTGAGTGTATGTGTGTGTGTGTGGTGTGTGTGTGTGTGTGTCTGTGTGTGTGATTGTGCGTGTGAGTGTGCGTGTGCATGTGAGTGTGCATGTGATTGTGCGTGTGTGTGAGTGTGTGTGTGATTGTGCATGTGATTGTGCATGTGTATGAATGTGTGTGATTGTGCGTGTGTGTGAGTGTGTCTCCATCCGTCCCTCTCTCTCTCACTATATATATATATATATATATATATCTCTCACTCTATCTCTCTCTCTCTCTCTATATATATATATATATATATATATATGACTTATCTGGTCTATTAAAGCAATGACTGTGTCAGCTATCTACCTGTGGCTGCACTCTATCATCTGCGCGGAATGTGAGGAACTTGAATGGAACGTTGACACTCTCCTTCGGGCGCAGGAAGATCTCGGGCTTGCCTGACGGGGTGTCCATGTTGAACATACCTTCCTCAATGGAGGCGTACACCTGGTTCAACATCCTGAAGTGACGCCACTCTCTCGGGTCCGTGATCACCCTACAATGTGAAAAATTGAACAAATGCCAGAATCTGAGTCATGTGACGTGACACCAGTGTGTGATCGAAACCCACAAGTGGTGGACACAATCGTAGCTAATTTCAACTAAACACTCCCATTCTTGCTGTCCCATTCTTGAAGACATGCTTAATATATTCCATACAATCTAAGTTAATAGTTGATCTGCCAGCTTTACCACAACTACATTAAAACAAGTATATTTGTTAAAAATAGATTGAAATTAATATTAGCGTAATATAAATTATAATGTAGAGAATGTACAATATGTATCTATAAAACTAATTTAAATAATTTAAGACATTAAAACATATTTCCTGTGATTCTTTGACTAAACTTATTAAAAAATAATAAATACCGGGGTAGTTTAAAACATTAAAATAAACAGATCTGAAAAATAAATTAAGGCATTACAATAGTTTACACATATCCATAAAATGTCGTTTTATTGGCCTAGCATGTCCAAGTCCATAGTCTATAGACTCACTTCACAGAATTAACTAAAAACGAGCTAAATGAAATGTTATCAGAATACAGTTAACTCACAGACCTTTTATTACATAGTGAATGAACAACATACGTGAGTTCGCGGTCGTCACAGTCGATGGTGATTGTGTGTTCCGTGTTGTACGGATTCCTGAGGACGTATTCGAAGTACTGGGCCGTGCCGAGACTGGGGTGGATGTAGTGTTTGGTGGTGATGGCCTGAGCCAGCATGTTCAGGATGCCCTCATTCTTCCCCTGGTCCCGGTACAGCTCAATTGTCTTCAAGTCCCGAGCACGCTCCTCCTTCTGCTTGCGAAAACTCTGAGGAGAACAAATGGGGATGTTCTTTGTGATGACTTGCACAGTTAAAACCAGGGTCCGCACACATTTGGACATTTGAAATTCAAGGCTATTCAAGACTTTTCAAGGCTATTTAAAAAAGAAATTCAAAATTGTTTAAACGACATATGTACTTTTAAGCACAGTAAATTAAGTTAACATTAACAATTTTACTCGACTAAGAAAACAATGGCGCTGACTACAATGAAGTGCTCATTGCCTTATGTGTGTAGGCTTTTCCTTTTCTGGCTGTTATTCATCACAACAATTGAGTCAAAACAAAATGTTATTTACCACAATTAAATGCAAGATCAGCATCCAGTCTTCAAGACTGCTCAAAGCACTTTACACTGTACTACCCTGACAGACCTGTTCAATCAGATGCCATCTCAACTTCTCTGGGAAGCATGTACCCATATGATACAATTAATGCGCGAAGGCCGCTTGTACACATATCCACCACTGTCTATAGCCAGGTACTCATTTATACAGCTGAGTGAACTGGAGTAATATAGAGTGAAAAAACTTGCCCAAGGTTTTAACACTGCAGCACAGGATTTGAACCTGGGTCCTCTTAGTTGAGAGTCCGAACCTCTACCCCTGAGCCACTGCGCTCTGTGTTGTGTGTGGTTATGTGTTGTTTGTGTGTACACCCATGCAAGTGGGCAAGTGCACAAGTGTGTATGTGCCTGTCTTGAGACAGAGAACACGGATACCAAATTTGAACGTACGCCATCACAGATATTTACCTCTACAATAAAACTACTGCAATATGAAGAATCCTAATACAGATTATTTGCTATGAAAATTCTACAAACTCTACTCAATACCGAAATACTTCAGCCAACCCAATAATCCAGCAGCATCAAATGATATCTCACCGTGATGACAGGCATGTTCTCATGACTCTCCAACTGGCGGATCTTCTGCATTCGAGCCAGTTTACGCTTCCGCTCTGCAGTGCCCTCTTGTTGATTAGTGTTGAACTTATCCTTACGAGACGAAAGGAGCGAGGCGACTTCGTAGTTTGACTCCACTAGGTGCTTAGCAATGTTACTCTGTGACTTGTACAGAGCTGTAGGCAGAACAAGACGTTTCAAAGTCAATTATTTCATTATACAACAATGCATCTGAAACTGACTTTAACGCTTTGACCACCATTGGTATTTTCATAAGAATATCACCTTCAGTGGTCAAAATATCAAATTAAATGTCAAATTTATTGTTGCAGTGTTGCGTATTAAGAAAGAAATCTATTTCAAATTTTTTCTTACAAGCAGATGAACATTTAGATACAGTAAAAAATATTGATTCACATAAGGATAAGTTTAAACAAACACGTTAAGACCAGAATCAAATAAATTGCAAAACAAATTGCTTGTCATTTTTGTAAAGAACAGCAGAGTTTGTAACAATTACAATGTAGGAATACAAATAATAATAGAGTGGAAAGGGAACATCAAACATGACATACTGTGTAAAAAGGATTTGGTTTATATTATTAAACTTTGCCAAAAAATAAAGAAGTGTCAAAAAGAAATCAACGCATCCAGTCAGGCTTGAACCTGTCTCTCAATTGTAAAATGCACTGCAAGTCTATCAGTCGAGACACATGGAAAATTGGAAATATGCTACATGTTTAAAGTTTTATGTTATTTTACACTGCTATGTTTCAGTCCCCTTTAATGAAAACCTTGTTTTAGTAGTTAATAGATAATCAAACAGGTAGCTATATTGCTATAATTATAATATTCCATAAGTTTAATATTATCACTTTTAATGCACTTTTAGTGAAACATGAAATAACACAATATGGACAAAACAGGTTAATGAGATAATGACTAAACAGTTTCAATCAGCATTTAATCACACATCTTTTTTTTATAACTGCATTCGCCACTAGAGGGCAGCACAGACTCACCTGTGAGGTTTGGCGCCGACAAACCACCACCAAGGAAGTGACTGGTGTCAACGTCGTTTTTCACAATCACCGTCGGTTTGACAGCTACGGCACCTGGAGACAAATGAGGTAACTATCAGGTATTCCGGGTTATGCATTCTAACATTGCATTGCCAAAGCTGGGTGGAGGGTCTCGGGTCTCAGTTGGTTTCTTAGGTGGTTTCCTCCAAACAGCCTAAACTTGGGTTAACGCAGGAGTTGCCCTTCTCTAGAATTAATGAGTCCACTACATGTTACACATTTACCCCTGTGTGGGATGTTTTACTTCCCCTGGCCTAGACACCAGATAGAAGGGACCATCGGCTTTTAGTGTCTCTTCCAAAAGACACAGGCAAATGTGGGGTGAACGAAATTGTCTAAATTTCGAAATGGCGGTAGGTGGGATTGAACCACCATCCCCTCGATTGACAGTCCGGCGCTCTACCGCATGACCACCGCTCCCCATGGGAGGGGAACACTGTTACAAGAAGTGTAGGAGGATGACAATAAACACACTGGTGTGAACAGACAGTGTGGTGGAAAGAGTTGGGTTCACTGATTCATGGGAGAGCTTTGTCACGAGGGAGGGCCTACGTATGAGGGAGAAGCTTCATTTGGGAAGAAAATGAGCACCCATTCTAGTGAGCGAATTTGTCAGGGCTACTGACGACAACACAAGTGATATTGAGTATTTAAACTAGATCAGAAAGGTGAATGTGTGTCGAGCCATCTCAATGAAGTAATAGAGACAAGTCTCCAAATGAAGGTGATAAAATCAATGTAAGACATACCATTATACAGTTCATATATTTGAGAAAACAGCCTGTTAGTTTATTGTTTGGACTTCAATATCACATTCGCATTACACAGTATGGTCAATATTTATAAACTGATCACAATCAAAGTATATTAAAATTGTGGCTAATATATTCACTGTTGGTAGTTAGAATGAATACATTTTATGCAACAGAGTATGATTTTATGAGAAATAGTTCAGATTTTGTACCACTATACTGTAAAATATCTCAAACATTAGATAGAGAGAACACTTATCTATAACCCTGATTACCATGGTCATACACCTGTCGATGCTACAAATAAGTAAGTAGTACCTGTCTTGATGTATTTGCCTTCACTGGGGTAGCCAATGTTTGCCAACCGTAGATGCAGTCTCCCTTTCAGCAGTGGCTTTGCCTCGGGGGGACAGAACGTCCCATCTCGACTCACACCTCCAGAGGGCAGCACACTATCATCTTGTGAATATTCGTTGACGAGCACATCGAGTTCATAGGTCAACTGGATTGCTTCAAGACCTTGTCGGCACAGGTGCTGCAAACAGAGACAGTGAATGTTATTTCTTGTAAAGGTACAACAAATTGAAAATGTCAATGTGTGTGTGTGCATGTATATGTTAGTTACTGCTTTTTATTTTGACAGGTTAAATCGATGATACAAATTGTTTTTTTGCCATTAATATAGACATATTTTAAGTATAATTTTATACCAGCACATGGAGAAAGAAGCTAAAGACAGCAGTTACAATCACTATTGTATTCTGTACTTGTGCCACCACCTACCTTGAATCTTGCAGTGATGGAACCTATAAGCATGACAGAGTAACACATTGTATCTGAGTATTAGTGCTGGGACCAATGAACATGACAGAGTAAGACATCATGCCTTGAGCTCCACAGTGCTGGAGCCTATGAACATGACAGACTAAAACATCGTATCTTGAGCTCCACAGTGCTGGAGCCTATGAACATGACAGACTAAAACATCGTACCTTGAGCTCCACAGTGCTGGAGCCAAAGAGCATGAGAGACTAAGACATCGTACCTTGAGTTCCTCAGTGCTGGAGCCAAAGAAATGAGAGACTAAGACATCATACCTTGAGCTCAACAGTGCTGGAGCCAAAGAGCATCAGAGACTAAGACATCATACCTTGAGCTCCACAGTGCTGGAGCCTATGAGCATCAGAGACTAAGACATCATACCTTGAGCTCCACAGTGCTAGAGCCTATGAGCATCAGAGACTAAGACATCATACCTTGAGCTCCACAGTGCTGGAGCCTATGAGCATCAGAGACTAAGACATCATACCTTGAGCTCTACAGTGCTGGAGCCTATGAGCATGACAGACTAAGACATCGTATTTTGAGCTCCACAGTGCTGGAGCCAAAGAGCATGAGAGACTAAGACATCGTACCTTGAGCTCAACAGTGCTGGAGCCTATGAACATAAGAGACTAAGACATCATACATTGAGTTCCACAGTGCTGGAGCCTATGAACATGAGAGACTAAGACACCATACCTTGAGCTCCACAGTGCTGGAGCCAAAGAGCACGAGAGACTAAGACATCGTACCTTGAGTTCCACAGTGCTGGAGCCAAAGAGCATGAGAGACTAAGACATCGTACCTTGAGTTCCACAGTGCTGGAGCCAAAGAGCATGAGAGACTAAGACATCGTACCTTGAGCTCAAAAGTGCTGGAGCCAAAGAGCACGAGAGACTAAGACATCGTACCTTGAACTCCACAGTGCTGGAGCCAAAGAGCATGAGAGACTAAGACATCGTACCTTGAGCTCAAAAGTGCTGGAGCCAAAGAGCACGAGAGACTAAGACATCGTACCTTGAGCTCCACAGTGCTGGAGCCTATGAGCATGAGAGACTAAGACATCGTACCTTGAGCTCAAAAGTGCTGGAGCCAAAGAGCACAAGAGACTAAGACATCATACCTTGAGCTCCACAGTGCTGGAGCCTATGAGCATGAGAGACTAAGACATCGTACCTTGAGCTCCACAGTGCTGGAGCCTATGAGCATGAGAGACTAAGACATCGTACCTTGAGCTCCACAGTGCTGGAGCCTATGAGCATGAGAGACTAAGACATCGTACCTTGAGCTCCACAGTGCTGGAGCCTATGAGCATGAGCGAGTCTCCGTCCCACACGTCTATGTGGAGTATCTGCTCACTGAGATGCTCCAGGAAGAGACGACCCTCGCCTGGCTTCAAGTAGGCCGGGTCAACGTGGTACTTCACCTGCAAGCACCACCACAGCACGTTACAGCGACAGCTTCTACTTCTGCTTCTCCACCTCAAACTAACCACCACAGTAATTTGTAATATGAAGTCTGCTGTCTAGAATGAAGGAACATTGAACATGATATTATTGCCACTAACGTTTTGAAACTGTATAGTTAGTCTGTCTTTTCAACATATTGTGTAGTGAAAACTTTGATGAAATTGCAAACATAATTATGTACATAATTTGACAGACAGTAAACCTTCAATGCTTCTTTTATAGTTATAAGAACATAAAAACCCAATTGACAAATGGATAAGTAAGTAAGTATATTGTTCAACTTTTTGTGTAACCTGCCCTCCTGAGATATGTATACAGCATATATATATATATATATATATATATAATATATATATACATATATATATAATATATATATATATACATATAATATATATTATATATATATATATATATATGTATTCTATACATATGTAGGTTCATGTGGCTATTTATACAATCAGTAAAATAATAGTTTCTTCCTATAATGCAAAGCATTCTGATGGGGGAGGTTTTGTGAATAGTACCACTGAAAATTGAATTCCTATATTTTAATTCCTTTTTTTCTAACAAACCATATTATTTTATAGAATTAAGCAGTTTGGCTGAAAAGGTAACTTTTTATATAAAAATTTATATTATTTGATTTAACAAAAACACAACACAAATATAAAAAAAAAATTATTTTATCAAAATACTGGAAATTACTTAATTAAATTTCACAAAACGACCCAAAGAGAATTTCAAACTATTATCTGTTTACCAGGGTCACTGTTATGCCAACTGATTACTTTTAATTATCTGCCTACTAATCACACAGGCTTAATACATTCAAATGTGTTATGAAAGGAGAAGTAGTTTTAAGATGACAGTTAATTAAAATATGACATTTCACTAGAAGTTTGTCCATATTCAAGAACAAATCAACAGAATTGTGGCTGATCAATCCAAACTTGCAGACATTATGTCAGACAGTATGACATTTATTTACAAAGCATATTTGGTAAAGCATGTTTCACCTGGTAGCCTGGTGGTCCCTTCATCAGGGATCCGTCCTTATCCAGTCGCTGTAATACACAAGGGAGGGCACTGGGGTTGCAGGACAACTCCCCCTCGATATCCCCCAGGAGCAACCTACGTCAAAGTATTGTAACAACAATAAGTGAAAACAATGAATCAACTATATTGAATATATTGTTCATGGCTCCAGGAATGGTTTATTGTATGATTTGACTTATGTTGGAGCAAACATTTGTCGATGAGTGCGACGTTTTGGCCCGTCACCTAAGCGCCTTGTTCACATCCTGGTGTCACGTGTGTTGGCTCAGATTTCGGCGGGATAATTTGGTTGTAGATGGCAGGCAGATGGTATCCCTGGTCTCTGTTCATGGTAGGGGCTCTCTGTTTGATATATATATATATATATATATATATATATATATATATATATATATATATATGTATATATATATATATAGCCTCCTTCATTTTTCTCTTCTCTTGGATTCACAAGTCAGTACTTTAGTGTTCTTTGTGGACACTGAGTGTCCTGTGGCGTGGCTGATGGGCCAAAACGTCACACTCATCAACAAACCTTTGCTTCAAAGTAAGTCAAATCATACAATAATGAATGAACTGCTGGTATATTCAACAGGGAAAAACATTCAACAGCATTCTCTATGAAATAGTTTTTCATAGCGTAAGACTAGGTCTCAATTACAACAATGATACCATTAGAATGCACTTGGACTCCATGTGAAGTAATGTTAAAAATATTTTTTTTGATTTAAAAGTCAGATAAGCCAATAAATTATAATTATGTAAATTGTTTTCGTCATACAGTAATAGTAACACTTCTAAAGTGCCTTGACAACTTTTTTATTTAGGAACAAAATGCTGTTTGAAAACTAGTGATATCAGAGAAATGTTGCAGAATAACTAAGTAAGTTCGTTATAAGCATATAGATTATGGTATGTAACAGTAGGCAATTTGAAGTTGATTTTACATACAACCAAAGCCAGTGCAACTGCTTATGTAGGGGCAACGATGGTGAGAAACAAATACACTTTATAGGAGTGCATTTGGTGGCACCTATTTAATTTAGGAACGTTTTTCATGACACATTTTTATCTATCATATACATACAACAATTTTCTAAAGTTTTCATTTATAAATTTGTTGGGTAACATATATTTCCAGGACATACACCACATCCTATACCATCTCTCATTTGCCTACAAGCTAAGCCTAACTTCAAATGGTGCATAGAAATAGTCAGTTGGTATCTGTGGGAATATATGGAGGACTTACATAGGGCATCTTTGAGTGTGTTTACCACAGGGAGAAGCGTTGGTGTTGGTCTTACCTTTCTGATGTTATTTGTGGGAACCGGTAGAATTGGAAGGTGAAGAAAACAGTTGCCGGACTTTTTATGCCTGGCTCCGTCTCAAATGTGTTCATCCTGGGACAAAGACACAAGGTTCAGTTGGTTATATTGGTAATGATCTATTGTTATTGTAATGATATATTCAACCAACTGTAATCAGAATAAACATGATTCCATACAAAGCGAAAAAGCCCTACATGGCTTCAGGCTTAGTGGAACCATCTTTAAGATAATTAACATAAACACTACTAGTATTTATGAAGACAATAAATTATGCAGAAGATTCATCAATAAATTGATGTTAAGACAGAGTAATATGGTGGAGTTATAAACAGCCATTAATTATATAATTAGAAATAAAACAAAAAATAAAGTTCTATAATATATATATATATATATATATATATATATATGTATATATATATATACATGTGTATATTCCTTATGTGTGCTCAGAGTGCTTAAAAATGTACACACATTTTTGTGAATGACACAGCCTCAGTAGCCCCTATCTCGAGACCCACCAGGCCACTGCACCCCAAATCACGCACACATTCCACTGCGGACGATACATTATAATGGGTGCTTTCTTCTGACGGTGACCTTGCACTGACCTTGAGAATGCGAGGAACTGCAAGATGATCTCATTGGCTGGCAGTCTGTCCCGCTCCTCTAGTCCCATCTCAATGTTCAAGGGGTCGCCGGGGTCAATGACCTCTGGTGGCTCTCCGTTGCGGTCAAGGACTTGGGGGAAGCCGGCCGCAGCCAGCTTTGCATAAGCTGACCGTGGCAGGCCTATACCACTACAAGACGGTGTGAACACTGGTTATGTTAGTTAGCATGTCACATGTCTTTAAGGATGCATATTTAGATGTGTTTCCATACATACAAATGTGCAGCTTTCAGATAATATATTCTATTATATATTGTACGTAAGTTGCAAGGAAAAACAAAGAAATACGTATTGTTAATACCCCTCAAAAGCACTTTTATGTGAAGCAGAAATGTGAAAACTGCATGGCTGTGATGTCACGGCATTTTCTTGATTCTAATGGGTGGTGATCACCATAGATAAGTGTATGTGTGCGTGCGTGTGTGTGTGCCTGCGCGTGTGCGTGTGTGGTTTGTGTGTGGTGTGTGTGTGTGGTATGGTGTGTGTGTATGTGTGGTGTGGTGTGGTGTGGTGTGGTGTGGTGTGGTGTGGTGTGGTGTGGTGTGGTGTGGTGTGGTGTGGTGTGGTGTGGTGTGGTGTGGTGTGGTGTGGTGTGGTGTGGTGTGGTGTGGTGTGGTGTGGTGTGTGTATGTAAATATGTAGTTATATATAATGCATTCACATGTATTCAGCCACACAGTTGATGTCAAAGAACTATAATATTCCAGGTTCTATTTAAAGTCCTGATGACAAAATACAAAAGCGAGTTTTTCTTGAAACCAACAACAGGGACATAACACATTCTGCCTGGAAATCATTCATCATTCATACTACTGTCAGCCACAGTGCGTGGATGTGTCATGTGACTTGCCTGTGGAGTCCGGGAGCCGCAGGCAGGATGGGGATGTGGGTGGGAGTGAACGGCAGCTCGTGTAGGTCACTAGAGGTCCTCGCAGTCCCGGGTGGCTGTAACCATGGCAACGATGATCAACACACAATACTACGTTGAACAAATCTAAGGAAATACAAGAAAAGTATTCAGGAGTCCCAGACAAGACATGTAGATCTATATAAGAATAAATACTGGAACATGGTTGTTTAAGGTTAGTGTGTGTTACAGTCAATCGACACTTAAGAGAAAATATTGATAAGAATAAGTTATCAGCTGTCCAGACGTTGCTGTATATTACAATCAGAAGATATTGTGCACACATTTGTAATAACAATAACATGCCATGACTGGAACTACAGTATTATTGTGATTACTTTAGTCCTTTCGTCACAGCTCATAAGGAAATCTTTATCAAGACTATACTAAAAAGCAAATAAGTTGTTTGGTAAATGGAGACTTTAAGGAGAGTCAAACCTTAGTTTTTTCAGGCCATTCTAGTGTACTGTTTGTTACAAAATCAGCAAAGTCAGCATTTGCACGAGCATAAAGAAAAATGAAAAAAAAAAATCCAGCCAAAGAATTGCTACACAAGCAGGATCCAATACAAAGAGGATGTGTATGGAATAAAACAGGCATGTTGGGGATGAAAAATATTTGTGAGCAAGATAAGGGAGGTGACTTGTGGAAAAATAATTTCATAACAGAAACACTCAATAACATATGATAGGATTAACAAAATGGATGCCCTTTATATGGGAAACAATCAGGAATTGGGTGCTTCACCTATGTGCTGTAATCATAAAGTTTAACAAGATTGCCACCTAGAGAATCAACTCTAGATGGCAGGTGGACAAGGAAGCCCTTTGGCTTATCGAGAGTCCAACCTATCTATCTAAGTGTATCCTGTCCTTCTTAGGTATACGATACTACTTTTTTTATTATACTAACACTAATAGCACCCACACAATCAGCTGACAATCTGTTCCATTCATTTATTGTTCTTTGTGAAAATTAGAATTTTCTAATATCTAGTCTGCATTACTTCTTTTCTAAAGATTTCAATATTTTAAACACTTCTATCTGATCTCCTCTCAAAGAGAATGATTGTAATTTGTGCTTTTCATGACAACAGACAAAGCACATCAATTTCAAAAGAAAACCATGCACAGAACAAGTACAGAGCTATCAAAATTGGGTGATAAGCACAAGCAAACACACTAAAAAATTCCTTGATAGAAGTATTGTGGCATTCCAGTGGACTGACCATCATAACAACAAATGAAAACCATCATCAACTACAATAGATTTACCATTAAAATGACACAAATCCCAAAATAATCCGATTTACTAATTTGTCTATATCATTATCAAACATATGGAAATGTTAGTATATTTCACCTACTGATATGTAGCATTATGACAGCTGCATTACACTAGGCTGAAACGGTGTGCTTTTCATAACACTTGGGTACAGAGACTGTGCTAACTACTTGAACCACACTACAACAAAATGGCCGTCAACTGAGAAGGGTAGACAGCTTCAAATGCAAAACTGAGCATAGCAGGCTAAAATAACTCGAGCCAAGCAACACGTAGAGTCAGTGTTAGTGGGCAGTAGCACTGGAAGAAACTAAGACAAATTAGTAGCAATGTGTCTTACCCAGCCATACCACTGCAGCCACGACAACAAGAAAACACCTTTCTAGCACTCAAATACAGTCAACTTACAGATTTTCTACATAGAATCTATGGTATCACAGAAATATTAGTCATAATAAGTAAAATATATTTTATCAAATTTACTGAGGCACAGAAAATGGCATTTAGTCTCTGTATTGATCACTACATAAGCAAAATGCAGCAGACACAATTACACCTGACTTACCCATCCAAAATACTGTTGCATGCAGAAAAGAAACAAACAACATTGTCATATATGACCACCACACTTTTATCGGTAATAACCAATCCTTGTCCTCTACAATGTACTGGTTTGTTCTTTGTGGGATTGGTTAAACATTAAGTAATGTCATTTGCCAACTGTGGGTATATCTGCTTTAACAGAGGGACCATGAATGTGTGTTTTACATTTGTAATGTAACAGTAATAAGAAGGAATCTAAGTAATAGTAATAGATTACATTGTGACATAATTTACTTCTGGCCCAGGGGAAGAACAGTTCACAACTAGTGCTGAGCTGTCACCGAAATCCCTGAATAGCGAGTTCTGGTAATTATAAAAACAGTCACAACCTGATTGTCACATAATGACATCATGTGAAACACACATGCATGCACGCACGCACGCACGCACGCACGCACGCACGCACGCACGCACGCACGCACGCACACACACACACACACACACACACACCTCATTTATAATCACACCTGAGGATAAACCTTTGAATGTATTGCATTGCCATGTAAACAAACTGCTTTCTCATGAAACATTTACACTTCAACAATAAAACACATTTCAATTTTCTATGTGTTGCAATAAATATGCACATCTAGTTTATATGGATCAACATAATTTTATGATAAAACAATCTTACTTTTTAGAGAATATTTATGTGATGGGATAAAATAAATACATAGAAAGCTAAGTTTTAAGGAATATCTGCAATTTATAAGGTTTTTTTCTAAACAACATGCTGCCTTAGGAATGGCGGCCATCTTGGAATTTTAAACTGTTTCCTGTACAACACTAAGACATCGAATTGTTTTTAACTAAGTACTTACGCTGACAGCAGCTGTGTCTGAGACATGTTGGATGGCGATGGGCATGTACCCCTGGGGTGTACCAGCTGGGGGAACATGGTACCCCATGGGCTGGCTGGGGTAGATCGCTTGGCCAGTGGGTCTGGGGGTCCTTGACACCTGCACCGCTGCCTCTAAGACACTGCGGTGCTTCGGAGGCTTCTGACTCCTGCGACAGATGAAACATTAACCGATTAGATCCTAGAATGGCCGCGGCCGGCTGCCCAATCCTGTCGCATTCAGGACCTTGTATTCGAAAAATTCCTGGCGATTAACTACTGCACTAAACGCTTCAAAATTTTAACACCACCTAGCGGATACAGTTTGCAACAACACCAGTCGTCCAATTTTGCCTTTGTCGTCATGTTTTCGGCAATAGATGTTGCACAGATGATGTGGGATAGTGACAGCGTTGATGGTGAAATGGAAAGGGGATCGGGTGTGGAAATTGAGGAACATGTAAGTAGTTTTTTCTGTAAGAATTACTGCTGCCATCATGTTGCTTAAAAAGTAAAAGTTGGCTGTCAATGTCATCGCTTCGACATCGGCTGAGTTGGACTATGAGATAGACAGTGGTACATATTTGCATAGTATTAATTTTAATTGCAGCATGGCTGAATGTGTCCCAAACATGTTAAGATGAACAGATTGAATGGGTCTGCCAGGGAGCAGTCTAAGGCACTCTGTGTAGTTCCAAGGTGTGGATACTATGGCTTACGTTGGGGTGGAGTAGAGGTCAGCATTGTGACTTACATTGGGGTGGAGTAGAGGTCAGCAGTGGTCACACGCTGGACCGTCTCACCCATACCGTCCACCGCCAGGCTGTCTGTGATGGGCACCTCCAAGTTGCTCACCAGACCCCCCTACAAACAAATGTCATCATCATGTGTACAGACAAACAAAGGTCATCATCATATAACTCTACAAACAAACGTCATCATCATATAACTCTACAATCAAATGCCATCATCATATAACTCTACAAATAAACGTCATCATCATTTGGCCCTACAAACAAAAGTCATCATCATTTGGCCCTACAAACAAAAGTCATCATCATTTGGCCCTACAAACAAACATCATCATCATTTGGCCCTACAAACTAACATCGTCATCATTTGGCCCTACAAACAAAAGTCATCATCATTTGGCCCTACAAACAAAAGTCATCATCATTTGGCCCTACAAACTAACATCATCATCATCTGGCTCTACAAACAAAGGTCATCATCATTTGGCCCTGTAAACTAACATCATCATCATTTGGCCCTGCAAACTAACATGATCATCATCTGGCCTTACAAACAAACATTATCATCATTTGGCCCTACAAACTAACACCATCATCATTTGGCTATACAAACAAACATCATCATCATTTGGCCCTACAAACTAACATCATCATAATTTGGCCCTACAAACTAACATCATCATCATTTGGCCCTACAAACTAACATCATCATCATTTGGCCCTACAAACTAACATCATCATCATTTGGCCCTACAAACTAACATCATCATCACCTGGCCCTACATACAAAAGCCATCATCATATAACTCTACAAACAAAGGTCATCATCATATAACTCTACAAACAAAGGTCATCATCATATAACTCTACACACAAAGGTCATCATCATATAACTCTACAAACAAACGTCATTATCATATAACTTTATAAACAAAGGTCACCATCATATCACTCTCCAAACAAACGTCATCATCATATAACCCCTACAAACAAACGTCATCATAATATAACTCTACAAACAATAAAGGTCATCATCATCTGGCCCTACAAACTAACATCATCATCTGGCTCTATAAACAAACGTCATCATCATATAACTCTACAAACAAACGTCATCATCATATAACTCTACAAACAAATATCAGCATCATCTGGCCCTACAAACAAACGTTACCATATGGCGTAGATATAGTAGATATTCAGCATTTGCTACAATTTTTTTTAATTTCCAATTTCTAACATATTCCAACGTGTCTGAAAACATTTCCTGCTTGGACACATACAGTCTTTACATAAAAAGACACAGTTCAATATCGTAGCAAGTGTTTCTGAGTCACCATTGACACCCAGAAGCGGACTCACCATCTTGGTGGATGAGAAGGAGAAGCTGAGGTTGCCTCCAGTCAGTCCCGCCAGGTTGGCTGAGCTGGCGATGGTGTCGTCTGACTGGCGGTAGAACACCAGCATGTTCTCGGGGTTGCGCGTTGGACCCCCCACCAAGTCCAGGGAGTGGTCCGGCCCTTCAAAGTTGGTCAGTGGGGAGAATGCTGCCCACCGCACGATGACACTGAAGGATGTGCGTGCCATGGTTGCCTGAAACAAATGAGTTATTGAGTCTCGTGCCTGTGGAATGATCTACCAGAGAGTCTGCATCTAATAGACACACATGAACTGTATAAGTCCAACTTAAAAATAGAAATTTTTAAGGCCACATTTGTAAACTACTACTGATGAATTTATTTTAGCTATAATTATAGTTTTGCAATTTTTTTACTTACATATATTTATTGCTGATAAGTTTAACTTGACTTTTGACTTTTAGAAGCTTTTTTACTTATCTATTTATTATCATTTAACATTTCGTCTTTACGTGCAAGTTTAACTGATTATGAATATTTTAAATATGTATATGTTACAATGTATTTGATGCGCCTCTGAGCAGACATTTTCCCGGATATACGGCGATTTACAAATAAAATGATTATTATTATTATTATTTATTAATGAAGGTGGGTCACAAATGAGATTTTTAACATGGTCATTTGAGTTCATTTAGCAAAATTCAAACCTATTCAGTGTCCAGAGCGACAAGCCATCACTTCTGTGCCGGTTGGACAAGTGTTATTTTTAATTTAATACACTCTGTTGATGTTGGCAAAGTGAATTCTGTGGTCCGTTTAAGCAGGACACATTTTAATAAACCTGATGGTGAAAGTTATTTACAATATCCACATAAAACATATTTACAATCAAAGAACAGGATTCTCAGGGGGGTAAAACATTTGAAACAGAAGGTTATTATGTAATATTCTGTATTTTGTTGTATAAATACAATACAATTTGATGTGCAGCTATGCAAAATAGCATACTATACAAAATAGGCCAGACAAAGTCCTAGACTCCAATTAAAATTCCTGAGGAATGATTCTAAAAAAATGAAACAAGTTAACCATAACATAACTTTTGCCAATGGTTTGTTTTGTTTGACTCCTGTTTTATATATCTCACCATTCTGTCGCTAGCTATGCGGGGCTCCCCCAGCTCGTAGATGAGCATAAAGACAATTGTGAACATTGGGTCCTCGACCATCCCCTCCAGATGTGTGCGACTCTTGTGAATCAGGATGCTGCTTTTGTTCACACTGCAATCACACAAATGATGTCATAGACAGCATTTTATTATTTAACCTTTAATTATTTAACAAAAATAGCATTTACTTATTTAATAAAAATACAAAATTACTTTAATTACAAAAAATTACTTATTCATCCTTGGAAATTGGAATATTTAAGAACACAGTACCAATATAATTTGATAGCAAAGCTAGAAATCGTTATTGTAGATTTAAAATAAAACATTCTGACTATTTGTAAATCATTTCTATCCTAGAATCCATCAACCATTCTAAAACCATGATTCATAACTTTTTTTATTTGATCAATACAATACACTGGCCAACTTTTAACGGGTAAACAAAGAACGTAAAATACAATAGTGAAGTTGGAACTCACGATACGAGGGCTGTGGAAGCAATGCGTTGGCTCGAGCGTCGATTAATTGAATTCCGCCTGAAGCTGGCGTTTGTGGAACCCTTGCTGTCGGTCGAGTCAATGGTCAGCTGCACTATCTCTGGGTCAGCAACGTATGTCCAGCCATTGTGTACGCCAATCTGGACGAGATATAAAGAACAGATTAGATGTAAATGGAAAATAAAGGCTGCACATAAACAGATCTAACAAATAATTATTTTAAATAAAATAAAATATTTTTTATTTGATAACTTGTTTTTCCCAAATACGTTGTCATCTTTACACATTTCATTTGAAAAACATATCACCAATGAACAATATCACTTCTGTAATATAACAAATTATTGTGAGGAAATGTTTTCAAATTAAAATTCAAATAAACCAGGAAACTAGAACATGGCTATTCCATGGGTGAAGCCACGGTGCGGTATATTTAAATTTATACAGATTTTGCATCTGCTTTTTACCAACTTCAAGCAAAAAATAAAAATACTGTATTTGCAAGAAATGTTGTCCTCGGTTGTTGTTCCGTACATGGGTTGGTGTAAGTCTGAGACAACAACACTGGTGAATCAATGAATTATGATTAACCTCATGAAATCCTGTGTCTCATTCCAGATCTCACCTGTAGGTAGCGTTTGATGATCTCGAGTCGTCGGCCATCGGGTCGGAGCGCCTCCTGCGTGATTCGCTCTTCGTTCATGATGCGACACAACTCCGACTCGAACTGCTCGGCATTGGGACTGAGAGAGATGACGATTCGCTCCAGTTGACAGCTGATTGATTTGAGAAGGCGAGGCTTCTTCAGGTTGTCCACTAGCAAACACAGGAGTATTCAACAACTTCTACGGTTTGACGTTCCTTCTTGTTCATTAAAAGCAGGCAGTCTGTTCCCAGACTTTCGTAGATTAATTACTGGAATGTTCTAAAGGCTATAATAACTACTTTGAAGGTTAATGCTGCCTGCCAAACTGTGTTGGGTAAACCCCTAATAATGTTCACAACTTGTAAGATATGATCTCAGAGTGTGCTCAAATAGTAAATATACCCTCTTTCAAACAATGCCTTACTGGCAGTGCTGCTGAAGTGGGCACGTTGATTTTAAATGATGAGCCTCATTTATACATTCAACACAGCAGACTTCTTGTTACAAATTACCGCACTAATTCTGGGTAGAGGGAGAGAGTGCCTTCCTTCAACGTTCATTCTTGTGTTGTTTATAAATCTACAATTAATGCATTGGTAGCACAGGGCCCACCAAATTGCATTCAGCAACGCCAAAACACTGATCACACTTTGAACATTTTGACTGCAAGTTTTGACTTTCAAGTTGAAAACATTCAGAACAATAATTGACACTGATGGGCTGGAACACTTGGGCTACACCACCTACTCATATATGGCATGCAACTGCTTGGCTATATGCCCTACCCCATCCTAACATGGACATTGAATACCTTGCTATACCATCTACCCAAGAGTGGCATCACACATAACAATAATATATAATAATAAATAACAGTATTTGTCTACGCCATATCTCTAGCAATAAAACCATTCAGAGGCGCATTACACTTTACATGAATATACAGATTACCTTAAAATATAAAATAGAGACGTACCAGAGGTAGTTGTAAAATAAAAAGATCAGTAAAGAAATGTCAATATAAATAAATAATATTAGTCTTAATAATACTAAAATAGATAAATAATAGTTAATTATATTAAAATTTAAAAATAAATAAATAAATAATAAAATAGTTGATAAATACTAGATATTAAAATTAGTAGATATCAAAAATAAATAATAGTTAATTATATTACAATTAAAAAATAAATAATAAAATTGTTGATAAATAGTACATATTAAAAATGTTCGGATATTATAAAAAATGGCCATTACAGTGAAAACGCTCTTTTAAGTGAAAACGGTGTTTTAGAAAATGCATTGGTTATGGTACCTATGCCTCATGTGGTACTTCTTGATCATACCACTTATCCAGGCCCGGCATGGAATCCCTCGGCTATGCCACATACCCAAGCCTGACATTGAGCCCCAGGCCCTATCCCACCTACCCAGGCCTGGCGTGCGTCCACTGCGGAACCCCTCGGCTATGCCAGGCAGGATGTCGTTGGCACCAATGATGACATTCTCCGGCATCAGGTGCATCACCTTCTGGAGCTGGTGGTGTGTGCGGATGTTGTAGACCAACTGGCAGCCGTTGACCGTAGTAAGGACAGGACTCTCTGCAACATGTCCACTTCCTGTCACCTCCTACCCACTGCTACATACTACATACACATGTGTTCAACATCTCAATGTCACGACTGCTGCTGTCGTGCTTACATTTTTCTGGTCGTTATAAACTTTCCAATTGACGTTTCTGCACATGCGTGATTAATGTAAACTCATCAATGTGCAGCAAAACTACAATGCATTTTTGGTACAAATGCCACGGGCTGTTCGTTAACTCTTCTGTAATGATTACTGTGAAGAGTTGCCTAACATTTCATTCAACACAATAAAATATTACATTTGTTTAAATCACTGTCATGGATTATGGTGTTCTACAGTCATGTGCATGATTTACACTTGCTATCAAAATATGCTTCAAAACTTGTTTGCTTCATGTTAATATGCAACAAATAACTTTGCTGAAAGGTTATATACATCTTAAGTAACAATTAAACTATTCATGTTATTTTCATTATCATCATAGATTACAGCTCTGTGTTATCTGAACAAAAGGCAGGGTTTACTCAGGTATTTCCGGATAAACTCTAGAACATATGGAACACATTGTCACCACAACTACACACACACACACACACACACACACACACACACACACACACACACACACACACACACACACACACACACACACACACACACACACACACACACACATACACACACACACACACACTTATTTTCTCAACCACAACGCAGATATTTAACATGGGTTGTAGGGTTTATGTTAATAAACAGTTTAAGGTCATAAGGTCATAGTTAGACAACCTTCAGTACAATTGTTACATTCCAAAGATGGAAACACCACACACACAGCAGTACACTAATTACCCACCAGATAGCTCTACAATGGAAATAACAGTAATTATAGTCATTAGACTGCAACAATAAATAATTAGTACGGTACTATGTTACATGCATCCATCTTAACTCTCAGAAATCCACAATTGTAATCTGTGCCATGTTTGCAATATATATTAGATACATGCTCTGCACTTGTCGAATTGTTATAGAATGTTGCCATTTGCCAGCAAACATATACATCTGGCAGCTGCATCTAACAAAATATGCACGATTTTGTCTTCAATCTCTTACCATCACAATTATATTCCCTTTGAAAGCTTATCGTTCAATTAAACATGTTCTTACTGGTATGATGAGGAAAAGATCATAATATATTTTATCAAGACCTTCTCATTTCCTTCTGAAATAAATCTGTATTACAACATATTTTATCATGACTTTTCATTTCTATCTGAAACAAATCCATATTGAACAGGAATATGGCCACCTGTATGTCTCTAAAACAATTTTTGTTTACGCAGAATGTATATGTGTTGCACGACTATAGTTCTTGTAACACCATACATTTTGTTTACTACTCAACAACAGGTACACTGTTCTACTGTAATATTTAGCTACTTATGAATCATCTCATCTTATATCAAATATAATTACTTTCATTTTGCCTAAGCCCCCCAATCCTAGCCTCCAAACAAAAGTTTGTAAATATTGATATGATAATATCAATATATGATAACAATTGTTTTGATTATCAGTCGATCTTTGCTGATACATTCTACTAAATGTCTATGCGCATTGCCTATGAATAACAATAACGTTATTAATTAAATTTTAAAGAACATTATTTATTTATTTAAACATACACAATGTTTCCATTATGTATGTGTGTCTCAAGTGACATTCTCATTTACCAACATTTTGAATGGTGTCTGCCAGATAACATCATATTGAAAGTGACAAAAAGTAATGGAGTGAAAGAAATAATTGTCAATGTATGCATGAACAACGTGAAAAAGTACAAAAAAGGAAAACACAAACACCAAAATGAAACCGCCTCTGAAACCCCCTTACACAAATGAAAGTAATTATGTTTGATATTCTGACATGATCCTTTAACTTTCCACAGACTCAGGCGACATACCAAGTATCGGTTCATCCAGATAAAACAGCATCCGAGGACTTCCATGGAATATGTCTATCCTGGAAAGTGGAAAATACCAGCATGAACATTGTAACCTAAAATGGAATCATCACTTAAAATGTTTGTTGTGAAATTTCTGGCATCCAGTTTTTAGGTTTCTTTCATACCAGGGCATCCTGATGTTATCCTGGAACCAGTGGCTGATTCTTGGGGCAGACACTAATGGAAACACCTGGCATTTCAAATCTGCCTATATGGAGGAAGATCTGCTTGTCAGATTTTTTTAACATCTTCACCATATCAAAGACAATGTTCCACTATTGTCAATAGTCTTATCTTGTTAAAACAAATAAGATTAATCTGATTATCTAAGTCACTTTTCATACAGTGCCATATACACAATCATGACACCTGGGAAGCATTCAACAATAAATAAATCACCCTCCTTAAGAAGTCTCCCACTATTCTGCCCACTTAGAAGACATGAAACTTACAAAACATATTGTTTGTACAGTACCACACGTACTCTACCATTTGCCAAACTTCCAAGAATTATTTTTAATTAAACAACACTGCGGCCTCACAAAATATCCAATAACATTCATTCTTCAAGGCAACACAACACAGCAATAGATCAATAAAACATTTCCCACAACGACTAAATTTAAACCGAGCAACTGTTAAAAGAACAGCTCCCTAAATTATTAAAAGGTATGTCTTTAGCTTTCTATCTGTGGGCTAACCCCAGTGAATGTCCTGTTAACAAGACCAACAAGGAGGACCTTTGAGCTGGCACTGTGGCTGAGTTGGAGGTGTCTGGCATGTCTCCCTTGTAGCGGAACAGATGGAAGGTTCCCCAGCCACAGCTGACTTCCTGTCTTTTCCCGTCATTCTGCGACGTAGTTGCCACAACCTCTAGCACAATGGCGATGGACGGGTCGTTGAGGGACGTGTGGAAGTAGACATGCTGTCAGGGGAATACAATCAATTTAAATCAGGATTGGAATAAAACAGATTTTATTTTCAAATAAATCTGATTTTTTCAATTAAATCTGATTTTTTTGATTTATTAGATTTGTTTAACATTCTCGACAATCATAAGAAATAATATGTAATTAATATGTCACTTACCTAACACAACATACCAAAGTCCAAGCAATACACCAAGCAAATATTTAATTGAGCACAGCTGTAAAACCATGTGGGCGTAGTAATAAAAAAGTCGGCTGTCTTACTGTTGAGTGTTGTTGAGGATTATTATTATAAATTTGCACAAATAAAGTGAGTAATCAGGTAAGTATAAATTTAAGATAATTTAAAAAAAATCGACATCTTGATTTTTTCATGTTGTTAATCAACATGAAAAAATCAAGATGTCGATTTTTTTTAAATTATCTTAAATTTATACTTACCTGATTACTCACTTTATTTGTGCAAATTTATAATAATAAATCCAAATAGTAAATCCATGATTTACTCATTGATTTAATAAATTTGTTTTTATCGAAACTAACAGTGATAAATATCCGTCCATTATACTGATTATACATGTATATTATACTACACAAAATTCGCTAGGATCACTATTTAGGGCGCTATTATATTTTATCCAAAAAAAATTTTAATGTCATGTATTCAAGGACATGTTTATTTCCTGAATTTCCTATTGTTAAAATGTGGTATACAGCAATGAAATTCAGGAAATAAACATTTCCTCAAATTTTCAGTTTTTGTGCGATGCCCATGCCAAATAATATAATTAGTGATCCCTAGCAAATTTTGGGTAGTATATTTAGTACATGGACAAATGCCATTTGGACATCATTTTTATTCAACCAGTTGTTTATATATCTCTTGCAGATTATATTTCTTTATACGTAGATTACTGTTCACTTCATATTGTTGGACAGTGCATATTTAACAACATTGCCCTGCAGAGACTTAACTTGAGATCATAAGTGGTCAAATCCTTGATGGACTACGCAATACTTGGAAGGGACGAGAGACCTTAGAGAAGTAGACTGGGTCATACAGATGAGTACGTATTTTGGTCCCTAGAAGTAACAATTACCCAGGGGTAGAGCAATGTTGGTATAGCTTTATGCAGAGACCCGTCCACCTGTTATTTGGAGGGGTAAAAATGAATATGAACGGGTAGAAATATGGGTGGACGGGTAACAAAATGAAGGAGCAAAAAAAGGTCTTCCAAAATCATAGATATTCTTAGTTATGCCTTGAAAGTGAGTGTAAATGGGTAAATGGTGTCACATGTGTATTTGTAGTCCTTTTCAGGTCAAAAATACAGTTAAAGTTTGTGAACTGGCTTAACAGTTAACATCCACATATCCACTAAAACATGTGTGACCGGCAATAATTTGATCCTGCATAAAGACCTCAATGTTGGCAAATGGACTTTCTCTGTGGCTATTGGCTGTCATGGTGCTTCCAACGCACATGGACAGGAAATAGACACATTCAGGGACAGGGTGACATGCCCACCTGGTCATAGGGCAGCTTGAAGGGCTGTGTCTGAGGCTTGACCGCCATGGTCGGCCCCACCCACGTGCGACCAAAGAACTGTTTGTAGGCGACATCGTAGAGTGTCACCTGTACCCGGTACTCTGTCACACTCGTCTCACTCTGAAACCAGAAACAACTGAAATGTACACATCATGATTGTGACGAGTATCAAATTAAAAAACAGTTCCTTGTCAAAAAACCATCAGGAAAATCTTGGTCAATGTTAATGCAACATGCTGTAGTAGTGCAGTGGCTCAGGGGTAGAGCAGCGGACTCTCGACTAAGAGAAACCGGGTTCGAATCCTGTGCTGCGGTGTGAAACCTTGGGCAAGTTTTTTCACTCTACATTGCTTCAGTTCACTCAGCTGTATGAATGAGTACCTGGCTATAGACAGTGGTGAATATTTGTGTACGAGCAGCCTTCACGAAATTGCTTTGTGGCTGAATGCTTCCCAGAGAAGTCGAGATGATGTTCAAATGAATAGGTCTGCCAGGGAGTAAAGTGTAAAAAGTACTTGGAGCAATCCTAATGATTGGATACTGCGCTATATAAGAACTTACCTTTAATTTACTTTAACATGTTCAACAGTACACATATGTGTGTTACAATCTTTAACTGGGTCAGTGAAATGGTTGAAAACTTCCCTACTTATGGGTTTACCAGTATCTGACACATTTCTATATAGCACTGTTTGTCCACTGGACCACTGGAGAACTCTCAAACTTCCACAACGTCACCCAACAATGGCCAACATTAGAATCTGAAAGGGTAGAGTAAACCACATTGGTACCTGGCTAACTGGACGTAAACAACTTACGCTGTTCTCTGTCACTGTCGCCTGTATCCCCTCCACTGACTTCAGAGTGAGGCAAAAAGGACAAGAAACACCAACAGTCGCTAGCAGTCGCTGGGCACATGGTTGCAAGACTTCATCGCCAATGAATATGTTCTTATGATTACCTCGATTCATCCTGCTCAGTGCTGCCACCTCCTGGTAGGTGTGGCCAGGTTTTATAGTTACCCGACGTTGCATTGCAAATTCTAGCTGCACGGTCTCTATACATCCACATGTAGAGGAAACGCTGACTGGCAGCTACCCACTGGGATCATGCAGGCATGTCTTCAATCTCTCAGATGTGTCGAAAGTGTGGTAGTCCTGTCTCATCGCCAATCTTGTTGTAGTAATGATACCAATGCATTGAGAACACTAATCCAAGAGTGGTTTTGTATAAGGCAGAACCTTGCCATTTAATCAGTCGAGTCGATGATGCATCACGCAGTAGCGAGACTATGGGTGTCTGACACTCTCCACGTGAGAGTTATTGATTATCTGTACGTGAAAATAGCCACTTGACGGCATCATGTACAGACATGATACCCAAACCTTGTGTTTTGGTTGATTAAATTAAGCTTCATAATACAACTAAATGATCTTGCTATCTTTGTGACTGATGTGTGTGTGTGTGTGTGTGTGTGTGTGTGTGTGTGTGTGTGCGTGCGTGCATGTGCGTATGTGTTTATGTGTGTGTGTGTGTGTGTATGTGTGTGTGTGTGTGTGTGTGTGTGTGTGTGTGTGTGTGTGTGTGTGTGTGTGTGTGTGTGTGATTATGTGTGTGTGTTTGTGTGTGTGTGTGTGTGTGTGTGTGTGTGTGTGTGTGCGTGTTTATGTGTGCGTGTTTATGTGTGCGTGTTTATGTGTGTGTTTATGTGTGTGTGTGTGTGTGTGTGTGTGTGTGTGTTTATGTATGTGTGTGTGTGTGTGTGTGCGTGTGTGTGTGTTTATGTGTGTGTGTTTATGTGTGTGTGTGTGTGTGTGTGTGTTTATGTGTGTGTGTTTATGTGTGTGTGTGCGTGCGTGTGTGTGTGTGTGTGTTTATGTGTGTGTGTGTGTGTGTGTGTGTTTATGTGTGTGTGTTTATGTGTGTGTGTGTGTGTGTGTGTGTGTGTGTGTGTGTGTGTGTGTGCGTGCGTGTGTGTGTGTTTATGTGTGTGTGTGTGCGTGAGTGAGTGAGTGCATGCGTAGTGCATATTCACCAGCATATAGCACACAAGGCAAGACAGGACACCTGTTGCTAGTTGTCAGTGCTGTTCTTAATTTATTGAAGCACACTGGGCAATCAAGAGTGATGCCAATTAATCGTCCACTACATAAACACTGACCAGCAACACCACAACCACAAACGCGTCAGAGCTCAACCCAATACTCATAACTCATTCAGGACTACACGTACACAGTTACTGAGACCACACTGCACACACAGTCGCAAAGCAACTGAACCAACAAGTACCCTCTGGGGTAGCCGTGGCTGTACACTTGAGATACAATCTACAGAAGTCCCCAGAATATACAGTTATTCCTGCACTAGCTGTGTTGTTTTTTGCTTTCAAACCACACACACAAACACACACACACGCTGTTATATAGAAATGTGGTCATTTAGTGTCCACAACATGAATCACAAGCTGTTCCCATTTCATATATTATTCTGCAATTCCCTGTTGACTGCACAGAGTCGACGTCATACACCAATCTCATGCAATATACTCGTCTCCTCCTTTAGGTCTGCCTGATTCCTGCATGTGCCCGTGTTAACTGGTTAGTCCTTAAGATACTGCTTGTTGCAATGTTATGACCTTATGTCTCAGCCTTTTTCAAAAAGTTATTACAAATCTGACATGTCAATGAGGGTGATTATTGTCAGGGTGCTTGTCATCTTCAGTAGTTCCTTCCAATACCAAGACTAGCATTAATGTGATCTGTGAAATTGTGAATCATGAAACATACACACTATTACACAGTCGGACTGAGTCCCTAGTGTTAAGATGCCTGCACTGTGTCAGTGTTGAACACATTACGTCAGCGTCCTAGTTGGACTACACTATCATGCACCCCATGTGTATGTGTTCTATACACAATACATTATTTATTTGTAAAGAGAAACTCTTGTTAAGGTGATTTAAAGGAATCAACTTTCATTTCGTTTGAAAATTATTATATATGGTAGGAAACATCATTACACAAATTGTAAAATAGACATGTCATTTGCATGTGAAATATTATGTGTAGTACACCAGGCTAGATGAATAAAAATGTATCATGACAGACTGCTAACTTTGCTGCAACCCAATCAATGTGCATATTTTGAAAGCCATGCAGGGTTTCCAATTGAACAACTGAATAAGAGATATATATTAACTCAATGTTACCATTGGTTAACCTGCGTTTTTTAGTTCTCACATATATGTGTATTTTTTTAGCTTGCAGCAAACTAATCCTCAAATGGATATTTAATGCCTAAAAATAGTACCAGATAATTATGATTATTATATTTGTAAGTAGATGAAAAACATGAGTGAATCAACAATGTGACAAATTACCAGTAGAAAGGTTGTAATGTACATCAATATCAACTGCAGATTTGTCCTAGCAACACGGACTGTTTACAGTTACTGACACGTAATTTCTCAGATCCAGAGCCCCAATCTGTAGACAGGTGTGTCATAACGCTATGCATCAATTTCACAATGCATCAGTGCACCTGACAGCTAGATAAAGAATTGACAGCTCGACACAAATGTGTCCGACTCACAATATTGTCAGTGTTTCCATGGTGACGTAGCCATCTTGATTAATGTGCTGGTGAAGTGCATAAAGGCCAGTCCAAACGTTAAAGGTACTGCTGCCGTAATAACTTTTTATTATCACTAATTTTATTGGTTTTATCTGTAAAAACAACAGGTAGATTTAGGATTTTTTATTTGCTCAGTTTGTGGATTTTTTTCTGCAAAACATTTCCTGGTCTGACATTGAGTAAAAATATATTATATTGATTTTTTCTGCACGAATATTTTTAACGAATCCATTCTTTGTTTTTCTTACTGAACAAAGATAGACCATTTAAACTTTCAAATATATTCGTGAGAACACACATACAATTATTACATTAATCTGGCTAAAAAATAGTGTCAAAGCTATTTTATGGAAAAGACCTTATTATAATCACTCGTCAATTTTTTCATAAAGTTATTGAAAATTCCTAATTATTCAACAAATTGCATGCATGTCGATCAAATTTAATATTAATAATTTAGTAGTACATGAAAACAACCTAATAAATGCTGTTTGGTTGTGAATCTAGGCATTGATGAAGACATACATCACAGCAGCAGATGGGTAAGTATGACATGTTCAAATGTTACACAGTCAGAGACTCAGTGTGTGTAACACTTGATAAACAATAAGGTCTACAGAGATGAGAATGTCACGTCTGGGACAGACATGGCGACGCAGAAGAAGAATTCGGTATGTCTAGCTTTTAAGCTCTTTTGCATTTGCTTGAACATTTCATTTACAGTAATTTAACCTGAGATATATTTATTTGTACAATGTAGGAATCTTCCTTTTTCAATTTACCTTTCACTCACTCTGTCTGTCTCCAGATTTAAAGGTGAATAAAAATTAATTATTTAAATTAGTTTTAATATCATGTAGCTCTAATAATAACATGTTTGTGACAATGAATTATGCCACAGTTTGAAAATGAAACATCATATTATAGTACTGGCTAATTGCTTGTTATCTAGCCAGTATTATTTCAAGACAACTGTTCCACACGTGGTGACACCTAGTGTCTTAGTTTATACTAAGTGGACACAAGGTTGCCACCTTGTGTTTAAAGTGTGAACCAAAAATACCTTCAATAACTTATTGCATTGCCATAGGGGAAGTAGGGGTATGTCCGCACACTTAAGGTGAAACAAGCTATAGATAATGCACTGTGTGTGCTAAGAGGGTGATATTTAGTATTCAGAATGAGCAGTCATATTACTTTGTTTTTACTTAGTTAAAAAATCACATATCCCATCAGATATTTAAATATTTGGTCAAATGAGGGCATAGCTTTGTGCGGAGATGCCCCAAGGTACGGGGCATAGCCGCACACCGTGTGTGGTTATGCCCCAGGAATGGCGAAACAACAGCTGGTCTCACTGAGCTGACCATTAACTGCAATGTATTGGTATCTGTACACTACTGACACGTGCATTACTATAAAAAACACACCAGAGAACACAAACCAACGGTTTCAAGTTTTCATATATACGTAAAAAAAAGTTTAGAAAATATAGTGGCCTTGAATCATAGTCCACGTTTAGTCCTCCTTGAGAGTCAAAGCAAACAACAGCATGATTTTGTAACGGGGAAAGTCAAAGATTCCAACCCAGCTTCTCTGAAGCCTTCTAGCTAAAACAGCATAGTTTCGTAAACCACAAAGTCAAACTAATAACTCAGTTTGTCGGCTGTGCGAGCATGGCTTTGTATGGACTAACGTATACGGGCAAAGTTCTGTATTATAGATTATACATCATTTGTCATATTGGTTATTTTAGTCTATGAGCAATGATCAATTAAACTTTATGTATTTAACGGACCTAATGATACACAACATGGAAAATGTGACGTCAGCACGATATAGCCTATTACACATTGACAAAGCGATGAATGATATAATCAGTTTGATATTATTAAATAATTATATAATCATCATCATATACTATCTCACATCAAAGTTTCCTATAATATTTGTGGTAAGCAATTGAAGTATCTAAATATGTATCTAAGTAGACTACAAAATATTAGAAGCAAAGATGCACGAAATACGTCCGCTCGGCGGGTGGGGCATGGCCGCACAGGCCTGTGCGAACATGCCCCAAGCATCCAACACGTGAATAATTCTGAATTGCGCGAAAATGCTACTTATGAAAGTATTCTTTATTTCACACATCATAAAACATTAAAATGCAGTTTGGAATTATGAAAGAACATATATATGCATGTCTTACAGTTAAAGTAATACACATAACAGCATATGAGTAAAATTACATCAGTGTTTACGAAAATAACATTTTATGTCATGACTTTTAAATTATTTACTTCTATCAAAAAGTATATGCAAGTGGTTGATTTGGGGGTTAGACGATGCCGCTTAGCATGATTCCACTAACCAAATGATACGCGATGCGCAAATAATAGGGTGTGCGGACATGCCTCAGTGTGCGGATATGCCCCTACTTCCCCTACATGTATATGTTAACTTAGGCCAGGGAGCAGCCACCCTGACCATAATAATGGCATTACTAAACCCATGATTCAGCAATAGATATTGATGTAAGTATTGCTTTAATTGGCATTTAATTTATCAAACAAGTGTGTGAATTAATTGAAAAAATAAAAATAGTTTGAATTATAATTTCGTCCAGCCAGGTTAGAATTTAATGAACCGAGTTCAAGCAACTGTTCAAAGTTAAAAACAAGCTTTCTATATATACAGATTTACGTAAGAAGTAGCTGTGGTGATACACCGACATATACAAACCCTACACAAACCCTGGTATATGACAAAACATTCCTTTGTTCAGCAAACATTTTATTCCCGCTTTTGCAGCCTCTGTGAACAGTTGCAGGTTTATTGAACGAGTGGCCTACCACTTACTAGGCCTGATAACTAGTATCAATGTCAATGGTTATCCTTTATTATTCTATGCTGTACCAGATTTAAGCATGCAGGCTGTTATCCTGTTCCAATTAAAACACATCTTCAAACTTGTTTAGTGATTGTTAGAATGAACAATGGAGTAACATAAAAAGCTAAAAACAAAAAGTAACAGATTATCTACATAATGTAATTATATAATAATGTCATAGCTGTCCATCATCTGAAGAGACTTGATAGTTGTGATAGTAATGTTGTTATCAAATGTTAAAAAAATACACACAGGTACATCATTACATATACTATTATAAATATATATATGTTTATGGACACATATCTCTGTCAGTTTTGCATCATATTTAAGGTATATGTACACACCTGTACTGGGATGAAATTTGGCACATGATCTAACAGCCCTTGGATGGTTCATAGATTCAAATTTTTTCCAAACATGTCCAATATTTCAAAATGTTAACACGTGTAACATTTTGATGTGAGCATGTGATATATTTCTAGGACACACGTTGTAACAGCTTTTGTGCTTGAATACACAAGTTTACTTTTTGTATGAATATCACATTCACCGACAGACCCTAGTTGTGGTAATATAAAATTGTCAAATAATATTCATAATTAGTCTAGTGCCATGAGAATAAAGACTACCCAGAGGTAGGTTGTTAAAGGGAATAACAACAAGGCATTATATATAAAAAACAATGGTTGCATATTCATGAAGTATACTATTATATGTAACATTTGAGTGTGTTTAAAAAATACATAAAAATATCTATATGTTTAAAATGTTATATTAAACACGGCTTGCCCGCAGATACTGCAGAATTTTCAGATTTAATGAGCTAAGCGTTTTACCAACTATGACGTCATCCCAGCATCCGTAAAAGCGCGTCAATAATAGATTTGTAGTTAAAGGGAATAACAAGAAGGCATTATATAAATTGCTTTTGTTGCATATACATGAAGTATACTATTATACGTAACATTTGAACGAATTAGAAATTCCACACTTTATGCAATGCCAGTGGGCTTTTTGAAATATGCATATTTTTGCCTTGCTTTTACGGATGCTGGGATGACGTCATAGCTGGTAAAACGCTTAGCTCATTAAATCTTAAAATTATGCGGGACCTGCAGGCTAGCCGTGTTTAATATAACATTTTAAACATATAGATATTTTAATGTATTTTTAAAACACACTCAAATGTTACATATAATTTTGAATTGAATTGAAATTTATTTCAACAACAACTACTACAGTGTACTACATTATAAATACAGTGCATGCAATACAATTGTTGAAAAAAGGGTAAAAGAAGTACAATACTTATCATGTTTACCCTTATCATTTCTTAATTTCATACATAAAGCGCAATAGAAGGTATACTTCATGTATATGCAACAAAAGAAATTTATATAATGCCTTGTTGTTATTCCCTTTAAGGTGTGCATTTCATACATCTGTCACCCTGGGCCATAAAAAACAAAAAATTGTTGTGTGTGATTACGTGTATATCTAAGTCTGTATGCGCACAGTTATATATATATATATATATATATGTATATATATATATATATATATGGACCAGCATTTTGGAAGAGTTTGCCTGAAATTCCGATTCAAATACAATACATTGCAATTTTTTCAAATACATTGCTTGTGTTTCAATCTTAGTTCAAGTAAATCACAGGTGACAGTAGAACTCTTTGAAGCACATTCCCAGTCAATACCTGATTTATGGCTATGGAAAATGATAAGCATCACTGGCTTCCCTGCCTTTTCATTCATTCTTTGATGCTGTGTTTGACTAGCAGCTTCACTGTAGGCCAATTTTCTCAGTGCTCCCTGTCCAGTGCCTACCATTGACCCTACCACAGGTGTGAAAAACAGTCCTAAGTGACTCTTGAGACAGTCAGACTATATCACTTATATGAGGCAATGCTTTGTAATTTTTGTATAATTTGTATGTGTTGGTAATTTTCATGTGTATTTGGAAATACTTTTTGAGGCTTGGCTTGATCTACTGTGGTATTCACATTTTCAGATATTAATTAGCCTTCGGGTCACACATGCTGTACAAAATTCGTGAAATTTTAATATACCTAATTTTCCCACAAACAAAAACTCTTACCAGATGCCCATTAATTTCTGCTAGAATCAGACAGTTACCTGTCGTGTTGACCACACCAGTATCAATACGCAGAAAAATACAGAATCATGAGAATGTCACCTGTCATAATTTGACAGCTCTTATGGCCGTGCTGCAAAAAATGTAATTTCTACTCACGCGACACTACATATATCCTCATACAAATTCAGCAACCATTGAACTAATGGACGACGAACACCTTATTGTGGTCTTACTGTAATGCATGATAACTCAATGACAATAGAAGTTTGTGTTGGAAGAAAGACTTGCTCAGACTTGCATATCTTTTATTATTTTATTATCTATCTGAAATAAGTTATGCCAAACATGTTGTTCACTTTGTTATATAAAACAAACAATACAACTGTCAGCAACATTTAGCGTCTGTTTGAAATGTCAGTAGTCGCCTTTACATAATGCAATAAAGCATCAATTTCTTATTCAAAACACCGCAGATTTGAATCAATATCACATATCATCGCTCACTCAAATGTTATTAATCTCGAAAGCGCGTAACTTACCTGAGGTATGAGCCCTTCAATAACTTTAATGTTTAAATTGAAGGGTGTACTAATTTCAGATTCAGCGTTCTGACGATCAAAAGCTACTGGTATGACATTGTTGCTCGCTAATAAATCCCTCCAACCCTTGACTCTCCCGCTCGACGCCATTTGTAAACATTCCTCAACGATTAACCGAACAATGCCGAATTTACCCGACCTAAGAATATTGGCCAATGAGATTGGAAGATTTTCTGGTCGGCTTCACCGGACGATGCCGGAAGTGCTTCGGTATAAAATGTCAACATGACAGTGCTGTCGTTATCAGTAATTTTCTAACTTAAAAGCATCTCTCAAAGAGGACAATGAGTGAACATTCCCCATCACCCACGCCTGGAAGAGCCATATATGGTTTTGTCTTATATCTTGGCGCATTTGTTGGCTTAGGTAAACCACCAGAGTGCAAATATATCGTAATTAAAATGTAATTAAATATTTATTGTGAAACATTGTGATGACAGTCAGACATACATTGACATTGTATAGTCATTCACATAAAATTATATTCCTAAAAACATTTATTGAATAATTAGTATTCATAAAACAATATTATGACTGTACAAGATAGGTATAACTGCATGTTCATGGTTCAATGCCTCCAGCTGCATGGGCCGACTTCGATTGAGCTACGCGAGTAACTCGCGTAACCCGAGGGCTACCCGAGTCCCAATCGAACAGCCTAGATCACTCGAGCACGTGACCATTTTTGACCTAGATTAGTTACTCGAGGCAATCGCGAGTTTTACAGGATTCACTCGAGTAACTTACGTAGGCCCCCTACCGCATAATAATTTAATTAAACATTACATGACACAATCATTTAAGGACTTCAATATGGATTAAAGTCAACACATTCTATGAATTGTAATTAAAGTCCAAGAATATGAACGTCACAATTTACACACTAAACAACAGATTACTTTATTTTATTTATTTTAATAAGGGTTTTATGTCCGTGATCACGATCATCACTGTTCAGTTGGATTACGCGCGTAGTACTGCGCGCGCAGTTAAATTTTCATAAACCGGATACCACGTTGGAGTTACGCGAGTAACTCGAGTAGCTCAATCGAAGTCGGCCATGGTGTGTATGCATGTACGTGGGCGTGGCAATTAATACCGCAGGAAATGGGTATCATTAGGGACCGGCAAAAAAGTTAAGAATAAATTTACCAAGTTTATGAAGGTGCATGTCGATTGTATGTATAATAGGTAACAAGATAAGCCAAAGGGCTTCCTTGTCCACCTGCCATCTAGAGTTGATTCTCTAGGTGGCAATCTTGTTAAATCTTGTTAAAGATACCATTTACATAATTTAAATATCTTCATGCAGTCAAAAACTATATGGCCCTTTTAACTTTCAAAAAATTATACACAATTTGTGACCACTGCACAGCCTGCTGTGTAGCATACGTTCATATTCACTCATCAAAATTAAATAACTCACCTAAACATTTTTAATTCACACATTGGCATTATCTGTCATCTTGAGTCTCAGAAAAATGTGATTTAACTGTCATACGATTAATATCAGGCTCTTAAAAGGAGTTTCCCTCATGAGTAGAAAAGCCTAATGGACACAAATTTCAACCGACCTACCAACGCACCCCTAGGGGATTTGCCAGTCCCTAGTATCATGCTAAATCAGAGAAGTTACTGAAGAGGTTTCTTAATCGGCAGAATGATTCAAATACAGGTTTCTCATGCAATGTGGCAATACCTTAACGTAATGAGAAAAAATGTATTGGTGAATGCTTTCCGAGATATGGTAGCTAATACCTTTACTAATGACAGACAATGGATGCAGAGTGGTGGCAGAAGTCGATTGTATTTATTGTTGTAGCTAAAGGTCTAACGATTCTTATAAATCTTATGAATATGGACCAAGCAGTATATTTCACATCGGCTAATGAAAGTCCTCCAACAATAATTCTTGTGATTGCAGGTTTATTTTTGATATGGGCGTATGTACCAGATGAATGGCTGCATGCTGTTGGACTCAACTACTGGCCACAAAAGTAAGGTTTTAATGTAATAGGTAATTAACGTATTTGATATAATTTATAAGAAATATAGAAAACCTTTGATTTGAAACAACAGATGTCCTGAAATTAATTGCCAAATTTAAGAAGGATGGATAACACTAGTTTTATCGGAGAAGTATAAATTAAGATGAGTAATATATATTCAGTGTTATAAATGCGTATTTAAAGAGTAAACATATTGTAGTTTTCTGTTTATAATTGTATACAAAATAAACTAATCACTAAGGACTTCAATTGCCCATTGTATTATGTGTGTTGTTATGGTTAGCTGTTCATGTATTCAGTGTGTTGTTATGGGTAGCTGTTCATGTATTCAGTGTGTTGTTATGGTTAGCTGTTCATGTATTCAGTGTGTTGTTATGGTTAGCTGTTCATGTATTCAGTGTGTTGTTATGGTTAGCTGTTCATGTATTCAGTGTGTTGTTATGGTTAGCTGTTCATGTATTCAGTGTGTTGTTATGGGTAGCTGTTCACTAGTAGTTATCACAGAGGCTTCATTGTGATTATAATGGCACAATTTCATATTGTTAATGATGAGACTAACCAAAGTGTGACATGTCGTTAGGTATTGGGCTGTGGCTGCACCGACCTACCTGTGTATGACCATTGTGTTCCTGGTGGTCTTCTACGTGGCCTACAACTTCATGCTCACACCGCCACTGGACTCAATACACACCATCACAGGTGGGACTACGGCAGGGCATGTGACTTGCCACAGTCATGTGGACATTAAGTCATAAAAATTGAGTTTTATGCCATTCTGATTCTCACAAATCACAAGATTTACCCTACCTGTTGAAATATCTTTCAGTAGTTTGTTTCATTTATTAGTTGCTTTATTTTACAAAAAAGTAATTTTAAATAATGTTCCATATTGTTTAACAATGCATCTTTGTAAGGGGGTCATAGCTAATTGTCAGCATTTTCTGAAGCATACAAACCGTATGCTAGGAGAGAAGCGTTGGAGTCTTGTTGTGGCCTACCAGGGAGGTAATTGCTATTGTTGGCACTACAATCAATATTTCTATTGTAATCTTATGCCAGTTATGGGAGGACGGTGTCAAGAAAAAGCATACTCTTTGTAAGCTTACAAACATATTGACAATTATGGACGACCCCCTAAGTGCATTTGTTTTAATAGATTTGGATTATTTGTTGAGGGAAATAAACTTGATGTTGAAAGATGAGTTATATTGAAATAGAGGGTATGTATTTCTACCAAAAGCAAACAATTTATGGGACATCCAACAAGACCGACACAGTAGTTCGACTCGTGCAGGACAGGCTTAATACTTAATAGTCAATTCATAGTGGTGGATTATGTATAGCAAGTATGTAATTATTTTTATGAATTTTTTTGTAAAGGTGTTTGCAAAGCCTTAACAAGTCTGAATTGGTCATTGAACAAAACTTATTTATCTCTTAAAAAAATTCTTTTTATGTGGCAATTGTTGAAGAAGTCTCAAAAATGGATTTCACTCAAAATAGTCTTAGGCTATGACATATAATTTTATTTGATATTGCATTTGTTGTCTTGAGATGTTGAAGTATTGGTCTTGAAAAGATGTTAAAATTACTCACCCTAATGCAGCACACAACCTGATATAAAGTTAACTACCGGTATGCTTACTGTTATGTAAAACAAACTCTGCATTAATTACAAATATTCAATAAACGTGGCGCTGATGCTTGCAGATGAATACGCAAAACCAGTGACAAAGCGAAAACTTCCAGTGGGCAGTGTGCCACCTATTGGTGACCTTTCCATTGAAGAGGTCAACACGACACTATACACAGGCCACCTACCAGAAAGCTGATCCAAACAGGTCATATGACCTTTCTCAGGTCATGTCAGTGTACATTTGCAATGATGACTCACGGGTCATGTTATGGTTCAGCTATTGTGATAGTTTAAAGGTCATGCCATAGTTCATTCGCTATGATAATTAAGGTCATGTCAAAGTTCATCCACCAAACATCAGGAATGCTGAAATGAGCTAGTTAAAATAGCTAACAGTAGCGGAGAGAATGAAATGAATGGATTTTGTATATTTTTCAACTTAGCTCATAATATGGCTGGCATCAATTTCTTCATGAAATATAAAATTATATATGAATGTTGTTTTTACTGATCTCACATTATGATTAATAATACAAAATAATTAGGGCAAGTGCATCATAGATTTTCATTGCAGCCTTTGCGTATCACTATGGATACGGAATGTTTTTAAAATACAATGTGGCATGCTTTATTTTTATCGAACTGTCTAAGGGCCACCAGAATTTTGTTCTGCTTTGCTGCTATGGGATGTTTCATAATGATGGACATCTCGGTGTTGTTGATCATACCAGGATGCATGATAAGTTTTGGTGTTATTCTTGTGTATGCGCATCAGGTAACTTCTCCAGACCTTGTAACAGGGTTCATCTCACAAACATTTTATAATAATGGAAAATGAACTTTGAAATCTCTGAATCCTAAAGACATTTAGTTTGGTGTGGCAGTATACAGGTCTTCGGTGGACATTTTCAAGTATGTGAACTTCGACCAATGTCATCAATTAATTTCACATTGTGAGACACTAATGGAATTAAGATATTTAAAACCATATATTTGTGCAATTTGACTGTCTCATGGTAAAGCTTAGCAAGTGATGTTTTCATTATAATCTGGACCATTATAACAATCAATCATAATAACAATTGCCAGTTTGTGTAAAATTATAAATTTATTTTGTAAACAAGTGATTCTGTACATACAATAAAACGCTCATTTCTCTCAATCACAAACTCAGATGATTCTCTCAGTGATGAACAGTTTGGCTGTTTGTAGTTGATACATTGTTCAATTAAATAAATGCTCATCTCAGATAAAGGTTATGGTCGAGTATAATGTCGGTACAGGGTGTATGCTCTTGTGATTTTACTCTGCTATTGTAGTTACATAGCATTAATAGCAGACATTTGCAGGAGCAAGGTATTATAATGCTGACGTAGACATCATGTGAGAATTGTAAAGAATTTATCATTAAACTTAATGAAACTCATTGAACTTGTGCTTTAGTTCTTTTCTCTGGTAATGTACACGCACACACACACGCACGGTTGTTATAAACTGAATTTGCTTTAGTTGCTTGCTACAATCATTTGACTGTTACATATTCTACAGGTATAAACATCATTGTTTTAACAGTTATGATGTAACGGTTTTCATATTTAGTTCAAAACTTATTAGTGATGACAATTGTGAGACTTGCTAGTAACTTTTTACACAAGCTTTGATTTGCATTTCCAGATATTTACCTTTTCAGAGTAACTCAAGAAAAAGTAAGTTTTACACAAACAAATCAATGCCTGAATGGCAAACGAAATGTATACCACGTGTGGTGATGCACAAAACTATTGTTTGACAAATGTGGACCAGACATGGAACTAATCCAAACTAAACATCTGATTGTGTTTAACATGTATTTCCACCATACACTTAACAAGTGTTACTGAAAAATTGTAACCACTGCATACCAATTTCACAACTTGCACGCATTTGAATTTCATGTAATCAATAACAGTCAATAACCAATGTCGGAATAACAACGCATACGGGTAACAATAGTCATCTCTTTCTTCTTCAGGTTCAGATATTTCATGATTCAAACATTTCATCTGAAGCCACCTCTTTCATGCCATTTGTTGGAGATGTCTGCTTCTCATCGTTGGCATTTTCTTCTTGCAAATCCGACTCTTTCTTGACATTTTGCTGGAAACAGAACTCTTCATAGATATTTCCCAAACTCGGTGATGTTTTATTTATTGGTGTATTGATCAGTTGATGCAAGACAGTTTTTTTTACTGTGGAAGTTTTTCACACTTACACTATTACAACTAAAGTTCATTTATACTTACACTACTATAAATCTAGTTTTGTTATGCTTTGTTGAATAATTAAAACGTGTCAAATTCCAAATATTGTGATGATTATACAAAAAGTAAATTAATATGTGTAAAATTCCGATTACAAGTATTGTGACCAATATAAAAAGGTAATAATCACTTTGTAAATCTACCAATGTTTTAAATTATTTATATTATGATAGCATTTACTACGGTGTTACACAGAACAGCAGCTAACATCCACACATCAAACTTGCTAGAGTGTCATATTATAAGCAGTCGATGATCATCCATTATGACGCCTTATTACCGGGCATCCATTATGATGCCCTGTTACCGGGCTGTACGTACCACGACCTTGTCTTCACACAAGTTCACGTCCTCTGCGCTGTCTGTCTCCTGAGCGGTGCTGTTACTTGTTGTTGAGACGTTAGTTGTTATAGAGATGGCACTGGATGATGCCTCCGAGGCAATGTCTCCCTTCGACAGCTGCCAGGCGGGAAGAACGGGAGCCGTCACAGGAGTTGGCGGGAACTGTCTCCTGTCAGCCAAAGATGACCCATTGATTGATACTGTATCTTGACCAGTAATGGACAGAGCAAAATTTGCTGATATTGTCAATATAGTTATAGTCATCTTTCATGACTGTTGGACAAATATGAAGTTTATGTACGTGCACATACTCCGTATTGGGAAATAAACACGAGACTTTAGGATCATTAAACACGAATGCAAGACAATGCCCAAATAAATTACATTTCCCTGTAAAAGTTAGAGCCTAAAACTATATCCTTTCAATTGCTTGTTTTTGTTAAAAATTGTTCCCCTGATTATTTAAGTGACACAGTTTCCATAGAGAACTATTCACTGTGAACTTAAAGCAGGTGTAATTTGTTTTTGTGGGAACTAACTAACACCATTTTAATAATCAATACCATTACGAAGAGAGAACACAAAAAGTAGTACAGTAATTTGTTGATGTCTGCTCTCAAATTTGCAAACAGTAATGACACAGAACACACTGTATTACCATACACAGAATAAGGGTAAAGTAAGGTACTGTGGTAGTCACCAGATGGCAGCACAGTACATCCTCATCACACCTTTACCCCCTTCATGCATCACGCACACCAATAATTCACCCTATCAATGTCAATGGACACAACTGAGCTGTGCCACTCTGATCCACTTGACAAGACTGTTTTGTCAACTGTGTCCACTACTGACAACTAGTAGACTCACACCGTTCCACATCACAATAATTCACAGACAAGTCAACCCAGAGCAGGCCATGTCAGTTACAATTACATTAGCCACTCTTTCTCCACCACCTGATCACAGTACCCAAAGACACTGTTTAATATTGAGATCATAAACAATCCTGTCATTATTTTTAACCTGTGCTTAATAAGACTGGCTAGTTTTAAACAGACATGTTTTGTACCTGCTAAGTAGCAGGCCTTTCAGTGAGTTGACGGATTCCTTCAGGTCACTCATGTCCCTTGAGTCCTGTATCCTCGCCACCTCAGGAGAGCCCTGCCACAGATCCACCCAATGACACAGCTCGCTCAATAGTGGCAAACTGGCAACTGACAAATCTTTTTATTTTATTTTAATTAGTCGGAAGATCAAGTTTATTTTTTGCACTGGGTGGGGAAATAAAAAAGGGCAGCAAACAAAAATGGATACATATTGTTCGTCAATGGTTATTTTAAAATGCTGCATATTATTTAACAATTTAAAACAAAGTCTGAAGAAATATAGAAAACTTTGTTTTGACATATCCAATAGGATTTTATCTTGTCACTGTAGAGACATTTATAGGTGTTAACATGCTAATATATTTAATATGCATTTCATGAGATTCATCATACATGATATGACGTTATACGTGTGATATCACCCACCATGCTGGCAATGAACTGAGTGACATCGTAAGGTTGACAACACCCACTATGTTGGTGATGATTTGCATGAGGCTATAAGTGTGACAACACCCACCATGTTGGTGATGATCTGCATGAGGCTATAAGTGTGACAAAACCTACCATGTTGGTGATGATCTGCGTGAGGCTATAAGTGTGACAACACCCACCATGTTGGTGATGATCTGCATGAGGTTATAAGTGTGACAACACCCACCATGTTGGTGATGATCTGCGTGAGGCTGGAAGTGTGACAACACCCACCATGTTGGTGATGATCTGCGTGAGATTATAAGTGCAACAACACCCACCATGTTGGTGATGATCTGCGTGAGGTTATAAGTGCAACTACACCCACCATGTTGGTGATGATCTGCGTGAGGTTATAAGTGTGACAACACCCACCATGTTGGTGATGATCTGGGTGAGGTTATAAGTACAACAACACCCACCATGTTGGTGATGATCTGTGTGAGGTTATAAGTGTGACAAAACCCACCATGTTGGTGATGATCTGCGTGAGGCTATAAGTGTGACAACAACCACCATGTTGGTGATGATCTGCATGAGGTTATAAGTGTGACAACACCCACCATGTTGGTGATGATCTGCGTGAGGCTGGAAGTGTGACAACACCCACCATGTTGGTGATGATCTGCGTGAGATTATAAGTGCAACAACACCCACCATGTTGGTGATGATCTGCGTGAGGTTATAAGTGCAACTACACCCACCATGTTGGTGATGATCTGCGTGAGGTTATAAGTACAACAACACCCACCATGTTGGTGATGATCTGGGTGAGGTTATAAGTACAACAACACCCACCATGCTGGTAATGATCTGCGTGAGGATATAAGTGCAACAACACCCACCATGTTGGTGATGATCTGTGTGAGGTTATAAGTGTGACAACACCCACCATGTTGGTGACAATCTGCGTGAGGATATAAGTGCAACAACATCCATCATGTTGGTGATGATCTGCATAAGACTATAAGTGTGACAACACCCACCATGTTGGTGATGATCTGCGTGAGGTCATAAGTGTGTCAACACCCACCATGTTGGTGATGATCTGCATGAGGTGATAAGTGCAACAACACCCACCATGTTGGTGATGATCTGCGTGAGGCTATAAGTGTGACAACACCCACCATGTTGGTGATGATCTGCGTGAGGCTATAAGTGTGACAACACCCACCATGTTGGTGATGATCTGCGTAAGGCTATAAGTGTGACAACACCCACCATGTTGGTGATGATCTGCGTGAGGCTATAAGTGTGACAACACCCACCATGTTGGTGATGATCTGCATGAGGTTATGTGACAACACCCACCATGTTGGTGATGATCTGCGTGAGGTTATAAGTGTGACAACACTCACCATGTTGGTGATGATCTGCGTGAGGTTATAAGTGTGACAACACCCACTATGTTGGTGATGATCTGTGTGAGGTTATAGGTGTGACAACACCCACCATGTTGGTGATGATCTGCGTGAGGTTATAAGTGTGACAACACCCACCATGTTGGTGATGATCTGTGTGAGGTTATAAGTGTGACAACACCCACCATGTTGGTGATGATCTGCGTGAGGTTATAAGTGCGACAACACCCACCATGTTGGTGATGATCTGTGTGAGGTTATAAGTGTGTCAACACCCACCATGTTGGTGATGATCTGCGTGAGGTTATAAGTGTGTCAACACCCACCATGTTGGTGATGATCTGCGTGAGGCTATAAGTGTGACAACACCCACCATGTTGGTGATGATCTGCGTGAGGCTATAAGTGTGACAACACCCACCATGTTGGTGATGATCTGCGTGAGGCTATAAGTGCGTCAACACCCACCATGTTGGTGATGATCTGCATGAAGTTATAAATGTGAGTGACAACACCCACCATGTTGGTGATGATCTGCGTGAGGTTATACGTGTGTCAACACCCACCATGTTGGTGATGATCTGCGTGAGGTTATACGTGTGTCAATACCCACCATGTTGGTGATGATCTGCGTGAGGTTATAAGTGTGTCAACACCCACCATGTTGGTGATGATCTGCGTGAGGTTATACGTGTGTCAACACCCACCATGTTGGTGATGATCTGCGTGAGGTTATAAGTGTGACAACACCCACCATGTTGGTGATGATCTGCGTGAGGTTATAAGTGTGTCAACACCCACCATGTTGGTGATGATCTGCGTGAGGTTATAAGTGTGACAACACCCACCATGTTGGTGATGATCTGCGTGAGGCTATAAGTGCGTCAACACCCACCATGTTGGTGATGATCTGCGTGAGGTTATAAGTGTGACAACACCCACCATGTTGGTGATGATCTGCGTGAGGCTATAAGTGCGTCAACACCCACCATGTTGGTGATGATCTGCGTGAGGCTATAAGTGTGACAACACCCACCATGTTGGTGATGATCTGCGTGAGGCTATAAGTGCGTCAACACCCACCATGTTGGTGATGATCTGCGTGAGGTTATAAGTGTGTCAACACCCACCATGTTGGTGATGATCTGCGTGAGGCTATAAGTGTGACAACACCCACCATGTTGGTGATGATCTGCGTGAGGTTATAAGTGTGTCAACACCCACCATGTTGGTGATGATCTGCGTGAGGTTATACGTGTGTCAACACCCACCATGTTGGTGATGATCTGCGTGAGGTTATAAGTGTGACAACACCCACCATGTTGGTGATGATCTGCGTGAGGTTGAGCTGCTGTTGCTGCAGCTGGCCCTGCATCTCCCTCATCCCTCGCAGCATATCCCCGACACTCTCCTCCAGTTGTAACACACTCTTCGCCATCGCTGCCCTCTGCTTCTGGTCCTCGGACGCTCCAAACAACGCCTCACCAACGAACCTCTGCAGCACAACACACAAGTGTCTTCACAGAACACCAACGTCCTACCACAGCTGATACAACTTCCATCTGGCCTCGGCCCCTCAGAAATAACACTAATGTGATGACATCAACACATCAAAAATATTGTTTAATATTATGTTGATTCACACTCTACCTATTATGATATTAACTGGTACATGTTTTCTGAACACTTATTTATTTGGTGTTTTACATTGCAGTCAGTCTGTGAGCCTATTGTTATATTTAACTAGATTCGGCAAACAATTTAAGGCATGTGTGAGGGGTGTAAAAACTGTTGTCACTTCACAGTGAAGTGACAACAGTAACCGAAGCTGATCTTGTGTCGGCAGTGACTCACTCGGCACAAACTGAACTTGTGTTTTTCCATGTATACAAACAATATAAGACGGCATACAAGTACCAAGCATAAAATACTGATGCCCAGTGTCAGACAAACTTGCATGTTTAAAAATTATTCAAGATATGAACTATTCATCGTCTGCCTATGTTCCACATATTGGTGGACACATTCTACGATTTCAAGAAATAAACCAGCCACAGTTATCTTCTAAAGCAACACACATAAATAACGTACCCTAAGAAGATAGTAAATAGCATAGCCGACACCACCAATGATTACAGTGAATCCTACGAAGTCTCGGAACTTAGAGGCAGTGGATACTTGCACTGGAACATAAAAGTCACAAACTTAATTACATCAATATGTGAGTACGAGGGAAAAAACAGCCAGACAGTAGTTTCTCACAGGAATACTATATATTTATATATCGTCAGCGCTGCTAAGATTAAGTGGGAGAACTGCAACACAGATCTCATTTAATGCATTACCAAATTACCAATGATATTTTAGTCAAGAATGTTTGCATGAAAGAGTACTCACTACTCATGCTCATTTGTACTCAAGGACCGATTTTTCATACAGTACCACGGTACTCATTTATTGTTACTCATATTTTACTTGTATACACTAAGGTACTTATACTCAGTATTCATTAAAATATGAGTACAGCTGTATTAATTTTATTCGTACTCTGTGTGGACTTTACGTCTTACAGTACATGTATATACCAAATTATAATATATTTTACCTCTCCATTAGGATTATGGATGGGACTGACATTACTTGAATCATAGAAGATATATTTAATATTTGTGCTTGAATACTTTGAAAGGTACTTGAACGAGTACTTTTTAAACTTAGGCAACCACCTTACCTGGCGTACAGCACTGATGTGTTGAGTCTAGGTGCTGTGTTACTGGCTGTGTTAGTTCCTGTGATTGGTGTGTCAATTCCTGCTCAGATCTAGTCACAGCAATGTCTATTTCTTCAGTCGACAGGCCTGGAGGAGCAGGGCAAGTTGACAAGTGAAGTATAGACTGCAGGTACAGTATAGGCTTAACAGCATCTTAAAACAGTTACATTACCATATTTCATCATGATCTTTGGTACATTTTAAATGATCAGTCACAATTCAATTAACATAAACTGTGATTTGGCAGTTAAGGCAAATAATAATAAATTGAATATTAGCTGTAAGATGCAAAAGTAATTAGGGTAAAATAAAGTTTACCTTTTTTCTGAAGGAAAAGTTTCCGCTGAGGAAGTGAACTTTCTCTGACTTTGGCATTCTGCAGAAATTTCACCGCAGCTGTAATCTACAGAAGAGAATATGTTTAAAACGCCTCCATCTATGCAACTGTTTGCTCCTCGCATCTCAAGAACACTTCTCAAAAAGGAAACGTGTGTTCGCTATGATATGCTAGTTTGTTTATGCATTTTTCATTGGAGAAGAAAATGTAAACAGTGATTGGGGAACAGTATTGGGCCCAATGCAGAACCTGACAGAGGGAAGAAAGCTCAGGGAGAATGACAGCACTACACACTGGGACATAAAACAATTAGATTCATGGTGGGCAAACACACTGGTGACAGGAAGCAACTTTAATAAGATAGCAAATGAAACATCCAACTATTGGAATATTAAACTATATCATGTAATGCACGAGTGAGCACAGGTACACAGCTCAACAGACACACACACACACCCACACACACAAACATATATTTGCACATACACACACATATAAACACATGTATACTTGTACACACACATACATACACACACAAACACATTTATACTTGCACACACATACAAACACATGTATACTTGCACACATACATACAAACACATGTATACTTGCACACACACACATACACACACACACACACACACACACACACACACACACACACACAAACACATGTATACTTGTAACACACACATACAAATGCATGTATACTTGCACATATACAAACACATGTATACTTGCCAGAGTTTCTCTTGGCACATCCTGTAGCATCTGCTTTGTGGATTCTAAATCTTCTGCCTAAAATAAACTTCATTTGAATGAATGACACAATTCATGCAGCTACCATACAATTATAGTCTTGTTAGTATATTTGCAATGATCAGACAGAACCACCTGTTTTAAGTACATTAACATTGTTGGCACTGACATCAGAACATGACTATTCTTAAGGTAAAATATTTTATACACATTCACACTCAGTCTATTAGGCTAATTTTATGTGTGGTGTGTGTAAACACACAGCAGAGCTGTGCCGCATAACTATTCTTATGTTTCTAAGTGCCAGCCACAACATTTTGAAGGAATCATATTAGGTGTTTAGAGTTGAAAACATTGAATGCTCTCAAATTTGCGCTATATCTGAAGCCATGTACATTTTGCAGGTTTAAGCATTCACAATGTATAAACAGCAATAAAGTTCTAAAACAATTAAAAATACATCCTGTGGTGCATCAATTATTAGCATTATACTGTGACACAAACAGGTGTTAACTACACTGCAAGTTTGCAAATGCACAATGTTTATATGGCTATAATTTTATTATTATATATAGTATAATTCAGAGCAAAAATCCTGTGTACAGTGATATAAGAAATATTAAATTCCACAAATGCAGTTTCAGGTACGACTTGAATGATCAACTGACTCAAGACATACACCCACAGTCCTCGCCAATTGTCACTGGGCATTGCAACACATTTTTAACTATTTAAGTTTATTTTATTCTGGGAATGAAAAGGTTAATTTCACTAAGAGTAAGTTAGTTTAAGTCTATTTTATTAAGGTCGAGCACATACGCTCTATGAATTAGAGCAATGTCACTGCTCTGCGAATTAGGGAAAGACTTGTGGTAAGAAAGAGTGCTTACTAGTTGCTATGCGTGTTATTATAAGAATAAACTTTATTTATACACTAAAATCTAGGGTAAATATCTGTGCAGTAGTGTCGACAATAGTAGGTAAAAACTATAAGAAATAAATAGTAAACCATATGAACACATATAGTTAACTCATATTTGTATGGACCTGAACTAAGGAAAATAAAACTAAACCAAAGGTAGAATTGTTGTAATTTATATTTTGTATGAAACTGTGATTGTAATTGTAGTATTAGCACAAATGCCATCAAGGCTTTGATGCACTATAGACAATGATACACACATCCGGGTAGCTATGACCCATATCTGGGGTTGAATAAATTATACGGAACGCTACACTTGTCTCTGTCATTCTTCCGTCTAAAACCTAGTATAGCTACGCTGACACGCAATATTACATTGTGGCAGCGGTCTCAAAAGACACATAAACATAACTAGAAGACATGGAAGAAGACAACCAGCCAGTACAACACACAGCACAACCATAGGTACAGCTAGCAGCACAACCGCACTTCAACCCCGTTCAGGTACCATTGCCCGATCGGTTTCGTCTTATCACCCCTTTCGGCGTCTGTACGAGATACGATCGTGGCTGTGGCGCTCGCTCTACCACTGTGCCATAGCGATCTTGGTCCCGGACCCATACGTTGTCCCCTGGCTGCAATGGGGTGAGATCTTTCGCTCTGTGTCGGCTGTTGAACTGCTGTTGCTGTTTTGCTCTTTGTACAGCTTCTCTCGCCTTTGCATTATGAAGATCTCTACCAGTTACGCCTGGCAGGAGAGTACTTGGGATGACTGGTAGTCGGGTTCGCAGGCGGCGTCCCATCAGTAGTTGAGATGGGCTCAGTCCGTTGAGTAACTGGTCACAACGGAGACTCGTCAGCAGATTCAACGTGACAACCCGACTCCTACATCGACCACTCCTGATGAGGGAGAAGATCCTCCGGCAACCCCGAGCCAAAGCACTACACCACCATCGTCACCACGACCGACAACAGCACAGCCTCCTGGCGTGACACGCACGAGATCGGGATGCGTGGTAAATCCACCAAGTCGCTTGGACTTGTAGTAGTGTAGTGAACTCGTGTACACATACTGTGGTAAAGACAGTATTCTGGGGTTATGTGCTTGAAACCTCTGCCCCATAGTAGTCTAGACTTAGATCATCTCGCCTATCTCAAAAAGGGAGATGTAGTATTAGCACAAATGCCATCAAGGCTTTGATGCACTATAGACAATGCTACACACATCCGGGTAGCTATGACCCATATCTGGGGTTGAATAAATTATACGGAATGCTACACTTGTCTCTGTCATTCTTCCATCTAAAACCTAGTATAGCTATGCTCACACGCAATATTACAGTAATCAAGACATAAAAGTATATATTTATATAAAGTACATATACAGCAATTGCAAAATAAATATCATGCCGGCTGTGACTGGGGATTGAACCAGGCCACCAGCGTGACAGGCGGAAATGCTGTAACAACCACACTATCCATGCCTCTATCTGCAGTCTGCACTACCCGTGCCTCTCTCTACACTATGCGTGCCTCTCTCTCTACACTATGCACGCTTCTCTCCACTATCTGCGCCTCTTGCCTTGACATTGTAGACTATAGTATTTATATAAACTTCAATGAAGCCACACCAACTGTATTTTACTTAGTAAGCAGCTAATAAAACCTGGCTATATGCGATGGGTTCTACAAATTATCCAATAAACACCCTTTCCTACCTGCTCTGCGAATACTAGCAACTATGTTCCTAATTCGCAGAGCAGTGACACCACGGCTCTACGAATAGCCAGAGGATTTTATTAATTTAATGAATAAAATAATGAATGACTTTTAATATTGGCCTTCGTTTAATATTTCAACGAACGAAACGTTAATCATTTAAGTTAATGGGACGAACGGGTGACTGTCATGACTCATGGTCATTGATTTGAAGCACACAAACATAACATATATTCACAAACAACTCACGTAAAAATACTGACAACAACAATGTGAAAAATACGACATCAACTGTTATATGACATCGCAATTATTCGACCGGAGGCACATGCAGTCAGCAGTGTCGAAGTTCAGACATGGTCAAGAGTGTATGACGCTGACAAAACAGTGCGATGTTTTAGCGTTTAGCATATTAATCATGTTTATTTTGCAGGAATGACAGATTGACACTAAGTATGCATTACAGATTTGTACATGCGCTATTATTAATTAATTAACTGTTAAGTCGGCAGCGGGAATGAAGCCAACTATCTGCGATAAACCTTGCGGACGCACCTTATCTTTTGCCTGCGCCATGTTGATAAACAGGAAAATCCCTTTTAGACTTATTTTTAACCACCAATCACTTTATTTTGACGGAAGGCAAAACGCACTGCGTTGCCAACTCGTACACATTACGACTCAAATATCAGCGGCCAATAATACACGAACGCTCATTTTTGTGGTCGCAGCAGCGACCTTGTGGAACGCTCTACCTAATAACATTAAGACGTCTGCCTGTTTAGCCACCTTCAAGGCACGCCTAAAGACACATTTCTTCTGACTGTTCTCGCGGCTTAGTTTAATGTTTGTGTACATGTATCGATATTGTAGTTAACTTATATATTTATTATACATATATACATTTATTCAGCTTAAATAATTCGTGTTATTATATTTATATTTTTAATTGTTTATATATATATATGTCACTAGTGTGTTTTCTTCTGGTATGTATTTGTATTTTAAGATTTTAATGTATGTAAAGCGCCACGAACAATTTGAAATTGGATGTGGCGCTATATTAAATAATATATATATATTTATTATATTATTATTAAATAAAAAATCAACATTTTATGCAAAAACGTCCAACACTATCGCATCCTCGACCGGAAATAACTTCATTCATTATCGTCCACTCGGCGTGATTTTTTCTATGGCAAGTAGATGCTTTTACCGCAGCTACATCGATGATATACACATCATCAAAAATCAACCATGCTATATGGGCATGATCATGTCCATTCAAAGTGTTTTATCCATATAATGTCCGTTTTGTAAGAATGCATTAATGTGCATGGTAATAAACATTCATGGTTGTGTTGGCTCTCATATATGTATACCAAGCATACAGATGTGCAAGGCAATAGCATCTCGTTTAACCTTACCTGCTGACATGGCATAACAATCAGTAGCCAATGTCGTTGACTTATGTACTATTTTTCTAACACTTTTATAACCGCCTTTTCCTTGTTAATTCTCAAATTATAATTACACATTTATTACAATGTTCAATTACTGTTGGACAGCATTTCTTTATTTACTTGTCGCTATGCATGACGTCATAAACACTGACTCTAGACGACCACCTGAATTCCAATATGATGGCTGCCAGACCTGGCTTTGATAACAAGATTTTTTTACATGAATGGTCGATCGTCAGCTGTTGTTTTCGATTATGGTCAACACCTGCATTGGTGTGTGCACCGCTTGGACGACATTCTGAGATGGGCAGACAAGAGAAGACGCGAAGGAAGTTGGCAATGGAATCAACAAGTGCGGTATGGCAGATATATTTTATATTCAAACTCGGTTAGTTTATTACACTTGTCGTAGATTATACCAAATCAACGCTGTTTAAGTAAATTGTTTTCAGAAGTCTTTCTGCTTTTTTATTATATGCCGGCCTAGTTATGGATATTATTCAGGGATATGAGTGAGATTAGAGAGACGAGAGAGATGAGAGAGAGGGAGAGATCGAGACAGACAGACAGACAGACAGACAGACAGACAGACAGACAGACAGACAGACAGACAGCAGAAAAACAAACAGAGAGAGGGGGAGGGAGAGAGAGGACACACACACACACACACACACACACACACACACACACACACACACACACACGGGGGGGGGACAGACAGACAGAGAGAGACAGACAGACAGAGAGACAGAGATAGACAGAGATAGACAGACAGACAGACAGACAGACAGACAGACAGACAGATAGACATACAGACAGACAGACAGAGACAGATAGTGACAGAGAGTGACATAGAGTGACAGAGAGTGACAGAGAGTGACACAGAGTGACACAGAGAGAAAGAGAGCTCAGAATACTAGCATCGAGATCATAATTGATAAATGAAAGTTCACAACCGGGCGTGTCATCCGTATGGACCTATGGATCCCCGACAGTTTCAAGTGTTGTAAGGCCAACTTCCATTACATTGACATCATCATCATCTACGGTAGCATCGTTGTCAAGAACCGCCAGGTGAGACGTCCTTGCAGGTTCTGAGATAATGGTATTGAAAGAAATCTCCTCGGCTTAGATATTCACAACATTTATTTGCTCACCCTCACCGGTACTGTACTAAGTAAAGGTAAAGGGAGCCTGCTATGCTTTGCTCGGTTTATGGAGCGAGAGATAGCAATAAAAACAGAAACAAATGTGGGTTGAAAATGGCAATGCTCTTTAATTACACAAGTAAAGAAAGTTATATAGTATACAAGACTATGGGCATTGCTGTTGGCCTAGGATAAATAAAGCAAATCCCCTTAAAAGCATATAGATGTCATGTTTGTCAGTGGAGATTGCACGAAAAATTATCTAAACAACTAGCTATCTAAGCAAAATAGTTGTGGGGGCCAGAAACCACCTAACAACCCCCACACAACCACTGTCCATCTATTATATTGTTAGACCACTAGGCATCGAGTATTTGTTAGACAATTGTCCATCGATTATATTGTTAGACTACTATGCATCGAGTATTGTTAGACCACTGTGCATCGATTATATTGTTAGACCACTATGCATAGAGTATTGTTAGACCACTGTCCATCGATTATATTGTTAGACCACTTTGCATCGAGTATTTGTTAGACCATTGTCCATTGATTATATTGTTAGACTACTATGCATCGAGTATTGTTAGACCACTGTGCATCGATTATATTGTTAGACCACTATGCTTCGAGTATTTGTTAGACCACTGTCCATCGATTATATTGCTAGACCACTATGCATCGAGTATTTGTTAGACCATTGTCCATCGATTATATTGTTAGACTATTATGCGTCGAGTATTGTTAGATCACTGTGCATCGATTATATTGTTAGACCACTATGCATGGAGTATTGTTACACCACGTCAGAGTTCCCGTCCATATTGAAGTCGCCTATGCAGAGCGAACATTCTTGGCACCTGCAGAAGTCCTTTCTTGCTTTCCAATCGTTGCTTGTAAACGCTCCCGCGTTATTAGCGTACGCGATCCACATATGACCATTTCCGTCGTGACAGAGGATATCAGTCTTGCCATCACCATTAAAATCTCCGACGTAGACTGCGGTTCTGTAATGATTACACCATTTCATTTCTTTCTCCCAACCGATTCCAGAGTATCCAGTATTCGATCCATAGTAAATCCATTTCTTGCCTGTCTGTGTATCGTGACACAGAATGTCCACGTGACCGTCCCCGTTAAAGTCTCCATTCAATGCGTATTGGTGCGACTTTGTGCAGAAATTCGGTAAGGTAATATTTGCCTGGAGTGTAACTCTGGTCGACCCACATTTCGACCCTGCAAAGGTTGACAGTTCATAGTCATAATCAACGCGCAGCATAGACATGTTATATATGTTGATTGTGAACAAAAACATGATGCGATGTATATCATCACAACAGACATGAGGACCCTTTAACCTAGTTAAAGAGCTATTAAGGAAATTCACAAGGGAAAGAATGGGAGATGAAAAACTGGCAAAGAGAGCAGATGCCCAGACAGTTGAGAGGAAATGGAGGCGAAGAAGACCGATATTCCGATGTGTGATTGCATTAATACTGACCTAGAAAGAGTGGGAGAAGAAGGGTGAAAAGATCAACAGATGGAACGATTTGGAGATTGCTGACAGAGAACGTAGTGAGAGAAAAGTGAGAGGAAAAAAAGACAATAGAAAATGAAACCATTGTCAACCCACCCTGACAACAGTGATGCCAAGAAAAGAACAACAACAACATCCAATTTAACCCTAGTCTAGTATCCGGGAAACTATTATTTTGAATACTTGACAGCCATTAGCGTTCGTGCACATTGAGTATGATGACATTAAGAATTCCGAACTTAATCCTGTTTTAATTATGGAAAAGAAAATTTTTTGCGAAAGGGTAGGACTGGGAAGGAATATTTTACACAGGCATCCGTATGATAATCTTCCGATAATCTTCCTTCCGATAAAGATAATCTTCCGAAACCAGAATTGCAACAGAATATACGTCGAAAAGCACATGTTCAGGCAGCCACATTTGGATCGCTTGGCGAAGTTTGCTAGGTAACCAGATCACGTGATGGTTAGATCAATGCAGTCTATATATATATATATATATATATATATATATATATATATATATATATATCCATAGGGTGATCCAGGTGTGGTGATCTAGGTGTGGTGATCCAGGTGTGGTGATCCAGGTGTGTGATCCAGGTGTGGTGATCCAAGTGTGTGATCCAAGTGTGGTGATCCAAGTGTGGTGATCCAGGTGTGGCGATCCAGGTGTGGTGATCCAGGTGTGGCGATCCAGGTGTGGTGATCCAGGTGTGACAATCCAGGTATGGCGATCCAGGTGTAGTGAATAATAAGTTGATGCACATATTAGTAGGTGTTTATTTGTGTAATGTGTCTGCCTGTGTTAATTGTGTGTCACTTGCTGTGCATTGTGTGACGTCTCGAAGCAAAGAATAGTTACCTTTATTATTCATCCTTCAATACTCGCACGCTTGATAAACCATTCTTCTGAATTCACTTGCTTTATGGGATTTGCTTTGAATCTCAAGTGTTGCTTAATTGTACCAAAACATTATTGTTGTCGTCTAGTCATATAATCTTTTGCAGCCAACTACTACTACGTGAGTCTCAGTGGTAGAAGAGAAAACAGACGGTGCGTGCTTTCTATATGTTGAACACGACGCTAGGTCGACTTTTGTGCAGAGATATACAGGTTTTTTTACTGTGTGTTACAATGAACGTCATGTCTCGTGAGGCATGAAAGAACACCGGTGATTTAATCATGTTTTGACAAGCATAACGGGTAATTCAAATGAGTGTTTTTGACAACGTCAATGTGTTATTATCCATGTTGAATACTATGCACTTGTAAATTTCAAAAAGAACACATTTACTAACATAAAGAATCGATAGATATATCAATTTTATTTGTCTTCTAGTAGTTTGTCTCCGGAAACGCTTTTAATCATTCAAAGTCCGCCCAGTTCATGTCCTTCTGTCACCTTTCTTTATCCACTTGTAAAACAATGAATTCAAAACAAAACGCAAAGCATTTCATTGATTAATTTCCACGGTGTTGCACTCTTTGGCAGACGCCTGGGTAACTTCAAACTGTTACGATCACTGATAGTAAAGTGTGGCCTGTCTGCAGCTGTACGGGTAATGTACACTTCACGTAACAATATCATTTGTACAGCAGGTTTTATAATAAATACATATACACCATTAGGTAGGCCTGTTTTGAAGCTTTGTTGTCTGCGAAATCATAGCTAAAGAAATGATCCTGCTATATAGTCTCAAATCGATGACACCGCATCTTCCTCTTCATCTTCCTCTTCATCTTCCTCTTCATCTTCCTCTTCATCGTCGTCTCCTAACTCCGTGCCTCTCTGTACTCTCGATCTTACTGATTTCATTCCCCTGGCGGCTGCCAATTTTGCTGCTATATCTCTTTTAGTCGGACACGCACCACAGGCAGCTACGCCACATCCTGCAGCAACCACAACGCCTATACCAACCGCCGTATCGATAATCACCTTCATCATCGCAGACATCCCCGTTACTTTCTTTTGTTCTTTAGGCTTTTGTTTTACTTCCTTTTGTTCTTTAGTGAGATCTTTCACTAGACTGCAGTTTGTTCCTGTCCATTTCGACGAGCATTTACACGTGTAAGAAGCATCGTTCTCCGTTGTCGCACGGATTGCTCCAGCATGGCTTGAAATCTTCACAATTTAAACCCGTCGTGTTTCCAGGACAGAAGCACTGATAGACGTTCGACATTTCAGTATTTCGGCAAGAGCCACCATTGTGACACGGATTGCTCCAGCATGGCTTGAAATCTTCACAATTTGAACCCGTCGTGTTACCAGGACAGAAGCACTGATAGACGTTCCGCATTTTGGTATTTCGGCAGGAGCCACCATTGTGACACGGTGTACTCCAGCATGGAATTGCATCAGTGCAGTTAGAACCATTGAAACCAGGTGGGCAGAGACATTCATAAGAATTTTTATTCCCAATTCGGCGACACGTTTTTCCATTATTGCATGGATTGCTCCGACATGGCACTGGGACACCATATATTTCCACTTCGCACAAAGAAATGACCTGAAGACCGTAAAACGTAATGTTCACAGCTCTTCATATAGCAACAGGAACACACCAGATATATTTCCATGCAACACCTGACATGTTATGTCGCCTGGCTCCACATAGCTTGTCAGGGTTAATTAAAACATCGAAATTATACATATGCGATGAACAACAATCCTGGCGATTCACCATTAAAATCTGTCGTATTTCGATTAATGCAGAAAAACCAACCGCATACCATGGATCTGTTAATAACGGGGATTCTGAACATAGGTTACCATTGCCATGCCTCATCATATCTTCTCTATTTCCATCAACAGTATTATCAACAGATTGTGGTATTGCGATGGAACCCTTTCGCATCAAGGTGTATGCATGGTATGCCCAATTCTTTCCTTCGCAGTTTGTTCCAGACCAACTCTTTGGGCAGACACACATATAATAACATGCAACTGGCTTGCAACTTCCCCCATTACCACAGGGATTGCTCCAACACGGGGATCCAAGATGAGGTTCTCCATAAACGGACACTTCGCACAACGACAACTGCATTTCATGTTCATGTTCGACTATCAACGCCACGACGTCTCCTAAATGGTCATGACAATCGTAGTATCTTCCAACGAAACGAACATTGTTTGAGTATTCACACAACCCGTACACGCCGCGGTAGATGCCAACTTTAACATCCACAAACGAAACATTTGCAGAATCCTTCGTCTCTAGTTGCACTCGCCGAACTCCCAGCACTAATCCCAGATGTACCCTCCACCAGGGATGTTTGTGTCTCGCGGTGAGTGAGCAAGGGGAATCAGAACCTAACCTGTCAACCGCACAGGAAGCGCCAAGCTGAGGCTGTGAAGTTGTGGATTGCGTTGCGTTTTTTCCAGCCGACCAAACCGTTACGTTGTGGCAAAGCGGGAGATCAGTTCCTCGCGGACACTGGCAATACGCTGTCCCGTTAGAACTAAGCTTACACGTTCCTCCATTCAAGCACTTTAGCGAACACTTGGAAAGTCGTCTGTAACGACCACCAATTTGTCCAGCCCTTATACTGTAGATTGACACAAGAACCAGTATTAGGGCCATCGGCGCAGCGATTACATTACTTATTTTCGCGACTAACGCAGCTCTCAGGTGCTGGCGACGCATAATTGTTCGAGGTTATTGTGGTATCGTAGCGGAAATAATCTTGAGTAAACCCTAAATTGGTGACGTCAGCGGGTGCGTGATTTAACAAAACACGACAGTAATGATCGATGACGTAAGCATATCTAGATTGCCCATAATACCCCGCGTGTCCGGTTGTGCTATCCCACAAGGCAACGGAATGCTAATTTCCTATTTATAGGATGGAGTCGCTGGTTACCATGTCGCGAAATGTAACGCAAAGAGCGTCACTACCCTATATACAGGGTAGTTTATGACTCGATTAAACGGTTAGAAATACTTTGTCATTATCAAGTTGCTTATTCCAGTATCCCCATGGAAACCGAAGCCATCTTCAATCCTGACCACAATTAAGCCTTCTACGCAAGCCAGACTGTTTTCTCGGCGAAGTTATGCAGCCAAGCGAGATTCGGCTAAGCGAGACTAGGGAGTATTAAGATTGATATAGGGATGACCCAATACTTACCCTTCATGTCTTCTTTCATAGATCGTATTATTTCATCTTGTTCCGTCACATGCTGCTGCAATGATCGTATTATCTCGTTTTGTTTCGTCACGTGTTTCTGCAAACCAACAAATGACTCTTGCAGGTGGAGCATCGTTGTCCACAAATCGCTTTCCCCTTGACCGTCGCGACAGTATT
>OZ024862.1:41566174-41568674 GCA_964017155.1 Oasisia sp. SBJ-2009 | reverse complement strand
AATGAGGTACCACAACTAGGGTCTGTGTGCCGTCTTTTACGTATTCTTGATGTGTGTAAAATGCGGCACTGTTTTCCAAACATTTTGTGGAACGCTTGTTTAAATCATCCTACAATCAGCTGTTGAACTCGCATGGCTCCGAAGCCTCACACATAACTAAATATGGATACAGTCTGACATGTCCGTCAATGTGAAGATATAATATGTACATTAATGAACATTTACAACCGATGGAACGTCGACTGGTGGCCCGACGACAGGTTTGCTGGCTCGATACCGGAAAGGATGTTTCAAATCATCTATAGCTCACCGTATGCACACGAGAGTATTACGTCTTCAGACATAGTTAAATATTGATATCGTATAACATGTCCGCCAATATGAAAGCATAATATCTACATTAATGTACATTTACAGTCGATGAAACGTCGCGGGACGTTCGATTGAATTCCGTGCTAAGATGGCGTTGTTTTGGCTGTTCTGTCTATTAAACATACGGCATGCTGTTCTGTCTATTGACCACGCATACGGCATGCCAACATACAAACTCTCGCTCGCTACGCGTCTGCACGGTAAATAGCTAATTGAGGATGATTTAAACAAGCGTTCAGCAAAACATGCAAATAAATCCACGTTAGTCGCTGGAGGCGCTGAGACGCAACTACGGTCTCAGCGTATAAGCGCCTCTAGCGACTAACGTGGATTTGTGGAAGCCCATTGGCATTGTGCGCTGATTACGTCGTCATGGTTACACGTCGTGTCTGAGGAGCCTGGGGGAGGTTTTACCTGCACTGCATGAGAAACCAAATCTTGCAGAGCAATTATTAATCCTACACCGTCCAAAGTCGTCGTGCAGTAATCATGCATTTACGTCCCGCGGTTCTCCAGTGGAGCTCATGCATACCCCGCACGGCGACAAGGCGACACGGCGCGTGTCATTAGCGTTTGTCTGTCTTCGCTAAGACGTAACATGCAACGTCTTCTAGCCAGACTCGCGTCTGTCTAAAGGTATCGGATCAGGTCCCGATGGAACTGCGACATTGGCATACCACCCACATTTTCGGGCAGCAATATCGGAGTGCGCTAATAACTTTACTCGGGAAGGATCAGTCAGGGGGGAAGACAGCCTGAAAAGGGATCTAAGCAGGGCTGGCATGAAGAGACACGAATGGGTGACCCTAAGCATATGAGAAGGGAGCATGGAAGGAATGTACGAGGGAGAATGTGACATAGTCCCCATCCCGCTTATATGTGTGTACGTGTTTGTGTACGCTTGTCAGTAACATTATGAAACAACACTGTGCTCCCTATGTCTGTTTGAATGTTTATTTCTTTGTTTATTTTTATTTCACCCATACGTCCGTTAGTTTTGCTTTCTGTATAGGTAGCATAATCAAGGGGACCAATTGGGGTTGTTAATTTATTTAAATGTTATCCTGAATTCATCCGGGATGGTAAGGATCTCGGAAACGCACAATTTTAAATGAAACTTATCTCCGCTGTTTTACTAGTAGGTTTAACGAGGATTTAGATTTTCTTAGATTCCAATTTTTATAGGGATCTGGGGAGATTACCATTTCAGAACAATGTTGTCGCAATCAACTGATTTGTTTCTCCGGGCTACATCGGGTAACTCGAGTAGCATGCTACATTGTAGATCGACACGCCAACATGATAGGATCACCCACGTCATATTTAATTGCAAGTGTCCTGGCTAATAAATTTGCCGGACGTAGAACGAATGGCGAACGATACATTCATTTATTAACGCTGAGCGCTAAGCGGGATCAGAGCGGCGTTATCTGCAGTAGCAGGCGTGCCCGCAGCTTATAGGATGCGCGTGGGCAGATTACATGAGTTGCGTCTCTCTTCACATCTCTCGCCTCCACTCTGCACTCCGCGCCTAAGGCGACACTTCGTTCTTCTCTGTCGGGGACGTATTCGGCGGCCGCGGCGCTGGTTGGAGCACCGTTGGCATCCGACTAGACCGATAAATCACGGATATGTCTTTGCGGTCAACACGGTAGACCGCTCCTGCAATTTGATATGTACATTTAATTTCGGTGCTTGAAACGGATCGGTCGTGTCGTCTCCAGGAGTCGTGACTGTTCAGGTAGGTTCTGCAGTTTGGCTTGCACTCCACGATGGAACATTAACTGTTCCATGATGTTTCGAAACGGTTTAATACCTAATACCGTGTGTTAGATATGGTAACACAAAAACGTCTTTGGAAATGTAGTAATAATAAGGATGATTTCTTATATGCCAATATCCTCGAAGATCAAGCTCAGTGGCACGACAAAACCAAGGGATTAAGTAATCTCGTAATCGTAAACAATACGCGAGTCGTCGACGGATGGACGATGATGCTAGGAAGGTAAGGAGGATAGGCAGCATTAAAGAGATAGATTTTTAGACGCCGGCGGAATGAAACTATATTTCGTTCAAATTTAACACTGGTAGGAAGCAAAACAGAATTGGTGCAGCCTCAGATAAATAA
>OZ024862.1:41551174-41563674 GCA_964017155.1 Oasisia sp. SBJ-2009 | reverse complement strand
TACACTTTCTGAATTTGAAATGCATATGTAACTATGTGTAATGTTAATACCGAACATTCGACGTTACTCTTGAGTTCTTGCGGACACGAACAGCGGAAACCATGGAAGTGCCTTAGGTGAACCCAAAGGCGGCGGAAGCTATGTTCAAGAGAACAAGAGGAGAACGGTGGAGGATCGTGATGATAACAAGTGCATTTAATGCAGTACGTTTCGACGTAAGGATGCCTTCTATTGTCGGCCCTACACACACCGTGTCCGCATTACTCTATGGTGGCGCATGCGATAATTTGTAACGAGGATCATTACGAAGTAAAATTATGAGTGCATCCTGTCCTAATGAATAGTGAGACGACACACATCGATCGACACGGAAGATCTTTTCACTTAATCTGTCCTTGTTCACCTGCTTACAAACGCCGGGGATATAATTGCAATAATTGGCGGGTACTGAGTACGGTCATTTCGGTTTAATTTTCAGGTCACAACTTTTAGTCCAGTTCCTTGTGTAATTTCGTTCAAATGTTTTGGAGATTTGCAAAATTATACATTTTTGGAAAGATTAGGACCTACTGAACCTGAAAGTAATGTTTACATTTTTTCTAAACAGTCTATGGCGGCCATCTTGGATTTTCAAAATGGCGACTATTTTTGGCTCACATTTTGCAATATCTCGGCTTCTAAGCATCTTAGGCTTTTGATTTTGGTGTCTAAATATACATTTTCAGAGACAAGGAATCTAATGAGACAACTTTCAATGCACTATATTTAATGCAAGACAGTATAAATCACAATGTTTACTCAAAAAATGACCAAAATGTACATCTATTTCTGTTCTCCGCCTGATCTACTGGGTTTTATTCGGCACCATTGTGGATGGTATCCCTGTAGACTATGCGAACAGATAAACAGAAACATTATTCATGATCTCTTGTGTTTTTATTAAAGTTAGTATGAAACCAGAAGACCCAAAATTGTATTGTAGAGACATTTTAATCGCACTAAGATTATAGTCCAAAGATGTTGTTCGCCGTCATTGGCGGTATCATCTTCAGTGTCACGGGTACAAAAATGCTGCACTATGTTTGTGATAACACCTGATGTGTTGCTGCTTCGCGTGTAAGGGAGCATGGATTATTTTACCGATGGCACATATTAACATAATATTAAACATGAGTTCTCTTTCGCAGACGTTTATCGTGATATCCGATATCGGAATCACAGCGACGCGGCGATGCGACCCAACGCGACAATGTCGGCGATGTCCGACCACGCTTCCGGTCACGTGGTGGCGGCCGTCGGCACGGCGGAACTGGCTGCCGAGGCGACGCTGCTGGTGTGCTCCATGCTGCTCGCGGTCGCCGCCAACTCGCTCATGGTCGCCGTGCTGTACCGGCGCCGCCGCGGCATGTCTCCGTCCTACGTGCTGCTCCTCAACATGGCGGTCGCCGGCCTCGTGTTCGCCGTCTGCGTCATGCCCCTGCACGCCTACACCGTCTACTCCGGCGCCGACTGGTCCGGCTACTCGGTTTGCATCATGGACGGTCACGTGATCGCCGTATGCACGCTCGCGACGCTCATCACGCACGTGTTCATCGCGGTCACGCGCTGCGTGACCGTGACGGCGCCTGGCGGCGCCTTCATGACGATGGTGGCTCACGGGCGAGGTCTGGGCGCCGTCGTCGCCTCCTGGGTGCTCGCCGTCATCCTCGACGTCACCGGCACCGCCAGTGGCGTCATCCACCCCGGCTACAGCGCCATCTACCGAACGTGCACTCCGATCGATATGCTCGACATGGACGGGGTGCTGGTCAGTCTGCTGGCCGTCGTCGGGATCCCGTTTGCCGTCATGTGCTACTGCTACGTCAAGCTGGTCTTGACCATTCGCCGCCAGGTACGGTTGACGAGTTGTTTGTCCGCCAGATGGCGCTGTTGACTTAGAAAACAATAATGGGTCTACTCTTGCTGTGCCGCAAGATCCTAGATCAAACAATTATTAATTAGTTTTCTACTATATTACATTACTAACTATATTGAACCCATCGTCCTGGCGTCCACTTCTCGCTTATTTCCTTGTAACCATCTCATTCTCTCTCTTTGTCTCTCTCTGTCTGTCTGTCTGTCTGTCTGTCTGTCTGTCTGTCTGACGGTCTCCCTCCCTCCCTCCCCCCCTCTCCCTCTCTCTTTCCACCGATATATAACCTTTTGAGCGCCGTGATCAAGTCACCCAGACTATACCGACCCGATTGTTTACATTTCCTAGACATTCCAGTGAGTGAGTGAGTGAGTGTGAGTGTGTGAGTGAGTGAATGAGTGAGTGAGTGAGTGAGTGAGTGAGTGAGTGAGTGAGTGAGTGAGTGAGTGAGTGACTGACAGGCAGATTCACTGACTGGGCGAGTAATAGTGTGAGTGTCTGTGTAATTGTTGAGTGAATTATGTGTTTCTGATCACACTCTTACCCCGCAGGTGAAGAATGCGACGTTGAAGGGGTCGTCGAGCGAGAGCCGCCGTCTGCAGCGGTTCGTCGCCGTCACCCGGACACTCATCGTCCTCAGTGTGCTCTTCGTCGCCGGCTGGCTCCCCATGCTCATCGTGTGCTCGTCCGACCGTGACCACTCGCGGTTCCGCATGACGTGGCACCGACTGGCACACGACGGAGCCGAGGTGACGTCGTGCCTGTATCCGTTCTTCTGCCTGCTGCGAGTCGCCGAGCTGCGAGTAACGGCGCGGAAACTGTTCGGATGGCCGAGGAGGACCAAGGTGGCGCCGACCGAGACCCCGACCGGACGGCTGCAGGCGGTGTCCGACCGCGCGGAGGCCGTGCCCCTCCCCAAGTTGTCGCTGCTGGTCGTACCCAACCTCGACGTCGATTCGAGGCGCGCCTCATCTCCATCCAACCCCTACACCGATGTGTCTCTTCCTTGAGGCGTGATCAAATCGTGCTCAGAACAGTCGGTTCACCCCGTGCAGTGTAAATGATCGAGGCTGTATGTTGTATTGTACTAACGTGCCGAGTGGCGCAGTGGTGAGAATGCTGGACACACACGCACACACACGCGCGCATATACACGCCGCGCACACACATGCACACACGCAGTCCCATTATATATATATTTCTCTCTCTTTCTCTCTCGCTCTCTTTCCCTTCCTCTCTTTCCCTCCCTCCGTCCGTCCGTCCGTCCCTCCCTCCCTCCCTCCCTCCCTCCCTCTCACACTCTCTCTCCCCCCCTCTCTCCCTCTCACTCTTCCTCCCCCCCTCTCCCTCTATCGTTCTATCTATCGGGTTCGAATTCTGTGCTGCCGTGTCGAACCTGAATGAGTACCTGGCTACAGACAGTAGTTGATGTGTATACCAATCGTCTTCGCGCTTAAATCCCATCGTGGCTGAATGCTTCCCAGAGAAGTCGATGTGGTTTTCGATTGAAAAGGTCTGCCAGAGAGTAAATAACTTACGTTTATACATTTTAATAACGGAGCAACCAGCCAAGCGCAGACCGTGCACCTCTGCACAGTCTCCGTTCTTACCGACCTCGCAATGTTTGTAGTCGTCAATGACAGTGAATTAAACAATAATTACACTAATAATCGTTTTTAGTATACTTTTAAGTAACACCATTACATTGCTATTCGTGTCATCATTCTAACATTAAAGCAAAGACACGTGTGATAATCATATACGTAACTATATATGTTGTATTGTTCAATTGTTACTTTCAGATAGCACATATATACGCATGATACACATTCTGAATCAGTGCGAGTAATTTTACACCAGTGCTTGTTGCGTGTAGGACTGGAGGATAACTTTTGTTTGGTCGACAATCAGTTTAAAACATTCCACAAACACACATATACGCTCGTGCGCACGCATGCAACCAAACACATACGTATGTACTTGCATACGTATGTACATATGTACATATATGCATACATACATACATACATACATACATACATACATACATACATACATACACAAACACGCGGTACATACAGTATATGCGATATTTACTCGCGCACACACACAGACGCACGCATACCCGTACATAGGTACATATACGTGCATACATACATACATACATGCGGTATGCATGCGATACACGCGATACATACATGCGACACATACATGCAATACCTACATGCGATACATACATACATACATACATACATGCGTACGTAAGTGCTTTCCTATTTCTGGCAGTGGGCCAAGCAACAGACGCTGTCGCCGCCGGCGTTGTAAGGAACACAGTCAAAATGAATAAATTCGGTTTGTTAAAAAGGTTTGTGAAATCGAATATTCATTGCTTTCTGCCTATTGAGTATTTGGAATTACGTAGGAAATAATATGTCCTTTCATGATATATGTTTTAAAAAATGGCAACGTTTTTTCTGCGCAATTTTGGTTGACATTAAAGGGGTTTTTATATGCGTCTATTCTCGCCTGGTAAATGTTGGGGTAACTCGGATATCGGTGTATATTTTATTAGTTCGTGGTTCTATTCCTGCTTATGATTAGAAGCTCGCAACCAAATAATAAATTACAAAACTACGATGCCCACAGATACTGACGAAAAACCCGACGACATGAGTGTTGAATCAGCATCACTTTGTCGTGTCCTCAACCGTGATCGTGCCGTCAAACTCGACCTTAGAGACCGGAGTGGAGAACGTCACGTAAGACTTCTTCCACTCCTTCAGCAGAAGGTGCGAGTTCTCGAGACCCTTGCCGTGGAAATGCAGCCCTGCCTCCCGTCTGTGCACGGCCATACACACGTCTGATCGTTTTAGGAACGCGGGCAGGTTATTGTAAACGCAGTAGAGATTCTTGCTGTTCGTGTAGTATATATACCACATTGTCCACATCGAGTCCTGGGTGCCTTTTGCCTCAAACGACTTGTACCATGACGTCATCAAGAGGTCAGACACGTACGGCTTGAAAGACGGTTGTAGTCGCTTCTCGTGGAACCAATCCTACAGGGACGGACATACGCCAATTAAGTATAATAATAGTATAATGTAATACTAATAATATAGGGGAGACCGGGGCTAGTTGTAACAAAAACAACATATATCAGGATTGCGGGAGGGTTTCGTAACCGATCAAATTTTTTTTTGGCAATATATCTCCCACAGTTAATTGGAGATAATTAATTGTCTGGGATATTTCACATTTACGGTATGATGTATTATATGAGGCGTCCTAAAGTGTTACAACTTCTCCCGATACGGGGCAAGTTGTAACAGAGTACGGGGTAAGTTGTAACACGTATGTTTTACCATTGGGGTAAGTTGTAACACAACATAAAATTACACAATTGATGCTACTGCTTTCTGTAAGCTATATACATTATTTGAGACTTAATAATAACGATGTATCATTGCATATATAGTATATTCCGTATTGGAGTACAGCTTTTAAACACAGTATCTGACCAAACAAAACATAGTTTTATTACCAGAAATTGCAATAACAATCATTTCGATTACAAACATGTGATGTTTATTTATAATTGCTAAAACACAGTAGGCCCAGTAATTAGTCGTATGTTTTAATTAAGTGTCTGATGTAACGTATATTGCGAATGCAATGGACAATTATGCACACTCGTTAGGTATTCCTTTCCACAATAAAATTAAAAAGAAAGATGAAAATCGAAATTAAAAACAAGACTAGTATGACATATATCATCAGATCGGCAACGACAGGAACCTGACGAATAAGGCCTACTGGCTGTCAGAGTCGCACAAGTGACACAGATATGTGTCGTCGCCTGTGGTGCTTTCAGTGTGTGCCCATCTGAGGCACATCTGACACTGGATCCCCTGTTCATGCCACCTGCTGTCGGCGTAATTCTCGTCACATACTAAGCAGAACCATTCCACTGATGTTGCTTTCTTGACGAGAGCTTTGCCTTTGCCTTTCGTGAGTGACAGTTTTCGCTTACTACTGCATCCTGTAGCTCGCGCTGCTCTAGCGGCCTGTCTGTTTTAGAGCATTTTCTTCCTTGGCATGCAGAGTCAAAAGGTGACGTTGACTCGCTTCATAATTACTGGTGATACCGCTGATTCCAGCAGAATATGTACCAGAACCTGATATAGACTTGAGCCACTTCATAGCTGTCTCTTCTATTGTTTTATCAGTGTGTCAGCGGATAGTGCGATCTGGCAACACTGATGAGCCCCAGCACGCAGCAGTTTCTCTGAACCAGGGTGCGTTTTCTCAATGTGTTCTAGAAAGTGGCCGTAATATGTGAGAAATCAAGCATAATTCTGCTGATTTGCACAGGCTTATGCAGACTTGTACCTGTCGTAGTCATTCGTTTTGATTGCGTTGTTCAATGACAAGACGAGCCAGATGCAATCCAAGTATTCGAGCCAGAAGCGCCCAGTTTCTCCCAGTTCTCCATTTCTCACTGAACGGACCATGCTACATACACATTTGAAACCAACTGATCGAAATTGTCCCAATCACTATGGAAAACTGCTCCTTCGGGTTGCCTCTTCACCACATCAGAATTGCTAATCACTGTAGCACTTTAACTATTTCGCGTAATTCCGTGGTCGCTAATTTGGCAGATATAGCGGAGGGTGGGGGGGGGGCAGTATTACATTCAGGGGCCTTTACGACCTGCTTGATTGTATGACGAGACAAAGTCTAGAATCGACATCTAGATGTGCAGGGCTTCAGAACGAGGTACTACATGCCACACGGTTAAGCATAGCTTGATTTCTGCGCCCACACAGTCCATGGGTGGGGGTAAAATCAATTTACCTTGAACCTTTATCGTTGACTTTGACCTTATATAGAATTCAGATATGCATAGTAAACTTGAATAACACTGGTAAACATGAAATCAACTTAAAGATCAAGGTCATTGTCAAAAAATTAAAGATGGTAGCACTTTAGAAGACCCGAAATCCGATAACTGAAATTTCAGTCATTTAGGGGGTACGTTAGGCAGCGGGCACAATTTTCAAGATAGAGAGGTCATCGTGGTACCAAATAGAAGCTTATGGCCTTGGGAAGTTTTCTATTTGGAAAAGAGTCCATGTTGTTCATTTCGAAAGGCTTGTAAATATTAATTTCTGACATGAACGTGTCAGGCGGAGGACGATTTTTCATCATTTTTGGGACGCAATGGCTCAAATTATGGAATTGCTTTGTGGAAAGCCCCTAAATCATATATGGTAGCCTTCCCTATTATCTATTGATGCTTTCTGCCAAATATGGATTTTCTGTGTCTATTTCTGACGTCACACTGACACAATATTTGAATATACCTAATTTTAGGCCCGAAAAAGGGGTTTTGGCCCCCTGAAGGCAAAAGGCCCCGAGTTGGGAGTGGTCATTACAAACTTGTGATGGCCCATGGCATAGGTTAACAGGAAATGGCAGTGAAAAAAACTTAGCAGAAAACATCCTGAGACCTGGACCTGGCTCCCGGCCTAAACGGTGTTACAACTTGCCCCGAGATGAATGTTACAACTTGCCCCGATCCGTCTTTTTCATAAAACACGATATTGCATAAAATATTCTTCAAATCCTGTTTAAAGGTATATGTCAGAGTTACAATAATATACTCGTAAATACATCCATCAATGAAAAAGCAGAAAATATGAATTATGGATACACATACACTTAACTTGAACATATTGAAAAAAATCAGAATAGTCCGTGTTTTCTTTAAAAACGGCATAAATTAATGGCGTGTCGACGGATTCGTGTGATATTACACATGACATGCTCAAATCTATTGATGAACATGCTGTCTTCTTGCAGATTAATTTGCATTAGTAGTTTTGTCTGCAAGCCCTCTGTTACAACTGACCCCTGTTACAACTAGCCCCGGTCTCCCCTAATAGTATAATAGCAGATACTAGACAAATATTAACAGTAACAATAATGACATATTTATATTATATACAATGAGGTACCACAATATCTAATCCGACAGAGGACGCTCTGACGCAACTAGGGTATGTGTGCCGTCTTTTAAGTATTCTTGACGTGTGTAAAATGCGGAACGGTTTGCGAAAAGATTTGCGGAACGCTTGCTTAAATCATCCTACAATCTAGCTGTTGAACTCGCATGACTCCGAAGCCTCCTACATAGCCAAATATGGATACAGTCTGACATGACCATTAATGTGAAGGCATAATATGTACATTAGTATACATTTACAACCGATTGAACGTCGACTGGTGGCCCGACGACAGGGGTGCTGGCTCGATGACGACGATGCCGAAACGGATGTTTAAAATTACCTACAGCTCGTCGTATGCATCACACGAGACTGCTACTTCACAAATAGTTCAATATTGAAATCGTATAACATGTCCGTCAATATGAAAGCATAATGTCTATATTAATATACCTTTACAGTTGATGGAACGTCGTGGGACGTTCGATCGAATTCAATGCAAAGATGGCGTTGTTTTGGCTGTTCTGTCTATTGAGCACACATGTCATGACATGCACACACATACAAACTATCGCTGGCTATGCGCCTGCACGGTCAATAGCTTACATACCCTTCATATCTGTGAAAAGGTATTTCACCATGTATAGAGAAAGGGTGACATAATTGCATTTGTCATGGTTTCTGTTGATAAAAGCTGTGCAACGACATCAACGTGGAAACTTGTTACCTGGTCCTGGTGCCGTTTCATTTAAACAATTAATTACATGCACCCTAATCCAGACGTACACGATTTTATTTACAATGTCAATGACCTCACGCTGGTTTCACTGACACTATCAAATGTGTATACGTAACCAAAATATAATTCAATTCAATAACATTAATTATTTTGTTAAATAAACAGCCAAATTCACCAAGTGACACACCAACCTTAATTTCACGGCCGAATACGATACAATGTAACATATTTTACCCACCTAAAAATATCGCGCACTGCTATTCGTCGATATTATTACAAAACAAATAAAATTGAGTATGTTTTGTAAGACCATGTGATCGGTTCGCGGCAAGAAAATGCGGGCTATTTCGAAATTATCTCAGGTGGATACAGTGGTTAAGGTTGTTCTTGAGATAGAGGGTGAGTGAGATATAAGCTGTTCAGTCGTAATAAACCCGGTATCGCTATCGGTATCTGAAAAAAGGAAGGTTGACCGTGTAGCCGCGTAGCCTGATTCAGAGATGTGGGTATGTTCGACAAAGTCAAGACCGAGAACATGTGATCAGAGCACTACAAAAATAATAGGGATTATGCGGTCACAATGACGGACATGTAATAATACAAAATCAATTGTTAACTATGTGTGAAGTACCAGTCTTGTGTGAATCATACGGCGAGCTGTAGATTATTTTAAACATCCGTTCCGGAATCGTTCTAGCATACATCGCCATCAGTCAACGTTCCATCGACTCGGCTGTAAATGTACATTAAATATTATGCCTTCAAATTGACTGACATGTTATATTATATCCATATTTAGCTATGTGTGGGGTTTCGGAGTCATGCGACCTCAACAGCTAATTGAGGATAATTTAAACAAGCATTCCGCAAAACAAGCCAACAAATCCACGTTAGTCGCTTGAGGCGCTGAGACGCAACTACGGTCTCAGCGTATAAGCGCCTCTAGCGACTAGCGTGGATTTGTGGAAGCCCATTATAACATGACATTTGATAAGGTACATTTACCTACAGACGTGAAGGCGTCAACTGACATTATATATATATATATATATATATATATATCATTATTATTGTTATTATATATATATATATATATATATATATATATATATATATATATATATATATACATACAATATACATACAATTATTATTATATACATATATATACAATATATATATATATATACACATACAATTATTATTGTTATTATATATACATATATATATATATATATAATAACAATAATAATTGTATGTGTATATATATATATATATTGTATATATATGTATATAATAATAATTGTATGTATATTGTATGTATATATATATATATATATAATAACAATAATAATGATATATATATATATATAATAACAATAATAATTGTAATTACATTATACTGGCTTTACATAAGTTAAGATAAACAACGAAACATCAGAAACTAATCTAACAATTTAAGTATGGTAGATATACTGAATATCCCATGAACATTTCTTTCAGGATTATGTTGAAACAAACTTTATCTTGCTAACGGCGACCGTTGAGAAGCACCAATAAATACACTGCTTTACCTTATAGAATAGCTGTTGTAAATCAATTCAAATTATTTAATTAAATTGTACCCATAGGCCTACTATTTGTGAGCAAACAATCGTTTACATTGTTTTCAATTATTCTGAATTTATAGCATAAGAAACATTCTGACGGACACACGAATCTTGCCAGATGTGCTAAGTAAATATACACGATGGAGCCTATTTGATCATATATCTGACCAGTGAAATTTCTAGAATTAGATTCAGCAAAAGACCTCAAAGCAACAGAAACTGTAAGTAGAGGAAGACGCTTTCGCGCTGTTTTCACAATGGCCGTTGTACACCTCACGATTATCATCTAAATGGTGCGCGCTTTTTTTGCCTTAACGAGTGTTGGTTGTGTGGGAAGTTGAAAATAGTTGTAAATCGTAAGGTCTCGCATGCGATTATTTTGGAATTCCAAAACTATATCCAGTAGCGGCCTGATCGCAAGCTCTCGGGTGTAGTGTTTCCAACCGACGACGCGCTTTTGTCGAATAATAAGCAAATCTTGAAATATGGGGGGGTATTTTGAATACAGTCATGATCTCGCGTTATATTTCCGTAAAGTACCTTTACCTACGGAAGGAATATACGCCATGTAATGTGTTCTAGTACGTATGTACCAGACAAATAATAACAACAATAACAGTTGTTATAATTACATACATGAGTATAGCATTTTGACAAAGCCCCTTTTACATAAGACCACTTAACATTGTTTCTGCTATCATTTTATATCAACTGTTTCTAACCTCGCTTCCGCTGACAAACTATTCATATAAAACTTGTATTTATACATCAAAGTTCTTCTCAGTACAATACAATGATTGCATGTCGTCAACATGGCGGAATTGGTGTATCTCAACCAAGCCCCATTTTTAAATATACCGTTTGTTACTGACATACAGCTTGACTGATTAACCATCTGATTTGTCACAAACCTGGAACTGTCGCCACACTGAGGGCTTCGGTGCAAAGCCCCATGACCCGAGAAGTCGGTAAAGAAACACGGGATGGGTTGTGGGCCCGCAAACGGCTCCTTTCCCCTTCGCTCGGTTGACTCCCTCGCTCTGCAATGTGTATCCCATGATGTCTTCTCGGGCCGAGAAATGATCACGTGCCGACTGAAAGCACACAATAATGTAATGTCACACCGTAATGTGCATATCTGAGTAATACTATGGATATTGCAATAGGGCTTAACCAACATATTAATAAATTTAAGGTAGTTTGCTACACATAACTTGGACTCCAGAAATAAATAGATCACGTGGTGGATGTTCAGAGTGTGACGTGACATCAACATCACGTTACTTTGTTAGATATGACATATCTATTATGATAAACTTAACGGAGTGGCTATACGTCCGGATACGGACGAATAGCCTGGCGAACAAGACGGACAAATAGCGAATGACAGTCCCAGGCTATTTGTTAGGACACTCGCGGGAGTTCAATTCAACTTCGCATCTGGCGAACCTGCGAAGGTACATAGATTTTTGCGTAGCGTACAGCAAGTGAAATTTACATGGTGTATTGTTCTAGGCATTATGCCATATATCTATAAAAAAAAACGGACAAGTAAAATAAAGGTCTAAAATAAAACAAGGACCAAGTAAGTCGTTAGTGTTGTGTGAGTGACATATACTGGCCGGTCCGCCAGTCGAACACGTGAATAAAAACATGCCGTATTGCGACTATTTCAGAAGAAAAAGTTGCTATTTAAACATACATACAAACATGTTTCTTAATCAATAGTAGGCATATAGCACTTACGTTTATGAGAAGGTAGAATTAGCCGCGTCTTCAAAGTTACATCTAACTATCTGTCCAGTCAATTTGCATATCTGCGCGATGTCGGGCTACTTGTCTGTATTTATCCGGTCAAATAGCGCATACGCAAGCATGGGCTATTTGACCGTATCCGGACGAATAGCGTATACGCAAACATGAGCTATTTGTCCGTTTCCGGACAAATAGTCTCCCGGCCTATTCGTCTGTATCCGGACAAATAGCCACGGCCTAAACGTAACGTAAACTTATTTATTTATTTTAGGGCCTACTGAGTGCGTTGAACATAACCCTGCTAACACAAACGTGACGTTAATTTGTACATATTATATAAGGCGACGTACATGCGTTCTGTCTACGTGGAAAACCTTAGCATAACTAGGTAGACCTACGTGCATACGCTAGCTCAGTTATAGATACGTACCGACAAGAGTTATTTGGTTGGATGGCTGGTTTTACAACAAACCTGT
>OZ024862.1:41531174-41548674 GCA_964017155.1 Oasisia sp. SBJ-2009 | reverse complement strand
GATGACATTTTCATTGCTCTGTTATCTCTTGTGCTGTAGCCACCAACAGAAGTGGAGAATTCCTAACTTAATCCTATTTCAATTATGACACATTTATTTGCGAAAGAGTAGGACTGGAAAGAAAAATATTACACAGGCATCGTTATACCCTCCGAACTTTGTGACTCTATGAATCAGGCAGCCATTGTTTGGTTCACCATCCTAATTTATTCCGGGATTGGGGGCCAGGCCACTGTGTAGGTGACAAATGGAATTTCAAGTCACGTATATATGCATTTAAACCAAAATGTTGGGCGTGTATTATAAGTTCATATAAAAAGGCAAAAGCAGGCCGCATTACTAAGCTATGTTACGAAGGTGACGAACTGATTGGACAACTAAAATATATGATGGCGAATAAACAGCAAATCCTTTTACCGTGAGAAACGTTTCGAATAATTCCCATGACACAGGGCGTATTTTTTAATTAATGATTACATTAAAATGAAACGCTGCCATGTGTGATAGGTCTAAGTGTATTTACGTGTAACAGTAGCCAAAATGAATTGTATGCAAACCTCGAACGCTTTGGCCGTCTTGAGAGTGTTCGAGTCCACCTGGTCGTGTTCGTCTCTGTCTATCCAGATCTCCAGAGCGGCCGAGTCTCCGTCCAGCTCAAGGTCCTTCAGCGCATCCAACGTCGTCTGTAGTGCCTTGGCGCGTTTGAAGGTCATCAGCACAATCCGGAAGTCGACATTATCGGGATATGTGTAAGGCACGCCGGGAATGCTAACCTGTGGTTCCGAGTCATCCGCAAGGTGGGCCACTTCAACCCGGGGTTCATCCTGCTCTGGTTTAACGAACCTCGGAGCTCTCTCTTCTTCTGCGTAACGGTAGTGGTATAGGTAGATCACAATGTCGACCACAATAATGAAGATCACGAACGTCCACAAGGCTCGATGAATGGATAGCCTCATGGTGCCCTGTTCAGCGACCTAACGACAGAAACATTATGTAAACATTCTACCTCGCATATAATATTACACGTGTGACATCACTGCATTGCTTGGAATGGTTATATAGGGCCTGTAAGTGTGTTACCAATCCTTACACACAACACGTTCACACAGAGTATTGACATGTTAACCTACTATTTAAATATAGACAGCAAGATTGATCCAAACAGTATTAATTATTAATGCAATATCATATGACATCGATTATCCACTTTGCTATATGCTGTCTTTCGTGGTGGTGTGCAGCCGATTTTCCAATACATCAAGGGCCTGCCTTCATATGAAAACTGTCACCTGTAATGGATGACCACCCGACTAATAAGGGGTGTTCGGTCCCTACTTACAGTAATGAGTGTAATCTGGCCACATTCCTTAGTAGCGTCGTGACCATCTTAGTGGAACTAATGCGCTATACTTTATTGTAGAAATAAACTGGCACTGCGACACCATGAAAGGACACGCCACAGATGCATAGAGAGTATTCATTCTTGCATTTCATTTGATCTGTTATATTTCTGTACTGAATGCAGTGAAGTGAAACTGGTTCCCTCTAAAATCGACATCCCCACCCCCAGTAAACGCAGCATATATCGGCGTTAGTTATCGTCTGCTGTATCAATCTGTTTGTACACCGAACTTGTCACTAATCGGTGAGCCGTGACATGCATTTGGTATTTTCAAAGTTGACCTATATTAATTATTGCGCGTTTCGCACTAGAAACGAGCGGGCGTGGTTTATTGACATTGAGGCTTGACAATAGACTACCATGCGTGAAATAATTAATACCAAGAGCAAGCTGATCAAACCCAGGCTCGTTGTATGAACTCTGCATGGAGATATCAGTGAGCACTTTCAAATATACAGTGGATATACCATCTGATATCGCCCATTGAATGGATAGTTCACAATTATACGGGTGACCAGTATTGTCGGCTACTGTTACGCTTGAGTGACTACTGGTGTGACTTACCGGCGTTACGCATTGTGGTGTGTTTATGATGAACTCTATACGAGCTAACACTGTTCGATTCACATCGTGTAGATGTTAAACACCACCTGTCAATTGGTATGTATTCGAGCTCATCCAATAATCGACTGGTTTATTTATGCAACCGTGTCACGTAGAAGCCACGAGCTGGTATTCACGGTAAACACGAGGTGATTGTAACACAGCATAAGCGCGTCAACTCGCTGCGGGGTCACCTGATCGAGTTCCATTCACTCACTAGCCTCGGTTACCCAGGCTCCGTGAGGTGACAGCACTTTTAAGCCGCTCAACTCTGCCTGGGGAAACTAATGCTCTGCATTTGTTAACCGCCAGGGCGGCCTTACCCCAGATTAGGCTAGAGACGCTGATTGGCTCTCAGGCCAACTATGAAATAAAAATTTTAAACGCTATACTTTTACAAGATAATGATATCGTATGAAAAGTATTCAACATTGAACTTATATTAACACAAAAATAAGTATAAATTCAAATGTAGTTGTTTATAAAAAAAAAGAATTACGGCAGGATTGACCAGTATCCGTGAGGTGGTAGCATTGTTTAGCCCCACACGGAAAACATACAAATTAAATAAGGATACAAATAATGCTGTATTATAAAAACTATTCAAAATTAAACTTATATTAACCCAAATTAAATAGAAATACAAATTTGCAGTTGTTAAAAAAAAACAGAAATTACGGCAGGATTAACCAGTGTCCGTGAGGTGGCAGCATTGTATAGATCACGCGGATAAATATTCAAAAGCCGGCAAAATCATCAGACTGTCTTCTCGGTGTAGTTCAGCAGCCGACCGACAGTCGGGTAAGCGAGACTATTTACTCACTCGGTACTCGCGTGTAATGCGAGAACCAGCCGAACGGCTTAGGTCACTTGGTCGCGTGACCATGCTTGACCTAGATTGGCAAGGTGCATCTTCAAGGCCGCTACACTAAGCTTTGGATGCGGATACTCTTGAGCAACTGGTTACCTTAGCAATGACAGCTAATATGGAAAGTAGGTCCCTGCTGTAGAAGAAATATTAATTAAATATTGCATGATATAGTCATTTAAATATGTATATAATCTGTTGTATTATATTGCATTATACTATATTATGATATATAATGTTATATTTGCTCTTCTATGCTATATTATATTATTATTATATTATTATTATATTATTATTATATTATTATTATATTATTATTATATTATTATTATATTATTATTGTATGACAGCCAAACATCAGCGTTTAGTTGTATAATAATATTGTTGAAATGCTGCTTTCAGACGATTTTCTTTATGAAAAAACATAAGGGAAAGGTGTTAAAGTGACGACTGTGTGCTGTACTGTTAGATCTCTGCGTTGCCATGTAATTCACACATAGTATTTTTAACTATTATAGTCTGTTTAATAATACTAATAATGTTTATTTTGTATAGCGCCATTCCAGAGCGTTCATAGCGCTTAACATAATATAGGAAATAAGACAAATTTAACAATATAAATACAAACATTAATTACTTTAGTTTAAAAGTTAAAATAATACATTATAATGCAAAATAAATACATAATTTGCAATTACATAAAAAAATACTTTTGCAAATGTAAAGCTTGACGGAGGCCATGCGCATAATTGCGATTGTGACATAATCCAACCGTGACGTACTTGATACTTCAATAGATATCCAATACGTCGCGGTTTGCAGCGTCAGAGCAAAATAGTGTGCGTGACCACCGTCAAGGCTTTCTTTTGATAAATATAATACTTACTGGGGTCATGGTCTGCCACGCTAATGTAAATATGCCATGTGCACACTCACACACATGAAGACACATTTGCGAAAGATATAACCATAACTATTTTAACTCGCTGTCATTTATTTGTTGTGTTGTTATAAAATTAATTGTCAGAAAATTTCTTTTTAAAGAAATACTTAGTCTGCATAAGTAAACATAAAAACGCTGCTGTCAACTCCGAGCATCAATGCGGCTCCAACTAATGAAAATGTATTGGAAATGTTGACGTAACTGTTCTAGGAAGCATAGAAAAAATCTAGTTCAATAAATATTTCAGTACTCAAACATGCGAGTAAAACCGGTATAATATTATTACATAGAAAACATTAGTTGTTATACCGGTGAATAAGCACCCGCCCGGAAATTTCTTACAAACGCGAAAACAATAGAACCTACAACTGCACCCACCCGAGACCGCCAATTACATCACCAATTAGAAAAACCTCCAACGGAACCCTGTGAGACATCCAGCTGTTTCAGTAGGGAGCCTCTAGAAAGGACCCAGGCTACAACCCCTGTGAGACCACCACTTTCACCAACCTAAGAGCTTTAGCGGTTTCTTCGGGAAGTCCCAGGACTGTTATTAATTACACCTCATAACCGTAACCTTCAGTGATACTTATGTACATTATAGAACTGACATTTATGCTGCATTAATATAAAACTAATTAATTTGATTAATACTTTGTTTTATGACATATGATATTGTGTGGGATTTTTATGCATAATGTATCATGCCATATAAACATTATTAGGGAAGCATTTATGTTTACAGTAGTGGTATAGCGAAACCTAATACATCATAAAGATTACGCACTAAAATCCATTAAACACCATTGCATACGTAACAAAACCTATCACATACAAATTACAACTAGCACGTGTTGTTTTCGAAAAGATACATATGCACGTTTGTAAAATTGCAAATGTTAACACGGCTGAGGTGATTCACTTCAAGCGCCGTACGTGTTATTACTATAAAGGATGATTTCCCCACGTTATGCAATTGACTGTGTTTTTTTGAAATCTGAAACCTGTTCCCCTTGAACATGTTTATAATAATACTAACAACAACAACAACAACAACAACAACTTCTATTGCGCCTGGCGCATGGGCAATAGAGAACACGTATTGTTTCCTTTAATCTTGGCACAAACCAGATGGGAGCATTTGTTCACATTGCCTATGTGCGAGGAACAGTTTAAAATAGTCTAGAAAATCACGGTTCATTCAGTTGATATGTCTTATCCGTATAAGACCGTTTCACGACACAGCTCGAATAAACCGTGGGTCGCCCATGGCTTCCGACAACTTATTAGACAGCGGCAACGTGCTATCAAGGCAGGTGACACGGATTAGGCAAATATACTCCGGAATCTAGTTAGGTGTACATTTTGTATGGCTTGACGGAGGTTTTACTAAGCAACAGGTCACGTGATGGATATGTCAGTTAGTATAATTCCAAGTTTGGGTCAAACATCGGGCCACTCAAGTCACTACCCATGATGCTTCCAACAGGATTGTTTTTTTGTTTTTGTTTTTTATATAAAGAATTGCTTTGTAAGAAAATTTAATTATTCACTGTGGCAACTATTGTTTGAATTTCAAGAGAAAAAATCTAGTTCAATAACTATTTCTGTACTCAAACATGTGAGTAAGACGGGAATAATATTATTACATAGAAAACATTAATTGTTATACCGGTGAATAATGCAATTAACTACTAGACCCGTCCTCGGAAATTGCTTACAAACGCGAAGACAATGGAAACCTACAACTGCACCCACCCAAGACCGCCAATTACATCACCAATTAGCCACCAGAAAAACCTCAAACGGCCCCTCTGAGTACTCCAGCTGCTTCAGTAGTGAGACTCTAGAAAGACCCCAGGATACAGCTTATGTGAGACCACCACCTGCACCAACCTAAGAGCTTTAGCGGTTTCCCCGCGAAGTCCCAGGACTGTTATTAATTACACCTCATAACCGTAACCTTCAGTGATACTTATGTACATTACAGAAGTGACATTTATGTTGCATTAATATAAAACTAATTAATTTGATTAGTACTTCGTTTTATCAGTTGCATATGATATGATACTGTGTGGGATGTTTTTATATGCGTAATGTGTCATATAACAAATAATATCCATTTGTGTTTACAGTAGTGGTATAGCGAAACGTACTATATCATAAGGATTACGCAATAAAATGCGTTAAACAACATTTATGAGAGATGGCTACGTAAAAAAAACTTATCACATACAATTAGCACTTGTTGTTTTCAAAAGATACATATGCCTGTTTATAAATTTGCAAATATTAACACGGCTGCCGTGTTTCCCTTCAAGCGCCGTACGTGTTAATACTATAAAGGAGGATTTCCCCACGTTATACAATTTACTATGTATTTTTTTTATCTTAAACCTGTTCCCTTTGAACACGTTTATAATAATAATAACAACGACAACAACAGCAACGTCTACTGCGCCTAAATAATTGGAAACCAAGTTCCTAGGCGCATCAATGCAAAAGGAAAAATAACAACTAAACAATTCCCGTTATCTACAGATTCATTGATACGCCAGGGCGCTATTGTGGCTAGACTAAGTGATATAAGTGTTTTTAATTGACGGCGGAACTTAGCAATATTTCCAAATGATAGTTGGAGGCATATTCCATGGAATAGGTGCAGCTACAAAAAAGCAATTAGTCCCAAATTATATATTGAGTTTAGGCATAAAACGTAAATCAGAACTAGATGATCGAAGCTAGAAAGGTTTTCTTACAGGAATGTGCAATGAATAAACGTAAAGACGATGGTTGCTTACATGAAACTGCCTGGTAAATTACAGTACAGATCTTAACGATGATACAATATCGGACAGGAAGCCAATGCCGAGACTTTAGAACGTGTATAACGTGGATACCTAGTCACAACCCTTGCTAAGCAATTTTGAACACGTTGTAATTTTGTGATATCCATAAAGGCAATATTTTGAAAAAATGAATTACAATAGTCTAGTGTATTAGTGACTAGCGCAGTTGGAATAGTTTTCGCAACAGAAAGAGGCAAATGCCGACGAATACGCCGTTAATCACGAATATGACGATAACACTTTCGACAACTCTGAAAAACGTGTTCTCTAAAATAAAAGTTGTCAATCAAAATGTAGTCCTAAATTCCCTGTTGAAACTGCTGGCCTGAAATACTGACTAGTTCTGGTATTGGAAAACATTCTTCTTAATTGTTCTTTCACGCCGACTCTGTGTGCCAGTAATAAGAAACTCTGTCTTATCTACATATGGTTTTAATCTACTCTCAATCATCCAGTGAAACAATGTCATCAAGACAATGTTTAAGTCGCTTCATAGAATAATTAGCATCTCGAGTAGACAGGGATATCATACATCTGTGCATCGTCTGCATAACGTTGGTGACTATGATGATGACTATTACTTAATAAATTCTACGGAGTAGTGTACAGTGTAAGAAGAATGGTCCCAAAACTGAATCCTGAAGAACACCACATGAAATACAGTCATTATAATTGTTATCATAGCTTTTATTACAAACATAAACTGATTAATTATGCAGCTCCGTCACCGCAAACATTTGCCACGGGAACAAAGTTGGTCAGACACCTGGGGTCATCCCGCCCTCTGAGATAGTGTGTCGCTTTTGCGTGGACATGCGCAATACGCAAATTTGAACCGGAACATACTTTCAGAACGGAACTTACTTCTAGCAAGCTACTCCATTTTGACTTCGGACGACAATAGCTGGCTTTTTAAAGCTAGACACACTTCAAAATCTCCATTAGTGCATAAAATTGAACATAATTTGCTTTAACAGTTTTATGTGAATTGCCAGTTTTGTTACTAGCATGTATGGGTAGCTACATAGAAATTCACCTTAAGCAATCGCATCCTTAAAAAAAGATTCGGCGTCAGTAAAGTTTAGCTGAAGCCACGGTGATATCCTCACGGACTTATATACACTGGATTTCTGTCTCCGGTTTCAAGGCCACTAGAGTGACTCAGCAAGGTCAACTCGGCAAATTACTTCTAAATTCATTCAAAGTTGGAATTGTATGAATAACACTAAACAGGGTTATATAGAAGACATTCTTATTTTTATTGTGTGCCAATAACTAGAAACTCAATCTTATCTGCATTTTACTTTAGTTTACTATCATTCATCCAGTGATAATTGTCATCAAGACAATTTCTAAGTTGCTGCAAGGAACAATTTTCATATGGAGTAGACATGGATATATAAATCTGTGTATCATCTGCATAAAGATGATAACTCAAATGATGATTATTAATAACTGAACTCAATGGAGATCCAAACTTTAACTCTACGGAACACCACATGAAATATTAAGTGGTAACGAAAAACAATCCCTAATCTTAATTCTCTGGTGTCTACCACTAAGATCAGACTTAAACCAACTTAAAGCAACACCAGAAACATCATACCACAAAGACGATCCACGAGAATAGTATGATTAATAGTATCACAACAACCAGCTGACAGATCAAGCAAGATAGACGCACTAATTTTACCATTATCCATATTTAAATTGATGTCATTGTACACTTTTAAGAGAGCAGTCTTCGTAAAATGAATTTGTGTTTATGCAGATTTGAAAACGTTTGACAGATTATTTGAATTAACATGAGATCTTAGGTGTTTTGTTACAACTTTTTAAAAGTATCTTGGAAATGAAGCTGAGAGCAGAAACATATTAATTTTGTTTATTTTAAGTTATTGTTTGGTAAAGTTGTCTTCTTGACATAAGAGGCCTACTGAGAATTGCAGTATTTCGCATTCTACGCTTCCATATGTATATAAACAAACCTAACTCCTTTGTCTATGTTTTGTTTTTAATAGATTGTAAATAGGTAGAGCATCAACTAGTGGTCTAAAGAAGTGGGTGAACGTAGAACAAAACAAGTAGACGTGAACATCTGGAAGGAGGTGCAGCCAGCCTGCTCCAAACGTTAGCGTTTTAATATATGGATCATAATAACTGCATTCAGCAATGCTTGTAATTACAAGTCAAGGCTGAGTGCATACTAATAATGGATTTAAATCAATAGAGGCGAACATAACGCTGGGCGTTGCGGTGAGTTAAGGTTATTAGGTGAATACACGTGTTTAGGCGTTACGCTTCAGTGCACTGCTGTCTTCCGTTAATGTTATATTACTACTTCTCCTCACCTATTGGTTGATAGCGGTTGTTCTTACAACGCTACCGGAGTAGGGGTGTCTTCTAGACCGTCCCTTCATAGCATTGATTATGTTCATACATTGTAGGTACTCGTTCACTCACCGATACATAATAAATGGATGAAACTTGAGTACACCTGTCTGTAATCTATATATTAATATGTACATATGTTCAGAGGTTTATAACTGTATCTATAATACCAATGAACATTTAGTCACACCCATGTAAATAAAACAGAGCATTTTTGTAAGTTCGGAATATACGACTTGAAAATACGGAAATCGGTTACACTACTTACGTATGGTCGATGTGGTGTTGTAAGCTACGTGTTGATGGATGGCGTGATCAGTTGTGTACTGGACACATCGAAGTCATCTTGCACGTGTCACCACCGAATGACTGGGCATGGCTGATTTGAGCTACTAGCGACCGTCCTCCCCGATTAAAACGCCGGTCGCAGGTCAAACCGGAAGCCAGTAACTTGCCGGCTGGCCTAGCCTAGCCTAGCAGGCGGGCCGCTCACGTGGACTATTGTATTTCATGTTGTGGTGTTTGGATGATAGATTACTACTCGAAACTCCGGTCATTAATTGTGTAGTCGCTGTGACGTCCGTATCACCATAGCTGTAACATACGTACACACGGCCTCCGAGTGTTTGTTTGTGCTCTGTTGATCAATATTAGGTCCGTATTATTCCTGATCTATATAAATTATTTAACCCATTAGCACTCAGCCGATTTTAACATGAAGCCTGTGCCTCCTCAAATATTTGACCTAGATGTTAAAAAATATTGCTTGTGCTGTTGTCCTTGCTCTGTTGCCTTTATTATTCAATTATCTCAATTGCACGTTGTATGCATGTTGTGGATAATAAAAGTACCTACACATTGGTGTCAACTGTTGTTGTAACTTTGAAATATGTTGACCATTTCTTGATTGACACTAAGACATTTTGAATCTTTTTGTAAAAAACAATATTTTGTTGCGGTGTAACTGTTTATGCATGGCTTTTTACTGCTACACGTTGGGTTTATTTAAAAGAACTTTAAATTATCTACACACTGGTATGTAACTTGTTATAATATGTTACACATTTGAGCTGTATACGTGGCCAACCTCATGGCTGGAAGAATTTTTTTAATGTCCAAAAACAAAAACTATTGCTGTTAATTTTTCGAAAACGCGGTAAATATTTCTGAGAACGGAAGTATCCAAAATAGCCACAATTTAATGTTATATGTCTAGATAGGTGTCGCATTTATTGCATCTCTTAATCACTAGATGCAACCACGTAAACCGAATTCAAACACTGTGCTGTATTCGCTGGCTGGCTATGGCCGACCTGAGGAAATTCGGGTGACCGTCAATGCCCGACTTGAGTGCTAATCGAGTGCTGTGTCACAAACCACCTTTCCGATAATGTATGCAGATGACACTAATATTTTTTATCAAAGGGAAAGATTTGCAAAAAATGGAACATGATTTAAATGTTGAAATACAAAAACTTTCACTATGGCTCAAAGCAAGTAATCTTTCGTTAACTATCAAGAAAACATGTACAATGACATTTAGCAATATTCCTAGTGTAAGAAACAGAATCAACAACATTTATATTGATGGGACTCAAATAGCTGTTAGTCATACCCAATATCTGGGAGTGATAATAAATAATAAAATCAATTGGAATGAACATATCAAATATACATGTAAAAAATTAAACAAAGAGTGTACATAGGCATTTTCTGGAAAACCAAGGACAAGGTGAACACACACACTTTGTGATTAACTTATACTATTCCTTCATATACCCTTTTATTATCTATTGTAATATAGTATGGGGAAGAGCCCCAACAATATATTTATCTAAAATTCATATATTGCAGAAACAAATCGTTAGTATAATAAGTCATGCTGAATTTAGAAGACGTATGTTTAATTTAAAGCACATCAAATTATAAACATACAGTTGTTATATCAACTGAACAAATAGGTAACTTGTATATTAATGTACAAACATAACAGGGGTATATTACCAAATATATTTAATGATGTGTTCATGAAGCACACACTCTCACACAACTACAATATGAGACAACAAATAGCTTACAAAATATCACACTGCAAAAACAACAATACCAAACAAAACACACTCACTTATATTGGTTCAAAACTATGGAATACTGTTATTATGAAGAATCATATTGATACTTGTACGTCTGTTAATATATTTAATACAATTAGGATACAGTGGTATAATTCAGTATAATAGTATGTATATGAATAATTGTGACTAGCATAGCTAGTAGCTAATTGACAAATGTATCATCATGTTTTTATGATATTTATTTGATTAACTGTGGTATGCTTGCATCACCATAATTGCACCAAGGTGGCATATATGTTTTATTGTTAATTGAAAAAAGGAATTATAAGCAGTTTGCTTCTTTCCTGTTTATTGTTGATTGTCTATCCTGATTTGTATGTATATGTCATGTGTTTGTATTCAATATTGTTTCAGACAATCAGTCAATAAAGCAATTGTATTGTTCATTACACAATGCCTACGAACATATGCAACAACGACATTATTCCACAAATTAAGAAGAAACTAAAACACATTTATTCTTAATGCGTTTTACATATATCACATTGGATGTTTAACTATCTTATTAGCTATTATCGATCTTATTATTATGATTACTATTAGTTTCAGGTATTCGCGTTATCATCGGTGGGTGCAAGAAGGAGGACACTCTGATTCAAAACCTCCGCTGCCTTGCGGCTACATCCAGTCATGGAAAAGGCTTCAGGAGTAAACGTCGAGGAAAAATCCGGAGTCGGAGTCCCTAAGGCAGTTCGTCGCTGTATACAACTTCCTTCTGGCAGCTCCTGCCGTTGCGCTGGTGCCAAACTGTAATGGCTCTGCTGTTCCTGTGGATCCATCAGCGACGTGGAGAAGGGGGGGGGGCGTGGTGCATGGGCAACTGCCTGTCCTCCATAATAACATTAACAACGCCCAGGCTTATATCCATGTGACCTTTGCGGCAGTGACTGCTACTCCCACATTGGACTTTATAGCCACAAACGACGTTGCTCCAACCGAGCAACCTGAGGATGTACTCCATGTTCAACCCTGACCGATGGATGCCTATGATGATGAAGGTATTCGCACATATATACACGCCCCACTCATTACACTTCACCCCCGCAGCCCGTCCCACCCCGCAACCAGCCCGTACTACACATTTTGACACATTCTGGCCCGCAGCCCGTCACGCCCACAGTAACTTGGCCCGCAGCCCGCCCCGCAGTAATCTGTCAAAAGTAAACTCGCAACCCATAACAGATTAAATAGCTAACATGAAATAATAAAATATATCTTATGAATGATATTTTTGAATCAAGACGCTCTAGCGCTTACATTTTTCAGGCGTTATAAACGTTCCTATTGACGTTTCTGCGCATGCGCAATAAATGTAAAATCATCAATGTGCAGTCAAAGGAAGGGCAAAGCATTTATATATGGTATAAATACTGCATGTTGTTCGTTAGGACGTATATAACCTCTCAGCAAAGTTATTTGTGGCAAATTAACACGAGGCAAACAAGTTTTGAGGCATGTTTTGATAGAAATCCTAAATCACGTGACAGTAGTGCGCCATAATCCGTGACAGTGATTTAAACAAACGTAATATTTTTATTATATTGAACGACATTTTAAGTAACTCTTCACAGTAATCATCACAGGAGGGTTAACGAACAGCCCGTGGCATTTATACCAAAAAATGTTTTATCGTTTCGTTGCACATTGATAATTTTACATCTATCGCGTATGCGCAGAAACGTCAATCGGAAAGTTTATAACGACCGGAGAAATGTAAGCGCGACAACGCAAATGATTACTGCAAATGCTACTGTACTCACGTGACTAGAGGGTAACATTCTGGGTACTTTTGCAGTTTAGGCCCGCACCTCGAAAAAACCATCAAAATGTTCTCCTACGATGACCAAACTTCGCATGGTGTATCTACTATACCTGTACTACGCGTATACACTTGTCACATGATCCACAAATAATTATTAATGCCTGAAATCGATCAAAATGTGTACGTGAATAACGCGCTTTCCTCGGCGCCACTGTGGCGGTAGTGACTCGACGAGGAAAGCGCATTATTTACGTACACATTTTGATCGATTTCAGGCATTAATTATTATTTTTTGATTACGTGACAAGTGCATACGCGTAGCACAGGTATAGTAGATACACCATGCGAAGTTTGGTCATCGCAGGTGAACATTTTGATGGGTTTTTTTAAGGTGCGGGCCTAAACTGCAAAAGTACCACATTCTGTTGGTATCAATGTTCAAATTGTCACTCGATAAAGAGAGGATTCTCCTGGAGCCGGTTTCAGGCACGTGCGCTCGAGTCGTTTACGAATATAATAATAATAATAATTAGTTAACTTCTATTGCGCCTATATCCTTAGAAACCAAGCTCAGAGGCGCATCAAAACAAAAAGGATTAATCGATCTCATAGTCGGTAAACAAATCAAGTTGTCATCAGATTGATTGATGCGCCAGGGAGCTATGGTGGATAGGCCAGATTGTACAGATGTTTTTAAATGACGACGGAATTTAGCAATATTTTCAACTGATTTCACGCTAGAAGGAAGCATATTCCATAGAGTAGGCGCACCCACAGCAAAAGCCCTGGTCCCCATATTAGTATTGACCTTTGGTACAAAGAGTAAATCAGAAGTAGATGACCGAAGTTGAATAGGTTTTCTTATAGGAGTAAGCAAAGTATGTAAATACGATGGCTGCTTAGAAGAAAGTGCCTGGTAAGTAATGGTACACATCTTAAACATTATACGATATTGGACAGGCAGCCAATGCAGAGACTTTAGAAGCGGCTTAGAAGGAGTAAAGCGTGGAGACCTAGTCACCACCCTTGCTAAGCAATTTTGAACACGTTGTAGTTTTGTGATATCCTTAATAGCAATATTATGAAAAAGTGAATTACAATAGTCTAATCTACTAGTAACTAATGCAGTTGCAATAGTCTTTGCAACAGAAACAGGCAAATATCGACGAATACGCCGCAAATCACGAATGTGGTAAAAACATGTTCGACAAATTTGAGAAATGTGTTCTCTAAAATTTAATTTATCATCAATAATTACTCCCAAATTCCTAGACCTAGTCGAAACTGCAGGCATAACATGCTGATTAAGTAAGGGTATAGGAAAAAGAGTCTTAATTTTGTCACGCTGCCGGTGTGTACCAATAATAAGAAACTCAGTTTTATCAGCATTCAGCTTCAATCTATACTAGGTCCTACCCCTATAATATAATAGAATTTAGAAGTGTGTGAAACACTCAGTTACACTGGCGTCCATCGCAAGCCAGACGCTCACCTTCTAACATCAAAACTGATCCGTTGTAATGCAGACCGCGTGTATCATGATCGCAAATAAAGTGTCCAATCGATGTCGTAACACCAGCTAATTATAGTTACAAATGAACTCATATTTGTTTACAAAAAAGCAACTTTTAACAACTGCACACACAATTCTGAACGGGATGTTACATAATCCGGATGTGAACCCGTGACCTCGCGCGACTTTTTTGGCGACACCAGCAGACTTCGCAAATATTCGCCGCCTACGTAAATGCTGTCGCGTACGCTGAGACGCTGCCAGAACGAAAAAACAGGCGGTTAAGGACGTAGGCGACGTCATAGCGGCCGTTGCGATTTATAAATTGAGAACGTCGTAAGTTAGGTGATTGTGACGCTTATTCCAGTGCCAATGTCGCGTGCTGCCGTGACGTAGAAGACGAGACGTGGCGGGTGGAGTCGACTAATGCCTTAAAGGTGAAATGAACATACAAATTATAATTAAACCAAGTAAATAACATACTAATATGATGCTATTTATACAGGTTTAACCCATGACAACTTTTGTAGTTTATATATACACGCAGTTTACCGTCTAAAAATCAGCCCATCTGATCGATTTCCGAGTGAAATACCGAAGTGAATAGTGTCAGTGGCTGCCGCTTGGAAAGTACTGATGACGTAATATGTACCATAGAAAATTTCGCCATATGAAGTTAGAATATGGCGAGTCAGATTTGGACAGTTATGCGGCTACTGTAAGAACTTGTTGGTCGGTGAAAGCATACAGTGGTGAACCACTGGCTTCAGTAGTCACAAAAACCAAGCAGGAAAGCGACATTGAGCACATGAGAAACGGAGAGGGTGAGTTATCAGGGGCCGCTGCCGTCGGTGGACTACTGTACGAAGACCCAAACATTCCTACGGTGGAACAAAACATCGAAGTGGATAGTGTCGATGAAACACCAGGATGGTTGGTGGTATATTGTATGCGCATTTATGACTGTATTAATTGATGTGATAGGAATATTACATTTTCAAAGACAGAAAAGTAATAGTAGTTTTATTAATACCAACGGTATCGTATTGCCACGGAATTTCGCTATTGTAATGCATAAACTTCAGACTTTATTTCTTCCATTCAGTAATAATAATCCTGTGGTTGATTATTCTATTACTGTTGAGTTTCACATCTAGCCAGGCAAAAGAAACGACGCAGAAAACACTTTTAGGCTTGGAGTTTAGATGAAATGTGTCGATCACTAAAAGTGTCAATGCAATTTGGACGATGTCTGTAAGCAAATGTGTTTGGACTGGTTATGCCTGGATGTCGTCGAATACCAGTATACAAGTGAACTTAATAATAAATAGAAATATTCAATTTGATTATCAAGCCCTAATAATATATAATGCGTTTGTAGATATCAAATATTAATGTTACAATAAACTCTTCAATGATGGTTGAATCGAACGACGACATGAACATGAAATGGTCCTTGACCTGAGCCTGAGGCTAATCATTGACAAACATGCGCTCCCTAAAAATTAAATAATAAACTAATTTTTCAGTTGGACATTATAGCAACCATTCGTAAATAGGGCACTTACGCAGAATTTGGACCAACCTCAATTGTGCAATTATAACCTTATATTTGCCAATATTTGATACACATTCTGGCCAGAATTCTTGTTAGAATCGGAACAACTTATCTCCAAGTTCCGCCGTTTCTGGAAAGGCAAGCTTCGCCTTTCCTTCGTTTCTATCTCCCGGATTCGCTTTAAAATTGTTGGGATTATTGGGCATGTTAGTGTTGATTTCTTCAAACGTTGTCGACCTGGCTTAAAACACACAGACTGGTAAACAGCTGGATCTGTGACGAAACACGAACTGTCAAAATAATCTTGGCATAAGCCATAAGCGAGAACACCGACACCGAGTCGGTGTCCAGTTGACTCGACCGACTTGTTTGATCCACTGCCTTCGTCGCCTTGGCTCTTTCTCTATCTAAAACTAAAGAAGCTCTTTCCGGAATTATCCCCGTTGCTGCATCCAAAAGCCACGCAGAATACCATGTTTTATTCGATGAAGAAGAACACCGCAAGACACCATACACCAAGAATACCATTGAAATCCTTAACCTGCTGCTAGCGTCTATAGTACATATGACGTCACACTCACGGAAACACCCGAAGGCAAAATTTCATAGGCGGTGTGTGAGGAAGTATTCTTATTTGCATGATTTTATCAAATATATTTGTTTTCAAGTATTCATGCTACACGGTTATATTATGCTATATATATTCTATTAACCACAGCTTTTAATCTAGCATGTTCATTTCACCTTTAATGGAATAATGCCGCATTGGAATAACGGTGTAAATGTTGACCGTCGGTGCACGCCCATAATTTCATAAATAATTTACTACGTGAATTCTCCCACGTGATCGTGACCGATGTGTATGTACCACCAACAGCCAATGCTATAGAAACCGCGAACATCATCGCTGATCATTCATGTGCATGATTTACACTGTCTCAAGACCCAGTCAAGTCAAGTAAATCACTAAACTCATTTCAAAATAATTTAATCCAACATTTTAACAATTAAGTCAGACGACCCACCTTGCACACTTGCGTGATGTGTCCCCATGACATTTTGCCAGTTACAGGTACAGATAGAAAGCAGCGCACCCGATGGCGATGCAGAAAAAATCGCAACAGCCACAGGCACAGGTGACTTCAACCACTGGCACTGTAATCTAAACAAAGTCAAAGCCCTGTCTCAATTCAATTCACGCTTGACTTGTTCTACTGCAGCACCAAAGTCACGTTTGGGCCACTCAGGCCATAACTTGGTCAATCTGCTGCCGCGTGTTACAACCGATAATGTAATAATCGCCCGGTAATGTAATAACTACCCGATAATGTAATAAAATCAACCGATAATGTAATAACCACCCTATAATGTAATAACATCAACCGATAATGTAATAAACTTGCTAACCGATAATGTAATAATTTTTAACCGATAATGTAATAAACTCCTCTTGCCTGATAATGTAATAACTTTCGC
>OZ024862.1:41503674-41528674 GCA_964017155.1 Oasisia sp. SBJ-2009 | reverse complement strand
AGAAATGTGTACGTTATTACATTATCAGGCGAAAGTTATTACATTATCAGGCAAGAGGAGTTTATTACATTATCGGTTGAAAATTATTACATTATCGGTTAGCAAGTTTATTACATTATCGGTTGATGTTATTACATTATAGGGTGGTTATTACATTATCGGTTGATTTTATTACATTATCGGGTAGTTATTACATTACCGGGCGATTATTACATTATCGGTTGTAACACCGCGATACAGACCGACTGCGCAACGCGAACCACCAGTAATAAGGACAATACGCAAATTATTCTCTTCTTCTTCTTCTTCTTCCGAGTACCGCCTAGCTTCAACATGCTGAAGATACAGGCGGGCGAACAGGAAAAATCAGAAATATATATATATATGTATATATATATTTTTTGTTTTGGGTGCATTGCAGTGTATCAGAGCCGTAATTTGTGTAATTCTGCGTAGCAACCGCCCTAAATTTCCTCAACAAAATGGCGGACAAGTAAACAAATAGTTGAAGCGCGCGAAATAAGATCATCCCCAAATCAACTCAGTAAACATACAATAAATGCAGTACATAACACATCCATTATAAAATTACATTCTTTAAAAAATACCATCTTCTTTTTTCCGTTTGCTGGACTAACAGGCCTTTTTCAGGTGTAACCTTTGTGTTTTCAATATACCTGTTGGCTCAGGGCTAACATACACTGATTTTTTGTTTACATGTTACAGAATTGTATCTGTTTGTGTTTGTACTAACCCCAACGCTGCACCTATCCGCAGTTTAACATATTGTAGCCTGTTAAAAAAACCACCCAATAGCAGTAAATAAAAACAAACAGGTATCACATTTTTAACAGCTATTTTATCTTTATACACTTTTATATTTTTAACAACCGTATTTTTATGTAACATTTTACAAGAACTTTATGCTTATATGAACAGTATTTTTTTTCAAATTTTACTATATCAACATTGATTATATAATTACTGTAGTTTTATATATGTATATATATATATATATATATATATATATATATATATATATATATATATATATATATATATATATATATATATATATTAGTATTGACATTTTATACACACACACACACACACACACACACACACACACACACACACACACACACACACACACACACACACACACACACACACACACACACACACACACACACACTGACATTACCCCGCTCAAATCCAAGATGAATTACTGTGCCATCTGCATATTACTACTGTGTGGACTAATACATAGGGTAGAACAGAAAACATGGAAACAGTATAGTGAAACTTTCACTAACGTTTAACTAGTACTGCCTTGGTAATGTCCCCTGACTTTGAGTACAAGTACTTTCCAGCATCAACAAACACCACAGCAGGTTGGAAATCCAACAACGTTTACAAGATAGCATCCCTAAACCAAAAACATCTTAATTCTCTTTGACAATAAAACTATTCAACGCAGCGGACGTTTTAGAGTGCCATGGATTATAGCAACAATGTATATTAAATATGCTTGTTCATGTATTCCTTCGGCGATCAAATGCTTTAACACGAAGATAAGTAGAACTATAAATTATATTTAGTGAATAGATGAATGTGTATGGGGGTAATTATAATTGTTTATATTTATACTTTTGAGTGATTTAATGTTTCAATAATGTTTTTGCTTGTGTTTTATTATAATTTTATTTCGTTTTATTTCTTGTGTGATATTGTGCCTTGCATGTTTATGCAAGTTGAACTGTAATTTCCACGCAGGGATCAATAAAGTGTTCTGATTCTTAATGTATGCTGGATGTGAGGAGCGAATGGGAGTAGAGTGATTGGCATAAAAAGCAGATTACCGGAGAACGAAACTGGAAAAGATAGGCCATGAGCCAAACCGTTTGTTTGTGCATTTTAGGGACGAATGCTCATAGTATGTTTTGGATACGTCTACATCCCTAGATATGGAAAATATATGATAGCATTGCATAATTCACGGCTTTCTGCGATAAATCATGTTTTAGCACCTACCCCATTTTCATGAAAAAGTCAATGAAATTGCTAAAGGGGTGGCCTAAGAGAAACCATTATAAAATAATGAGTGTACAACTCAGGAGTATGAAAATTTAAGAAAATATGGCCATATTGCTCTGCTTCACAGCCATGTTAAAATAGCTTAATGGACTAAATCAAACTTGTAAGTCATCGACTTTAGATTTATGACTTGCCGACAAATATGGTAATTACTAAGCCCATCTCCACTGATCAGTTGAAAACTATTCACACTACTTGTCAAATACTAGGCCTACATGTGTTACGTTTAAGTTCATGCATGAAGACTGGCTATTGTCTTCCAAAAATAGTTGCGTATAATATTACTCAGTAAACAATGCTTGCCATTTTGGGAAAGAACCAAGACGAGGTGTGTCCATACGATATTCGATTTAATTCGCTATCGAATACCCCGTACTAGATGACAATGACGCATGTTTGCTCCCCACCAGACATCAGACGGAGTGTGACGTGACGTCAACATTTGCATGTTGCCATAGAAACGCGTCCGACCAGACACTGTCGTACTGCCTTATCTGATGTAATGTCGGATGTAATAATATAATACCCAGGTACATCGAAATTACGATGCACCGCGAGAGTTGAAGTGACGATGCAAACATCTGTGTAAAAGTAATATAACCAAACTCCAAGAAGAAGAAATGTAGAAATAATGGTTCTCCATCTCGATATCTTAAAATGTTGCGTCGCGAAAAATGTTGATGAGCGCCATAATACATTTCCATCTTCTCAATCTGACTAGGACGGTGATGCAGGACGCCGGCCAAAAACGTTATTTTTATCGCAAGTTTCCCCCGGTTTTTGTATGATTGGCAATCTATATAATAAGTCAAGTTTGGCTTTCTTTAAACCCCCCATTCTTTTGTAACGCTTCGAAATGTTTGCACGTAATCCTGTTTCCGAAAGTTCATTCCTTATGAGAAATTCCCCTATTGGTTTTATGCGTACTTCAATTCTACATTGTGCTAATCCATAACTCATATGTAGACTAATAACTAGCAATTAACGATAACATAAATACATGTATTCTTAATACATGTGACAGACTGAGGGATTGTCAGTTGGGCGGTAGCCGTTTACTCATTACATAGCGTAAACCTAAACCGACTAGATTAAAGACTTCGCAATAATTTACGTCAGATAGTCGGTGTTCATTACCCACATAAGATGGCTCTCTCTCTCTCTTTATATATATATATATATATATATATATATATATATATATATATATATATATATATAGTAGTGGCTTACTTTATCGAATGAGTAAGTGTGAAAATGTATGTAGGTCGCACTGGCATCGAAGATATTATAATATATATATATATATATATATATATATATATATATATATATATATATATATATATATATATGCCAGTGCGACCTACATACATTTTCATTTTCACACTTACTCATTCGATAAAGTAAGCCACTATAACAACAATGTACAGACACATTGCAAATAGAGACATCATAATATTATGATATGTATTCTTCACACAACTTCAACATTATGTTAATACGTGAACGTAGCATTGTACAAATGGTCGACAGGGGTACAGTATATGCCATCATTAACATCGGATCATACACTAATCATATTATTCTTATTTGAACATTGTATATGATAGTTCGTTTCTCAATCATTTATCGTTCTTCATAATATATAGTACTTCCACACTTTCACGCAGTTTATACCAAACACCAATCTAATAATAAATAAATACATATTAATTAGTATGTCCGCAAAAACACAATTGATTAAAAACTGTCACAAATGTCACAAGTATATGTCACTGCTAAACGTTCTTGTAATAAAATTTGTTAAGACACTTTTAGAAACTGCCAGCAATATACCAAAGTACGATACAGTGACTTACGATCACTACTTCTTAAGTTGCATCGGTGTAAGTAACACAATCGAAGACATCATTAGAAAACATATTCAGAAATCTACAGCTAATAAAAGGAATTTAATTTGTTTATATAAATGTACAGACCGTAGTAAAACATAGAAGACCTAGTTAATAATATGTTGTAGACAACTATAGACTATAGCCTACGTAATTATTATATACACTTCTACAGTACCCAATAAAAGTACATAATGGTTTGTGCGGTTTGATGCATACGTATAGCGTAGACATAACGTTTGATACGTTGTGAGAAATATTACTTTCTGATATAACATGTGCATTGACCCACACTCATTAATACTGTCTCGTATCTTCTAATCTTCTAATTATACCGCTTGGTATCAAAACAAAAGAACAAAAACGACCAATGGTATCTTACTGTTAACGTGTTCGACACCTCGGTTTTGGCTATATCAGTTTAACTGTATTTCTGTATATCCTTTATAACGTATACATTAGCAAACACATGTTATACCAATAACCATATATATATATATATATATATATATATATATATATATATATATATATATATATATATATATATATATATATATATATGATTAGCCATTGTTTAGATACCAGACATAAGGGACAAAGGGTGACTGTAACCCTAACACACGCAGATAACGTGACATGTCGCAAAAACATAGTCTTTTAGTATACTTTTCTAAATTACCTTTGGTTTGCACATTTCTAAGTGGTACTTAAGAGAACATCAGCGTTGCATATATACAAATTGGCAGTGAGTATATCGAGTGAACACATTGGCAACTCATGTCGTTTTCTATCACGTGTGACATTCTATTTCTATATAAGTCAGTGTGTTATTTTCTTTGGTCGGGCCGGTCACCTAACTATTTAATTTACTGCATTATCGCGGTACCATAACGCAGGCGCATTACATTTAGCAATAACAAACCATTCAGCACATTCAATATTATGCACTTTAGTTATATTTACACGATATGCTGTTAACATCTGGCTTTATTCTTGGACTTTTTGTTATGCACATTCACTTAAGACACTATCTTGAGTACATTATTTTTTGATGTCTTCTATCGTAATTTTGCCATCGAATTCTATCTTAGCGATGTTCTTCGCTACCGCCGTGTACGCCTTATCCCAAGTTCTGAGCAGCAGATGTGAATTGTTGAGGCCTTGCCCTTGAAAATGCAAGCCTGCCTCTCGCCTGTGGACCGCTAAGCACACGTCATCGCGGTGAAATTGCGTCGGCAGGTTATTGTAGACACAGTATAGATTCGCATTGTTCGTGAAATATATAAACCACATTGTCCACATCGAGTCTTGCGTGCCTTTCTTCTCAAATTTTTGGTACCACTTCGTCATCAATATTCCAGGTACGTACGGCTTGAAGGAGTGATTTCTCCGCTTTTCGTGGAACCAATCCTGGGGGGCAAGAGAACCTTATTCAAACATTACCGCCTTGCTTCGCTACCACAGCGACAAATGTCCGATGCAATATTGTGAATATCTGCATTACTTTGAAAGCTATACTACAAGATGACTGGATATTTCTTTTCTTAATATTATGAACTATCGTTTAAGGCTCATCGACAACATCATAAAAGTGTTCATCGTCATTTGTATTACTAAAATGTACCATTGCAAACAACTACTGCTGAAAGGATTTGCATTACATTATTAATAGCAACATTTATAATACTTCTGTAAAATATTTCAGGAAATGAAACTTTTTAATGTACCACAAGTATTTCCAATATTTATAGGTGTAGTCCTTGAAACAAAAATTGTCAATACACTAACGCAGTTAATTCATTTTGGGGCACATTTACTAAATATATGAACTCACAAATAAGGGAAAATACACTAATATATGTATACCACATAGTGTCGTAGCGATTTCAAACGATACAGTTCTTGTAGGAAATTACAGCAAAAAGTGGGACAAACCTGGAATTGGCGCCACACCGACGGTTTAGGGACGAAGCCATGCGACCCCATTAGTCGGTAGAGGAAGAAGGGGTTTGTAGATGGCCCAAAGACAGGCCCTTTTCCTATAGCCCGATTGATCAACTGGCTCTGCAATGTGTAGCCAAGTATGTCTCTCCTCGACGAGAATTGGTTACGAGCCGCCTGAATCAAAACAAATAAAAATAGTGTGTGTTTGTGTGTGTGTGTGTGTGTGTGTGTGTGTGTGTGTGTGTGTGTGTGTGTGTGTGTGTGTGTGTGTGTGTGTGTGTGTGCGTGTGTGCGTGTGTGTCTGTGTGTCTGTGTGCGTATGTATGTGTATGTGTGTGGTGCGTGCGTGTATGTGTATGTATACGTACGCACACCTATATGCACACACACGCACGTACGCTTGTACATATGCACATGTGCATCTATTCACCTAGGCACCTTTATACATTTAAATTAGAGTACGGTGCCTGTGTTTTCTGAAATTATATCCAGGTACCATCACAGAGAGGGTTGTAGCGACATTGAGACGGTATAACATACATTAAAAACATACACTACCTTTAGCCACTTGTAGGCGTATGGCGACAGTGTGATATCATCCTCCAGGAGCAGCACCAGCTCATTTGGGTTGCCCTTTGGTCGCCAGGTGTCGATCCACTGTCCGTAGATGCCGACGTGCCGCTGTTGCACGTGCACTCGTTTGTGTCCGAGCGGCCACTGCAACAACAACGCGAGCTTTATGGTCACCTTTATGGTCAGATGGTCACGCACATACGCTAGCTCACCGCGGAACCAGTTGTCCTGAGCGCGGGAAGCGTTCGCGCCCTGCCCATTAACAATTACCGAGTAGTCTCACGCCAGGCGCCATGTTGTTACTCCGGTCAAGACATGTTTACAATCTGAATGTTTGCTTTGCAGATTTACCATTGTGCTGCCGAAATGTTAGTTTTACGCACACTCGGGTTTATTAAACACAGTTTAACGGGCGTACACCTTCAGCATACGTGTTTAATATTACAGATATTACATAAACATGATGAATAAACAGACTGTTTTTAAATGCAGACCAGACGACATCACTGATATGCCCAAAGGTTCAATTAGGCACAGGATCTACTCGTTATAATGGAATCGTCAAGTATGCGATTTGCGTTGACTGCAAAAAGAGCCACGTAGATAGAGCTGACACCTTCCGCATTCCCAATATACAGGATGCAATATTTATATAACATATACGCAATATTCTGTCTGTGTGTCAAAGGACGGTGGTACCTCTATACAAAGACCACGTACACGGCGTGTTATCTCTCCTAGTCCATCAGCTATGTGACCAGGAAGAAACTCGTTTTGAGAAGATCGTCGACTTCAAATAGTTTGGCACATAGATTAACATGGCTTATAAAACTATAAAAGAACACGGTGCCACAGGCACACTGCACTCAAACAACGAAACAAAATACAAAGAACAACGGCAAACGATTTTGATCTTATCACGCCTACGCAAATAGACCGTGATTAGAGTGGTACGTGGCGTGATACTGAAACGCTTCAGTAAACAAAAACTTAAATTGTTAGGCGGACACCGATAGTTTCAGGTGCGAATCATTATACCAAGAGCTGACCCTACGGTCCCACCGGCCCCGAGGGTGTGTCCTGAGGACATGCCACGCACGCGCTGACGCTGGTCAAGAGAAGGGTCACGTAGCTGACCACTGACTGCAACTGATTCACTGTGTGCTATGTCTACGAGTAGATGATTAACGCGACATGACATGACAGGGTTCACTCAGCTAGGACCTTAGCCAGACTCGCTTTATCGTTTGTACCATAATGTTTTATAAACAATGTCATCACATTAATTCTTATAGTTGTCTATAATGCCAGCAGCTTCTGTCGCAAATAGTAGATGGTGGTCGCGGAACTGTAGAAATAATTGAACAAAGCCATTCGGCTGTGTCCGAATACTAACATTACCCTGCTTGCCTTGAGGAATACTACCACTACAACTGAACAACGGACCATGAGAGAGAGAGAGAGGGGGGAGGGAGAGAGGGAGGCAGGGAGGCAGGGAGGCAGGGAGGCCGGGAGGGAACGTAATTGTGAATGACCATCCTCGCGCGCCAGGGGTCGCTGCGGCTGATTACGTCAGTGCCAGCTCTCCCCTTCCACCGACACATCCCTTTCAAAAACTCTCTTTAACGTCAACCAATTAAATCGCCCACGAGGAGTGTGGTCAGTATCCGGTCACGATGAGTGTGGTCAGCATGATATATATTATTTTGGGTGATTTCAATCACACCCTGATCGGACGTGAATGGGCCGATTGGGGGTTCCCATCAGTCGTGTATCCGTCTTCAAATTAGGGTGGGTATTTGCGCTTTTCCCACGGCTGACGCAGTGGCGACTGGCGAGATCAGCTGTTGTATAACTGCATAGTTCGACTCTGCTTTGCGGAGACGACCAGCCAGGGATAGTAGTGTAACCCTGGCGTGCGAGGATGAGAGTAGCATGACACATACAGGAATGGATTTCTGGCGGGCCCCGTTTGTTCCGTTAAAAATTGACAGTCAAGTTTTAAAAAGACCGCCACATCAAATGTCCGTTTCTGAATATGGTACGCAGGTATATAATATATACACTTGAAATTCTTATGCCCCCAAATATTATCTTGAGGCATAAGAATTTCAAGTATGTAATGTCGGGATGACTCCAGCTTTCACATTACTCATTTTAAAAGATGGTAATCGTCAATACAAATGTGACAATATCTCAATAACTTTGTCACATAGAGCAGTTATGTTTTTGACGTCAAATCAGGACAAAATACAATCACCAACATTTGTATAGTTTTAACGAGTACAACGCGACGGTCAATCTACTGACTGTAGAACATGACGCCGTGTTTGACAGAGCATGACAGTCAGTTTTTGCGTGTGTCACGCTCCTGTGGTCGACTTCGATTGAGCTACTCGAGTATCTCGCGTAACCCGAGTCCCAATCGAACAGCCGAGATCACTCGAACACGTCACCATTTTTTACCTAGATTAGCTACTCGAGAAAATCGCGAGTTTTGCAGGATTCACTCGAGTAACTGACGTCATTAGCAGTGACAGCTAATAGGGAACGTAGGCCCCTAACTACTGCATAAGAAATTAATTAAACATTTCATATGACACAATCAGTTAAATATGGAGTAAAGTCACCACATTCCATGAATTATTATTAAAGTCCAACAAGATGAACGTCACAATTTACACACTAAAGAAATGATTACTTTATTGTATTTATTTACATTAGGGGTTTATGTCCGTGATCACGATCATCGGTGTTCGGTTGGATTACGCCCGTAGTACTGCGTGCGCAGAGTTACGCGAGTAACTCGAGTAGCTCAATCGAAGTCGGCCTGTGAGTCACCCGCACCTTCCCAGACTCGGGCTGGACAATAATCTTTTGTTAATGGATACAGTCGAGTCGTCATGACAAGGCGGCGTGTCAGTCTGGGTGCGTGCGGGCCACACCTTGTGCTTAAACGTCGCCCAGGTATAATTAGTTCACCTTTGTGTCCGTCCTTGGGATGGGACCGGTTACTGGACACAGGCTATAAGTGTACGTCCACCAACCGTGACCCTCTTGACGATAACGCTAGAACCTTACTTCGCTCAGTGAATCCATTCAAGCAATACTTATTACTTAGCTCAAATTACTTTAAATAAGAACTTATACGGTATCAATTCATAATATGGAAGAGTTTGTGCATGTTTCTTATGGCGAAATTGAGAAATATGAGTAAATGTACTACCGTTTCTACCGAGCCTAAATCGAATATGCGTTTCTGTGTTACAATCTAAATGTGGATAAGACAGTTTCTTATTACTGGCACACAGTCGCAGCGTGATGTGAAAGAATTAAGAATGTTTTCCCACACCCAACTTATTTAGAATGTCATGCCTGTAATTTCAACACAAAATTTAGCAGTAATATTTGATGATAACTGCAATTACAACGCGTGCAGAACTGCTTAGCAGTGGTTGTGACTAAATCTCCAAGTATTACTCGTTCTAAGCCACTGGTAAAGTTTCTGCTTTAGGTTCCTGTCCGATATCGTATCATCTTTAAGATGCCTGTTGTTACCAGGCGGTTTCCTGTAAGCAACCATCGTATTTATATTAATTGCTTACTTCTGTGGAGAAAAAAAGTATCAAGCTTCGACCATCTAGTTCTGGTGTACCTTTTGTCTCTAAAATCAATGCCAATACTGTAACTAGCTATTGTTCAGTAACTGCACCTACTCTTTGCAATATGCTTCGTTCTAGGGCTAGATTACGTCAAAATGGTGCCGCCGTTTTAAAACACGCCTTTAATGTTTACAACCTTGTCTGTCTGCTATAGCTCCCTGGCATATTATTCAATCAGTTGACAAATGGAATGTTGTATTGACTCTCAGATCTCTGAGCTTGGTTTGTAAGGATTGTGCGCAACAAATTATCTTATTATTATTAACTATAACTCTGACCCTAGAGCAATATTGTGTTTCGAAAATAGGTTGAGAGGAAAAATTAAAATCTTCCAAAGAGAGCTAATGTTATTATAAGCACATCATTGTTCCTGGGCGTGGTAAAACAAGAAGACTAGCGACAAACCTTGAAATCCTTGGCCGCCTTCAATGTGGCCATGTCCACGTGGTTTTTCTGATCCCGATCAATCCATATCTCCAGCGCGGCCGTGTCTCCGCCCATCTCCAGCTCATTCAGTGCTTTCAATGTTTTCACCAGCGCCGTCGCACGCCTGAACGTCATCAGCACGATCCGGAAGTCGACAGTGTCAGTGTACTCGCAAGGGACGCCGGGAATGCAAACTATCGTCGCTTTCTCGTGTCTGCGATCGCGTCGATGCACGGTTGCCATTATTGGTGCCTTGCTTGCTTTGTTTTTGTTTTTCGTGTCAGTTATGTCGACGACATGGATGAACACGTCGGCGACGATGACGATGATTATGCCTGCATACAGCAGCGTCGATAGCTTGATCGTGATGGTTCTGCTTAACCTCATGGTGCTGCAAGAAGAGGAAGTGAAGTCGAGTCAGATTAACTATCAAGATAATTCAGTTGTTATTATTAGTATAGCGTAGGGTGTGTCACATTGAATATTAATTAATGTCCGGATTTTTTAATTCAATATACAAAATATGATACAGTTAGAATACATGTTCTCACTGCGCAATTAACGTGGGTTGTTATTTTGTGCGAACACATACAAACTCACATATTTGCACACACGTGAATCCACCCGCCCACCCGCCACCCACACTTACGCGCGAGAAAACGCATACACACACACACACACACACACACACACACACACACACACACACACACACACACACACACACACAGGGTACATAGCATCTATAAGTAGTCATTCATGCATGTTATTTGACGATACATGATATGTCGTCCACAACTCAAACGACAGAGCGTTTTGAACGTGCAATGTATTGTGGTGTCCACTACCGACGCTTCGAGACAACTGTGGACACAGTTATCTTGCCGATGAGATAACATTCACGCTACACAATGCTGGTGGTTTACAGTGCAGTGCACACGGACTTCCGTGTGACTTGCATTATTAACATCTCCGATGTTTATTCAAAATCAAGATCTTAACTAAATCTCATCTCACGAATAGGCTGTGAGAACAGTTTCCAATTGATCCAAATCGATTATAATCTGATTTGTCACGAATCAAACTCACATTCACCTCAAATCAATGGCACGGTTTGTTCATAAATATATGGTCTACATAGGTGACAGCTTACTGAAAGCATTGTTGAACAAATTGCAACAGATTTCCAATCCATATATCAGTTACGCCATCCGTTACGCCACAGGGCACAGTCAGAGCCATTGCGGGGCACGTACTGATCCCCGCACGTGTTATTTTCTAAACAAGTATATTATTATGCTAGACTAAAAGGTCACTACGGTACGTATTCACCCTATTGTCCAAATGGTTTTGACCATAATTAGGCCTGCGGCTGATTCCATGTTTCAACGGTTGCATTATACAATGTTTGTATAGATTTACTGTATGGATATGTCGCCAACAGATTGCGCTTGTACCTAATGTCAACTTGGTACAAGCAGTGGCGTAGCCGGGGGGGGGGGGGCATGCTCCATAATCCCATAAAAGGATAGGATGATGGGAAACGGAGGACCAATAACTGGCTGCCTGAATCATAGAATCACACAGATGGCATAATGATGTCTATGTAAGACTTACCTTCACAGTTCTACCCTTTCGCAAAGAAATGTGTCATATTCAAATAGGATTAATGCAATTAGGAATGCTCCACTTCTGCCCAAGAGGTGACAAGGCAATGAAAATGTCTCCATTCTCAACATGCGTGATGCCTAATATATTTAAGATTCAAAATAATAGCCCGGTTACTAGACTATGGTTAAATTGCATTTAGTTGTTGTTGTTGTTGTTTTCGTGGCATCTCTATCGTCAGGTGTGAGTTGGCCATAATTTCCGTTTCTTTGTTTTTTTTTCTTAGTGTCAGTTTTCTCTCTCTGTCAGCAGTCTCCAATTCTTTCTGTCTGATGCACTTTTTTTTCATTCTTCTCCTTCTAGGTCTCTTTTAAGCAATCCTCCATCACCATTTTGGACCTCTTTCCCCTCCTTTCACCTCTACTTTCTGCTCTCTTTGCCAGTTTGTCTTCTCCTATCGTGTCCGCATGACCAGCCCATGTCAACCTACTTCTTGCCAATTTCTTCTTAAACTTTTCCTTCACGCCAACCTCCACTCTCAGTTCATCCGTTCTTCTCTTATCATCTCTCTAAACTCCCACGATTCTTCGTACTAAGTTGGTTTCTCTGTTAGTGTCATCGCGTCTCTAGTGCATACACGTATGCCGGGGTAACACACGAGCTGAGTACATTTCCTTTAAGTTTACGTGAGTTGCGTCTGTCTCCCATTGTTTCTTCGACTTTCATCCAAGCGTAAAATGTGCCCCTGCTGTAACCCTCGTTAGAACCAAAGCAAATTATCTAGTCGATTTTGCACTGGGTAATTGAAATTTTGTAAAGCGAATTTATTCATTTTAATAAGAAACAACGTTACATGTTGTGAAGGCCAACGCCTCATAATCTATGTTAAAGTAGGAATTGTTTCATCAAAGTAAGTAACATGTCATGGATTTTGTCAGTAGGTTTGGGAAATATAGCGTGAAGAATGTGGTGGCCGGCCTTAGGTGGACATTGTGTATAGGGGCAATGGAGGGCTACATTGGTCAGTGAGCTTGGTTGTCATGTCGGTATTCATTTTAAGCGACTTAGATTTGAATTATATATATATATATATATATATATATATATATACATATATATATATATATATATATATATATATATATATATATATATATATATATATATATATATATATATATACACCAAGTTTATTTGGTTGTCGGATGGCCCCCTCCCATCCAATGCAAAATCCTGGCTACGCCACTGGGCACAGGCTACCGAAGCTAGTCGCTGGCGAGCGGTGCAGTTCTATCTGCCATGTATACGTGGGCAACTTCAAAGTACCGAAACAGCTCCCTTTATCGCCCACAACAAAACGCCTAGTGATCACCACGACATACACTGTGTTGTTTTAGTTGTTTCCACGGCTCGACAACATTTTGTTCACTGACTGTCTGTACCTAATGTGGATATAATTCTCGTACCTGTGTCTCTGAGCGTAACAGTATTCGCAGTAAGTCCACGTGTCGACGTCAGATGGACTCGAGTGTCGGCCGTTTCACATTCCAACAACACTGAGTAGGTTCCGTATATTAAGTGTCACGCCTCGGTGATCTCATCCGTAAAGCGTCGCTCAGCCACGTTTCTCCCGTCTACTGTGTCACACCCGTCAACCGAAAGCCCCGAAAACATGCTGTCAAGTTCTGACGCACCGATTTAAAGAAGGGTTGTCCGCGTCACGCCGTCAATAGAGACTGCACCCTTTCATGGGCAGCGACCCGTGACCGAGTCAACACGGTGTAAAAGCCAGTCAACCGGAACGAAACTGGATGCAGTGGGTGGTTTTCTCAACAGCTCACTGCGATCACAACAAGCGATTTCTAAAACGGGGTCCGCCTTTAGCGATATTATGCAAGATTCAGTATAAATACCGAGATGTAGTATAATGCCAATTAGAGTGAGTGCTGGAACTGTTGGCGAGTCAATCGTCTGTGAAAAATCACCCGTTCCGATGGTTCAGATAAGAATTATTTTATAAAACCAGCTGTTGTAAACATATAATTTCATGAACTAACACAGTTATGTGCTACATATAACCTTTCGTAATTTGGTAATGTCAAGAAAAAGTTGATGCACACCTTTTATATGATGATGCATTTACGCGGCTTCTAGATTAAAGCAGATATATTTCTGCCCCACTCCCAGTAGTGTTGTGGTTTGGTTGTGTACAAATTATCTTCGCGTAGCACTTGCGGCGTGGCTGAGCACTCCCAAGATAAGTGGAGACGGTGTTCACATGAATAGTTCTGCCAGTGAATGAATTGTACAGCGTTGTCGTAAAGTCATAAGCATTGAATACCTTCAATAATATGAAATTACCTACTATTTTAACATAATAAAATAATTGTTTCCGATTGCCAAACTCCAAACAATAAATAGACATTTGGATGTAAAGAGAAAAGGATAGCCATTGCCTGATCAAAATGTCAAATTATGTTCAAACTATCTGGCCGTCATATATCTATTTTTTATTATGAAACATAATTAGTATACATACGTTTCGAGATCAGTGGGACATGAAGATCCGAACCGCCAGTATTACCGGAATGGACTGGAGACAGAATTATCACACAATATTTAGGAAAGAAATTTTTGTTTTGGTGCAAAACGCTGATTTCGGAGAGACTGAAGAACTCCGAAAAACGAACGTCGGCGAAAAATGTTCAACAGTGTCCGTCGGTGTGCCGACTTACTCTTAAGTACGTAGTAGCAATGACGTCCTGCTTTTGAGGAGAGCTCCAAAACCTTGCTACATAATTCGAATATAAAAGGGTTAGGAATAGGTTAATTCACAGGAAATTAAACATAGCTATGCCGAATGCTCGTCACACCCACATACTCGATATTTTGGGAGGGACAATTGGATAAGACCGGTAAAAGTTAAGTAATTACTGCCACTTGGAATAAGTAAATGAGTAAGAAAGAAAGTAAGTAAGTAAGAAAGTGTTGTGATCAGGAACAAGCGTGGACAACGTAACTAGTTTGCTTTGTCACAAATAATATAACCTATAAGGATATATAGAACCGTTTACATAAATAAAATAACCAATAGGGGCATACTATCAGGTAGTAGTGGTTGCTCCACGAACGCGGAACCCCTATGGTAGGCAGCAGTGGTCATTGTAACTTGTGTGAGATGTGGTGCCCAGATAAGACTGACCCATTCATCTGTGTCACCTCTATCAACTAATGTCACCCACCTAGTGTAGTGATTGTGTTTGTCGGGTGATATATCAGTATAGATATATCCTGGCTTTGACATCTGTAGCATGCACAGGTACAGGAGTACAGGGAATGGCTTTGTCCTGGGGTACACTTGTCAACAACCTTGTCACGGTGTGATTGAGTGACTGTCACATTGCCGTCTCGCCGGCGACATTCCGTGCAGGTGTTGTTTTGTAGCTGATCTGTGGCTACTTTATGGTAACTAACTCCAATCACGGTCATGGCCGAGCTAGGTCTGGTCTGGGTACAAGTAGGACACACGCGCACAATACAATCGCGTGCTAATGTGCAGGTTACTTGGTGAATCTGTTTTCCTATTACTAACCTGACATTTCCGTTACGTTTTAACGCACACTCATATTGTATTATGAAATTTAAAGCAAAACGTGTGAAACGTAGATCATTATGTTTGTGGGGCCTACATGAACAAACACATACACACACGCACGCACGTGCGCACGAGCGCATGCATGCACATACACACACGAACACACACAAACACATACACACACATGCATGCAAGCATGCATACATGATTGCACGCACGCACATGCATAGCTAATACGGTAATACACGGATGTATTGCAAGTCGGACACGAGGTGGACTCGACAGGACTGGAGTCGGACATGAGATGGACTCGACTGGACTGGAGTCGGACACGAGATGGACTCGACTGGACAGGAGTCGGACACTAGATGGACTCGACTGGACAGGAGTCGGACACTAGATGGACTCGACTGGACTAGAATCGGACACTAGATGGACTCGACTGGACTAGAATCGGACACGAGATGGACTGGACTGGACTGGAGTCGGACACTAGATGGACTGGACTGGACTGGAGTCGGACACGAGATGGACTCGACTGGACTAGAATCGGACACGAGATGGACTGGACTGGACTGGAGTCGGACACGAGATGGACTCGACTGGACTGGAGTCGGACACTAGATGGACTCGACTGGACTAGAATCGGACACTAGATGGACTCGACTGGACTAGAATCGGACACGAGGTGGAATCGACTGGACTGGAGTCGGACACTAGATGGACTCGACTGGACTGGAGTCGGACACGAGGTGGACTCGACTGGACTGGAATCGGACACGAGGTGGAATCGACTGGACTAGAATCGGACACGAGGTGGACTCGACTGGACTGGAGTCGGACACGAGATGGACTCGACTGGACTGGAATCGGAGACGAGGTGGAATCGACTGGACTAGAATCGGACACGAGGTGGAATCGACTGGACTGGAGTCGGACACTAGATGAACTCGACTGGACTGGAGTCGGACACTAGATCGACTGGACTGGACTGGAGTCGGACATGAGATGGACTCGACTGGACTGGAGTCGGACACGAGGTGGACTCGACTGTATTGGAATCGGACACGAGGTGGACTCGACTGGACTGGAGTCGGACACGAGATTCACTCGAGTCATACATCACAAACTGCAGCAACACTGTGTTCCCTAATATGTGGTAATGTGATTGCTATTTATAATAAAAAACTCTCACCTACCAATGTTGGTCGGTGGGTCGGTGGGTCGGTGGGTCGGTGGGTCGGTGGGACGGTGGGTCGGTGGGTCGGTGGGTCGGTGGGTCGGTGGGTCGGTGGGTCGGTGGGTCGGTGGGTCGGTGGGTCGGTGGGTCGGTGGGTCGGTGGGTCGGTGGGTCGGTGGGTATGTGGGTCGGTGGGTCTGTGGGTCGGTGGGTATGTGGGTCGGTGGGTCGGTTGGTCGGTGGGTCTTTGGGTCGGTGGTTCGGTGGGTCGGGGGGTCGGTGGGTCGGTGGGTCGGTGGGTCGGTGGGTCGGTGGGTCGGTGGGTTGGTGGGTCGGTGGGTCGGTGGGTCGGTGGGTCGGTGGGTCGGTGGGACGGTGGGTCGGTGGGTCGGTGGGTCGGTGGGTCGGTGGGTCGGTGGGTCGGTGGGTAATAGACGAGAACGTAGACGAGGACGTAGACGTAGACACTAGTTGGAACAAGTCCTCTGCCAAATGAGGGACGCTAGGGTGTCGCAGCACGGTGATCCCAACGACCTGTCAAGAATATGGACCGTGGATATAATGGCATTCAAATGTCGTTAAAAGGTTAGGGGTTGGTGTTTCATAATAAGAAATCATATCATTATAATGGAACGACGTGTACGTCAGCGGATACAAACAGCGTATAATTAGACATCAATTATCCCACGAAAGTTAAGATAACAATCATCAGCATTCGATAATTGCACGCATGGCCAGCTAATCTAGTTGAGTTCACATATATGGCTCTCCGTTCAAAAGGGTTGCCGACCCGTGGTGTAAAACCAGACAGCTATTCACACGCCTGGATGACCTGGAGCAATGTGGAGTGGGCGAACTTTCCAAAGGCTCGACACGGCTGTACAGGATTCGAACCCGGGTTCGTTTGATCGAGAGTCGCACGTTCTACCCACGTCGTCTCCGCACGCTTATGAGAACACACCACATGTGTGTGCGCGTGTGCGCGTGTGCGCGTGTGCGCGTGTGCGCGTGTGGGCGTGTGTGCGTGTGTGCGTGTGTGCGTGTGTGCGTGTGTGCGTGTGTGCGTGTGTGCGTGTGTGCGTGTGTGCGTGTGTGCGTGTGTGCGTGTGTGCGTGTGTGCGTGTGTGCGTGTGTGCGTGTGTGTGTGTGTGTGTGTATCAGTAGGAATATGACGATACATAACAGAATACACACTCATCATCAACTATATCTGGAATTGGAACATCTTTATTTGATACTAATAAGTACAGAATCTCGTAGCAATAATACAAAAAGAGTTGTCAGTCGGGCAGCTCTCGCTAACACGTCACCCACATAGAAATAAACATTACCATTACCCTCGAAACTTGGTATACAATCGTTTTGAAGTTAACGGAGTCGGTTGACTAAGTCTTCGGCCAGTGTCTTTGGAAAAAAAATATTGTTTGGTATTTTGATATAGTTCATCCTCGCAAGTTGATGGGCTGCGCTAATATACCCCTGGCCGAATGTTTCCGCAAAGCTGGGGATTGAACGGAGTTGAAGAATTCAGTTGCTACTGCGTCAGCCATGAGAACAGTATAAATACCTGCCCCAGTTTGAAGGCGGAAACACGACTGGTGGGAATCATAATATAATAACCCATTCACGACCTAAACTTTGTATGCAGCACGAGCAGGGTGTGGCTGAAATCATCTAAAATATGATATAACGTGTCCGGAGGCCGACCACTCTCGTCGTGCGCGATTTCATTGGCTGAGTTTAAAAGAGGTTTTTAAGGGATGTGCCAGGGGTAGAGACGAGCTGGTACCTAATCAGCCACAGCGACCCCTGGCGAGCGAGGATGGTGTAGTTGAAATATCATAGAGGTTGTACGTGTATTTTATTCAATATCAGGCTGGCATATTTGTAGAGCGCAGTGGCTCAGGGGTAGAGCTTTGGACTCTCGACTACGAGAACCCGGGTTCGAATCCTTATTGCGGTGTTAAAACCTTGGGCAGGTTTTTTCACTCTACATTGCTCCAGTTCACTCAGCTGTATAAATGAGTACCTGACTATAGACAGTGGTGGATATGTGTACGAGCAGCCTTCGCGCATAAATTGTAGCATATGGGTGGATGCTTCCCAGAGAAGCCGAGATGGTGTCTGAGTGAACAGGTCTGTCAGGGAAGTCAAGTGTAAAGCGCTTTGAACAGTCATGAGGACTGGATACTGCGCTATATAAGAACTTGCCTTTTTATATTTATATGTAAAGTTGATAAGTAGTATCTAATACATTTTATAGCATTCGATGCATCTGAAATAATTATATGGTGACTACAGAGATATACTATAGCAATACGTTGCATTTGTATTTTCTGCAAGTAGGTGCTGTACCACACGACTAGAATGTAACTGTGTACACATTTTAAGTCAGCGCCCTTCTACGCCGGAAGTGACGACTGGTGTCGTGTCACGTATCCATCCTGCTTTGTCTCCGACTTGTGTTACGGCGTTCGTTGGTCGGTGGAAACTAATTAGTCACGTGTCTGGTTCGACGACCTACTTCCGGTGGAAGTGAAGACGGGGCCCAGAGATTAGAGGGAGGACTGCGGATGCTCGGGGTCGGTTGACACCGATGGAGGGAGAACCCAGCAACGACTCTGTGGAGTAAGCTGGCGTCAGTTCTGTACACGGATAAATGGAGGCGGTTCTGTTTGTGTTGTATGGCCACATCATCGGCGGAATAATAGCAGGTACGGTTTGTTTCCGTCACTCTAACTTCACGTACTGATTTGGAGGTTGGGAGATTTTGTACAGTGCACGTATTGGTTCACTGAGTACTCATTATACGTGACTTCTTTTATTACACACACTTATTGTACTGAATTGTGTAATTTTAGTGTGTCTTATTAACCGTATATGTTATGGCTCATCAATCTTATTACTGTCATTTTAATGTGTAACAGAAGAACAATTTCCGTGTTTAATGTAATGTTTTAAATGGACAATAAAGTCTCTTGAATCTTACTTGATGCACTTGTCTAGTTTCACTTAATAAAAGTAATTAAATTTATTAATTGCATCAACACACGTGATGTTAATAAAAGAAACTTGTGATAGACATGTCGAGTTGTTTGGTATGTAAAGGTTCAGTCACTCTCATATTTACGAAAAGCAAAATAAGGTACTTACATTGTTGACACTATTATGTAAAACTAGTTTTACTCGAAGTGGCAGCGCTGTCAAGTGTTGTTTGTCATTGCACATCTGTCAAAAATGTTGTAGACTAGTCAGGCGACATTTAGCAGTAACTAATTACATTGCTGATACTACCATGTCGTATACGTCTTGTAAGAAGTATTAACATCATCATATGTGTAGTTTGTATACGCCCGTCTGTTAAAAACAACTTTAGACTAGTAAGGCAGAATTAACAATAACAACTCATTATATATTATAAGGAGGCTTGTAAACAGCGATTTCTCAGACTCAGGTCTTAGGAATCAGGTCTTAGTATAGGCTTCCCTGGGTCATCTAAACTGCAAAATGGGTATAAACTGTTTCTCTTACTATGTGTTTACGATGATCTAAAAAGTCACCTTCACTTCACTACCTGGATACAAGGTGCATTGACACGTTACAAAGTTGCACATCACTGCGTTCACGCCATCGAAGTCCAGTAACAAAGTAACAAATATATGCCAAGCAACGTATAAGGTCACAAGGCTGGGACGTCACAAGGTCACAAGGCAGGGACGCTCCAGGAGAGATCACCGGCGGACACACACCATATCTGGCGAAATATCTTGTCAGCTCCGTGCCTTACACACACCATATCTGGCGAAATATCTTGTCGGCTCCGTGCCTTACACACACCATATCTGGCGAAATATCTTGTCGGCTCCGTGCCTTACCTTACAGAGATACTACAGTCAGTGAGAGATTCACACCATTTACTTACATCTGTATAATATATTGGTTGTGCATAGTAGTTGTGCATAAAGATCGTTAATAAACAATTAATTATAGTATAATTGTAACAGAAGCACTCCATGTTGGATTCAGGGCGCTGCCATCTTTAGACTTTTGCGCCAGTGAAGTAAACGTTTACGTCACTGGCGCATGCACGTTTGAACATCCCATGTCTGTCCAATGGTATTTGATGTATCCAGTACGTCGCGGATTGCTTACGTCACTATCACAATTATTAGCTAAGATTCCGCCAATCCTTGCCTCTTTCAACAATGGGCCAGTGACGTAAACGATTTGGCTTACGTCTCTGGCGCATAAGTCTCAAGATGGCAGCGCCCTGAATCTAAGATAGCATGTTTTTGATACCATTAAACTAATTGTTTATTAACGATCTTTGTACACCGTTTTTAAGCAAAACCAAAATAAAATACATATATGTAAGTTAATACTGTGAACTTCTCACTGACTGTAGTATCCCTTTAAGAACATAATGACCTAGGTATGCAAATAAGTAGGTAAGTTAGTCAGCAATGTATAAATTAAGCATGATAAGTCAACATATAATTAAACTTGTTAAGATACTCACACAGGGATCGCCGACAACAGCATAGATGACGCCAGCCAAGATTACAGTTTCACTTTCAAAGACACCAAATACGTTGTGGTAGTGCGAAAGAATGGCATCGTGGACGAGGCGGAAAAGTTTTGCCAGAAATCACTTAACGGGAAGGTAAGATAAACGTATTTTAACTCGTTTCAAGAGCACGGCATTACTTATTGTAATATAAACACTGTGTTTGCATAACAGAATAACGAGCGCCTTTGATGTACACTATTGGTTGTATGTTTGTACCTACTTCAATGTTCACATATGTTGTTGTTAATGGTAGTAGTGGAGGTGCCGATAAATAAAAAATAACAACGATGGTGCTTGTAGTGGAGGAGCGACGGTGGTGTGGATGTTGATTTTGACACTATAAATTACGACGACAGTGATGGCGGTACTGGTGATAGCGATGTTGATTTGGGATGATGATGAAAATGTTGTAATGGTTTCATGATGTTACAATGGGTTGATGATGAATGTGTTGTAATGGGTTGATGATAAAGATGTTGTAATAGATTGATGACAAAAACGTTGTAATGAGTTAATAATAAAGATGTTTTAATGGGGTGATGATGAAAATGTTGCAATAGGTTGATGGTGAAGATGTTGTAATGGGTTGATGATGAAGACTTTGTTATGGGTTGATGGTGAAGATGTTTTAATGGGTTGATGGCGAAGATGTTTTAATGGGTTGATGGCGAAGATGTTGTAATTGGCTGATGATGAAGATGTTGTAATTGATTGATGATAAAGACGCTGTAATGGGTCGATGATGAAGATGTTGTAATGGGTTGATGATGACTATGTTGTAATGAGTTGATGATGAAGATATTGTAATTAATTGATGATGAAGATGTTATAATGAGTTGATGGTCAAAATAGTGTAATGTATTGTATATAATGTAGTAGCGCATTGGCTCACTGATAGAGCATCGGCCTCTCAACTAATATGACCCGGGTTCGAATCCTGTGCTGTCATGTAAAACCTTGGACAAGTCTTTTCACTCCACATTTCTCTAATTCACTCAACTAGACGAATGAGTACCTGGCTTTAGACAGTGGTGAATATATGTATACGGGTAATCTTCGCGAATTAACTGCCGCGTGGCTGAATGCTTCCCAGAGAAGCCAAGATGGTGTATGATTGAACAGGTCTGCCAGTGAGTAAAGTGTAACGCACGTTGGACAGTCCTGAGGATTGGATACAACGCTGTACAAGAACTTGCCTTTTTTGTAAAGAGTTGATGATGAAGATGTTGTAATGAGTTGATGATGACGCTGCTATGTCCAGTTGGCGACGCTCGACTCCCCGGAAGAGGTGCGGGAGGTCATCAACGGTGTCGGGGTGTACTTCAAGACCAAGGGGAGCACCGTGAACGAAATGTGGGTGGGGGGACGAACGACCGTCTCCGCCCATCACCTCTTCAACATGTCGTCTTACAGTACCAACACGTCAAGTAAGAGTCGTTGTCTTCTCTTTCTCTTAATATTATTATCCGTCTTAATTCTTGTTGTTGTTCCTCCTCTCCTTGTTCTACTGTTCAGTCGGTGTCAGTCATCACCCTTCGCAATGATGTTGTTGTCATGAGTTACCAATGGACAATTGTTGGATAACAGCATATCTCAATGTCCCCATTGTCCCAGATATGTGTGCTAGTAGTACATTGCACCTGCGTTTCGTTTGTCGTTCCTTGTGATGGTCTTTACTGATATGCTCTTTGCAAAATGTCTTCATTTATAATGTGGTGTTTCTAATCTTACGAGAAACGTTGTAAACGTGTTTTCTGAACACTGTCCATGTGAATGATTAGCTACACCTGTCTTCTGACTACTATCCATATGTATGGGTAGCTACACCTTCTCGTTTTAATAGCGCATTATCAGCAAGTAGATAATTTCTGGATGCCATGGCACAGTGCACACAGTACCGTTTTTGCAAGAATTATTTTAGAGGTGGCCATTATCTGGGTGAATTTTTTTCAGAAACATTGGGATAGTTGACATTCCAACAAGTATAGAAAAGAAATAATTTTTCTTTTCGTTTTGCATAAAATGATTTGCCTTGAGATTATATTTTGTGTCTGACCATTAACAGTAATCCACCCAAAGTCGTCATATTTAAAAACATACGAATTCAAATTAAATTACAATAATCGTTGACGTACACATCGCTTGGATCAAGCTTTGAATTCTATACGCACTACGCAGCATGGATGTTACTTTTAAATGCACTGCGCAGTACATATGTTACTTTTACGTGCAGTGCGCAGCATGGATGTTACTTTTAAATGCAGTGCGCAGTACAGATGTTACTTGGATGTTACCTTTACATGCGCTGCACAGCATGGATGTTACTTTTACACGCGCTGCGCAGCACATATGTTACCTTTACATGCACTGCGCAGCACGGATGTTACTTTTACAAGCGCTCCGTAGCATAGATGTTACTTTTAGACGCACTGCGCAGCACGACTGTTACTTGTAGATGCACTACGCAGCATGGATGTTACTTTTAATTTCACTGCACAGCATGGCTGATACGTTTAGATGCACTACGCAGCATGGATGTTACTTTTATGTGCACTGCGCCGCATGTATGTTTGTTACATGCACAGCGCAGCATGGATATTATTTTTACATGCACTGCGCAGCATGGGTGTTACTTTTACATGCACTGCGCAACATAGGTGTTACTTGCAGGTGGTCGTTGTGTGATCCTGTCCGATTGGGACTCGGCTGTGCCGCGGCTGTATGCCAAGGACTGCGTTGGCATGGAGCGCAAGTTCCTGTGCGAGGCGTCCACATGTAAGTGCCGTCTCAAGCTCTCAGTCATAGCGCTCAGAAGTCAGACATCTAGGGCCAAGTCTCGGATTTGGCGCTTTCAAATCAAATTTGATCCTTAACAGTGATCTTGAATCCATGAAAACTATCAACACCATGACGGCCAGCGGGAAATTGTCACTTGTGTGTCATGGAAATAGTGTCCTCGGTAATACAGCAATTTATATTTGCGCTTAAAAAAACTAATTTTTAAACGTAATGCTTTTCAGATTATATTATATTTGGATTTGTTAAAATACGGTAAACTCTGTTATACAATACAATCATTTCCTAACAGCTCCAGATTTCATTTTATGAGGTGGTATATTTTGTGTTGCTATCTTAAACTTGTTTAGATATAATATTGTACATGAACACACTTTGATTTGCAATGTGTGATATAATTTGGTGCACATCCACAATGGATATTATCACCACCACTTGATTTGTTTGAATTTGATCATCTTTTTTTATATTTATTGATTAATATTCCTAAAGATGCCTATATCTTAGCGAGGCAGTGCCTGACGTCTGTGTTATTCCGATGTCACTATTTATTTCGTGTTGTGGACTACTTTCGTTTGAAAAATTTCAACTTCAGTTTTAAAGGAATATATGCACCTTCGCGTACGCGATATAATTATTGAACAAATGGAT
>OZ024862.1:41476174-41496174 GCA_964017155.1 Oasisia sp. SBJ-2009 | reverse complement strand
CTGCCGGAACCCCGCCGACTGGGCGGAGGGGCCGTTCTGCTTCACGAGCGACCCAGAGGTGCAGTGGGAGTTGTGCGACATCCCGCTCTGCGACGGTACGTTCCACTGCTGACGTGTCCATCACGTGACCTGTTGCATAGCAACCAAGCACGTCTAGCTTATAAAATAGGCGTCGCGCTTGTTCAGTTCTCTGCAGTACACTTGATAGATATAGCTGCATATTGTACCAATTGCAAAAAAAAACAATTGCTTTCCGTGGCCCATGACACATGTGTTCTGACATTTCTATTGTTAGTTCAAGTTGTGTGAAGTTTCTGGACATATATAATACCCCATACCTGTGAATATAATAATTTTGTATTCGAATTTTCAAATATTAGAAACTGTTAAAAAAAAACGCTGTTCCATTTTTTCGTTTTCAACCATTGTAGCTGCACACAAAAATTGAAAAAGTGGTTTGATTGGTTAGAATCCAATATCCTTTCTGTGCGTATTTGTGTAATCTATACATATGTGAAAGTTGAGTATATGCCTTCAGACATCTTTTCATATTTTGCTTGTGTGAAATTTTGCCTTTTTCCAGAACGTCCGTGACTATGTATTTCCCATTGTTTTAAATAAAATAAAATTATACATATATATATATATATATATATATATATATATATATATATATATATATATATATATATATATATTCATCGCATACCACAAGGTGTGTGTTTCACACAACACTGGCACATATTTCGCACAATGAATTTCACACAAGATTATCTTATTTTACACCGGAATCTATTGAAGGCATTGGACCGAACAACATCGACTTCCGGATAGGCGTCTCGCGGTACATCCTCGTGCCGGCGCTGCACACGGACCCCGACGGCTACTGCGCCAAGGCCCACGGCATGTCCCTCGCCGTCGTCGACTCGTTCCCCGCGCTGGCGGCCCTCAACGCCGTGCTCGTGCCCATCAAGAAGAGCTACCGGCTGACGAAGATTCGCGAGATCTGGATCGGCGGCAGAACGGACATCGAGCACGGGGAAGAGATCTCAGACATGCAGGATGTCGACAACAGCAGTACGTGAAACGTTCGGAGTTACCTTGAAATTGAGACTTTTAATTAAATTTGCTTACCTCATGTATTCCGACTCAGATATGTGTAACGTATTGTGTAAACTAGGTTATGTATGTCTCTCGGTGCAACGATGTTTGTGGAACTACACTTTGGAATGTGTTTCCTTTTAGTGTTAGATCATTTGAAGTTATTGCCCATCCGTCATTATTTAAAAACGTATCTGTGTAGCCTTGTTTATCCACCATAGCTCTGTGGCGTATCAATCTATCTGTTGACAAGCGGAATATTAACTGTGAGATCGATACACCATTTTGTCTTGATTGACCTCTGAGGTTGATTTGCAAGGAATTAAGCGCAATATAATTGTTCTTATTATTATTAATATTATTATTAAGTTTCAGTCGCGCAAAGTATGCAACACGATTTGATATTTATTTGTGTGTGTTTGTATGTGTGTGCGTGCGTGTGTGTGTGTGTGTGTGTGTGTGTGTGTGTGTGCGTGTGCGTGTGCGTGCGTGCGTGCGTGTGCGTGTGCGTGCGTGCGTGTGTGTGATTGTTGTGTGTTGTGTACGACTGCGTGTGTGCATGCGTGTATGTGTGTGAATGTGTGTACGTATAAGCATGTCGTCGTACATTGCCGCCAGAGAGCAGCAGCGGGCGGTGTGTGGTTCTGTCGACGTGGAACGTGACGACGGAGGCGTTTGACCGCGACGACATGACACTGTTCGCCCAGACGTGTCAACGGTACCGGAGGTACTTCCTGTGTCAGGCGTACGACGGTACGTGCAGACTATTTTAATTACATATGGGGGGGGGGGCAACATCGACTCACTTTCACTTTCCTTACAATGTATATGCACTCAACCCTTTCAAAGGCGCAACATGAATTGTATATCGATGATTGGTTATTTAATTACCAATAACATTGTTTTAACCATATTTAGCAAGATTGCCGTTTAGAGATTAAAGCTCTAGACGGCTTGCAGACAATTAAACCTTTGGCTTGTCGAGAGTCCAACAATTACCCACCTACTTATAACCCGCCTTCACCAAATAACTGTCGATGTATTTTGAACATATTAAGTATTAATACACCTGTCACTTAATTTGTTCCAGTCATGTGTTGTACGCTGAGAGAGTACGCTGAGTTCTTTCCCATATCCAACATGCAATATTAAGCGACTAATACTGCATTGTGCCCCTCTGGTTATACTGTCATCGTTCAGTTTGCACGATGCCTTACTTAATTACTTATGCATGTTTGTTCACTGGGAGCATAGGCCACCGACCAAGGAACGCCATCGTTTTCTGTCAGTGGCCATCCTCTCCGTTTCTCTCCTGGTGTATCGCATCTCCTTTGATTCTTTTTCCGTGTCTCTTTGCCAGGTGTTTCGTGGCCTATCTCTTTGCCTCTTCCCCGGGGGGTTCCATGTGATGGTTTGACGGGTGATGGTTTCTGTTGGTTTCCTGAGTGTATTTTCTCTTCTTTATTCCATTACATTACTGTGGTAACATATTTCGAGTGTAGTGCGCATCCCGGGCATGCTGTTGGACGGGGGCGTGGAGCAAGCCGGTATCGACGAGATCGACGCCTGTTGGAAATCTTGCGCGGGCAAGTGCAAGTCAGCCGACTTCGTGACGTCAGACCGGCCTCGTTGCTGGCACCACTTCGAAGGGTCGTGCAGACCGGGTTACGCCGCTCCTAGTGGGTCGACCGCCGTACACATGCAGAGGGAGCAGTGCGGTAAGACATACACGGGATTAGGCACGAGTTAAGTCAACTGAACAAATGAAAATTGTGCAGCTTACAGTAACGGATGTAAGTGAGCGGATCATATCCGCGTAGCAATTGCGTCGTGGCTGAACGCTTTCTAGAGAAATTGGTGGTTAAAATAAAAGAAAACAGAAATAGCATTCAGCCATGCACTGAGTCTTGGCATCCTGTCATCTGTTTATTTTTGAAAGTTCCCGTCAAGAAGGTACTTAAAAGTGCCACTAGCACCGAAAAATGGTTTAACGAAACTTTTGATCACTATACTATATTGATCTAAAATGGCGGTTTTAAACCCGTTGCTTTAACTCATTTGTATTGCATGCTCTGTAGCTTGTATGGATTAACTGCTGCTCCCACAGAGTGCAACCGCCATCTGGTGTCAGGACTCGACGGAGTGCCAGACACGGCGCTCTCTGCCTCTTCCGTGCAGCCCAGCAATGGCTACATCCACAGCGTCGCCAGGGGGCGCATCGATACCGTGCAGGAAGTGACGCCCGCCGGAGTGCTGTCAGGGGCGTGGGTGCCCGCCAAGTCAGATATGAACCAGTGGATTGGGGTAAGGTGTTAGATAAGTACAAATAAAAACTTTACATTCGACGTTTGGTATCTTGAGTTTTCGACGTTTCACGTGAACCTTTAATAATTATTGCAATATAAAGGCGAAAGTCGTAAATAAATAGTGTAATGTAATAATACAATACTAGCATTATTGTTCATTGTTCATTCAGAGAATGGATATACGCCATTCACGGCGGAGGGTTCAAAAAAACATATTTAAATCACTTATAGCAGCCAAAGGCAATGGCAACGTAACAGCAACGCTGTCATAACGTAACGTAACGTTATGGTGGCCACAGACCAGCCGGTTAGCGATTTTGTGCATGCTCACACTAGTCGGGTTCGCGATAAGCGGTTTACGATTCTTGCGATTGTTCATGCATAGACTAGTGCGGTTCGCGGTAAGCGACGGCTACGACAACGCCATCTCGTGCGATTGTGTCGACGTTTTACGTTCGGCTAATTTTAGACGAGGGGAACGCGAGAAACTCCAACTAATTGTTCGAAGAGCGCAGGCGCCTCCCGTTCCTTCCTTCAGGATAACACATTGCTTAGCAGGCTTAGTTAAAAGTGTCATTTTATTTTATCCTTTTATTTACCTAGATTTTTACGTTATCGTCATGTTTTACAATGTAATCATGTATATAACAAGGAAAGGAGTATTTCTCTGTCTGTCTGTCTGTCTGTCTGTCTGTCTGTATGTATGTCTGTCTGTCTGTCTGTCTGTCTGTCTGTCTGTCTCTCTCTCTGTCTCTCTCTCTGTCTCTCTCTCTCTCTGTCTCTCTCTCTCTGTCTCTCTCTCTCTCTCTGTCTCTCTCTCTCTGTCTCTCTCTCTCTCTGAAGTATTTGTCCGTATGTCCGTTGTCTCGTTTATCAGCGTTGGTTGACATTGATAATTGAGTAGTCGATGTCATGTCTCAAGATTCATGAATCGCTGTCAGTAAATTATTTCTACAATCCATCCAGTCACAGGTCAAAACATCCACCACTTAACTGTGTTCGCGCTCTTAGCCTATTTTTAAATACTGTTGATATGTTCTTGCAGTGGTGACCACCACGTAACAATACTTTTTTGTCTTGATTGCTAATGTACATGCATTCTTGTTGTTGTTACGAAATAAAAACTATGATTTGATTTGTGGTTTAAGTGACACATTCTGGCCAAAGAGCAATTTATAAAGCGCAGAGTTGACATTTTAGAATATGCCATCTACGTTGAAACGGGACTGTATTTGTTTTTGTTCAAGGTTTGTCAAAACAGCATGAAACATTAGGACGCACGATTTATGTTCGCACTATCAACGGTTTGACACATTGCTCTAAATATTCGCAAATATGTTTAGTATAGTCAACGCAGTCTTCATGTCACCTTTCTGTAGAGTTATTTTCCATGCAACAGTGGTGGAATTACTATTATAATACTTTTGGAGGGAAACCTTTCTTCTGTTAAATGAATTTAATTCATTTTCTAAACTATATTAATCTGGCAGTTTGCTGATAACGTGAGTGACAGTGGGAACACAGTAGCCCAGACAAAACAGATGAAAAGAGATTAAACAAGCTGTTTAATAATGATGGTGCAGGTAAAATCAGAGGTCTCACAGACAACACTAACAAGACAACGTGGTGAATGATACAGAGGGTAAGTGTCCTAAGATCTTGCATTAAAAGTTACGTCATCTTATATAGCTACCACATATAATAATTACAAATAAACAAATCTGCTATCTGGCTTATTCAATGTTTGCTAACCCCGGAAAAATATGTACTAACATAGACCCCATTTAATATTTACAAAGTTTGTGTCATGTATCATAACAAATCATGTCAGAAGAAAGCTTAATGCCTTAATTATTACCTCAAATGATTACAGTTCACATACAAGACATCATAAAAACAAATTCAGCATATATAATTTTTTGATTATGATAATCATATAAAAATATTAATATTTGCATCACTTAATTATTTACAAAAAGAAAATAGCATAACTCAGGCGGGTGTAGGTACGAATCAAGAACAAAGATTGCAATGACACTTAGCAATGCAGTAAAAATGCAATATTTATATGCAGACTATTTCAACTGTTATTTTTGTGTTAGTTATCACCCAATCATACAAATACTTAATTCCCTAAATCTATATTGTTCCAGGTTCTTGTCACAAAAAGGTGACTGCTGATACTTAATTCCCTAAATCTATATTGTTCCAGGTTCTTGTCACAATAAGGTGACTGCTGTTTCTGAAGATTTCCCGAGGAATAACGATCAAGCAGCTATAAGGTTCAATGCTTGTGTGCTTGTGCCCAGTGATCCGGCTCATCCTGCAGTGTTTCAGTTCCATCTGCCATTGAACTGGTTTCATCAAGTAGACAAGAAGGACTGTCGCATTTATAATTGCAGATCCAAAGTGTCCAGTTCTGAAGAAGAAAATTGCATTTGTTTTAAATTGCTGCATTTTCATAACATTGAAAAAGAAATATTATCCAACTACAGAAATGAAACGATCCAACATTACACGACGTGATAAATTGACACACACAGTAACTATGCTTTATTTCAACAGCATCTTACTTCAGCACAGTTTTGGTAATAAGGCAATTACAATGATTTATTGCAAGCATGCATCATAGCAATATTGTACTGCAATGCTAGAATATATGATAGAATGCTATCAACTATGATGTTACCATTTATATAATAGTATTAATTTTATTGAACATCAGATAATTGTGTAGAATAAACTTGCTTGTCTTTGGACATCTATATATACTACATGGGCAATATTAATATACTGGTGGATATTTTTTGTTTTTGTTTATGTACACATATTGAAATTATAATAAATACATTGTCATTGATAATGGTCAAGTATATATCACTCATAACTTAATTTTGAATGCCAAACTCTGTGCTGCAGTCCTGTCGTTTAACTGTTCAGTCTCAAGAAACTAATATAAAAATAGTATATATTCCTTGAATTATGAATACATAAATACCATGTCCTTGGCTTGTTGGATTATCCATATATTATATACCTCACAATATATAATTATATAGATAATAAAATAACGGTAGGCCATGACAAAGGGCCTACGGGCTACTGCTCTGACAACCTATGTCAAGAGTAAGAGTAAGAGTAAATCTATTCGCAACGCAACATGTACAAGAACAAACATAAGCAAAATAATAAATTGTCAGTGTGTTGCACTGCATGGCTGTCACTTGGCTAAAAGCCGTCTTCCAGTGACACCATCATCATTGAAAATAACCATCATTACTATAGATATACAATACACATTTGTGGTATTACAACACAATACAACAGGAGAATTATTAATTAAATTTGCTCATATTGTTAGACATCACCAAGATTGTACTAATAAGATGAATATATAAAGTATGCAGTTTGTCACTGTTTCTGATGATATCTGAGACGCTTGAAACAAATACAATATAAATTAGTATAAATATGTTTTAATCTAAAAAATGTAAAAAGCATAGATGAATCCAAACAAGATTTAGCATGACTTAGGCAAGTTATGAGTATGAAATAAAACACTATAGTAAGTAGCAACTTAATTGCAATCTTGACATCTAGGGTTTAATTAACTTTGATTTCCAACACCATGACCCCATGTCACAGTGGCCATGTTACTACTAGACATGCCTTGGGCTAGGGTAAGCAACTCTTAATATAGTTAAATGCTAGAGTTGATATCAATTTTAACCCACTTTTGCATAAAGAATCAATTTTTTTTATTTACTAGCCGTTTTATTATACTAATGTGATGCAAATAAGTAGTTAAAATGTGTCTTGTGTGGCATATTCTATGACGAAAACACTCCGCAAAAATTAGGCATCCCTGACTAGGATATATTTCTGGAAAGGTGTATAGAACTACCACAGGCACACGGGAACAGTGACTTTGTTAATTGCAGTGGGACCGTTCGTTAACCTTCTGAAGTTCTGTTGATTTCCGCCAAATAGATGAGCTGATGTTATGCATTTTCAACATTATCACTGATTTACCATCGCCGGTGATGCTGTGCTTTAGTTAGTAAGACGTAGTATGGATTATGTTTATGGTAGAGCTGCCTGACCGATCGCTGATGACAGTGATGCTGATCAAAATATGCTTTCTTCAAATCGTATTTGCATAGGCTATATAGCCTCGGCGTAGGGCCTAATAGTAATATTTCGTCGAACATGTCTTCTGTGACTGTGACCGTATCTAACAAAAATGTGTTATATAGGTAATATCCACAGTCGTATGTCAAACACAACTTTTACATCGCCACCGCCACCGGTAGCGAAACGATATATTGGACTGTAGGTGATAGGTAAATTTGTATAATAAATACTCTGACTTACCTGAAGATTGACCGCGTTGATTCGTTCGATGTTCTTGCTGGTGTAGCGTTTGAATGCGCACATTTGGCCACTTTAACATATCCGATCACAATAAACACAACGCCAACGGCAGCCATTAATTGCGAAATAGTCAGAGACAACAGGTTCCATGCATAACACACCAGGAGAATGACGTATACCGTAATTTTGTTCGTCTGTCCCCAGCTTTGTTTTTGCTCAAGTTCAGAGGTGCCGCCATGTTTACGTTCTACTGTCAGCTGATCTCAGACTGCCGCCTCATTGGCTGATGGGTCGCCGATCTATTCTATTCGCGACAAACATGCATAGACTGGTTGGGTTCGCGGTCCACGATTTTTCGTTGTGCTCACACTATACGATCATTGAAAAATCGGTAGGTCTGTGGCCACCATAACGCAACGCAACGCAACGCAACGCAACGCAACGCAACGCAACGCAACGCAACGCAACGCAACGCAACGCAACGCAACGCAACGCAACGCAACGCAACGCAACGCAACGCAACGCAACGCAACGCAACGCAACGCAACGCAACGCAACGCAACGCAACGCAACGCAACGCAACGCAACGCAACGCAACGCAACGCAACGCAACGCAACGCAACGCAACGCAATGTAAATTGTAACAGAACAAATAAAATTACGTAACCTTACTCATGTTTGTTACGCAACTCCTTGACGCCTGGCTCATTGCTTCTTGGGTTCCGTAAATTACGTCGTTTTTTTTTATTTACGCCTCTAGTAATATTTCTACCAACTGTCTTATTATGATAATTCCAAAGCCTAATCTTCCTTAAATGTGCGGAACTAACATTTTGTTCAATAATCTCATCTGTGTGTGGGAGGTCGATGTGTGCATGGGCATATGCGTGTGTGTATGCTTGTGCGTGTATCAGTGCGTGTGCGTGTGCGTGTGCGTGTGCGTGTGCGTGTGCGTGTGCGTGTGCGTGTGCGTGTGCGTGTGCGGGTGCGGGTGCGGGTGCGGATGCGGGTGCGTATGTACATAGCGTTCTCACGTATAATACATCGAACTAAGAATGTACTTTGTTGCTTGGCGGTGGGCATTGTTAATAGATCGTCAGTGAAAAATATTATAAATAATAATAATTTAATAATAATAATACTTTTATTTGTAAAGCGCCGTATATCCGGAAACATTTCCGCTCAGAGTCAGAGGCGCATAAAATACATTGTAACACATACATATTAAAAATATTCATAATCAGTTGCACGTAAAGACGAAATGTTAAATGGTAATAAATAGATAATTAAATAAAGCTTCTAAAAGTCGTGTATGTGTGCGTGTGTAGTGTGTACATATAATATTGTTTGTTGCTTGGCTTCTGAGGTCAGGCCATGGGCACTGTTAATAGATCGTCAGTGAAAATATTGTAAATAGTCAGACTGACTCCCACGTGTGTTGCAGGTGGACCTGGGCGCGAGGCGGGAGGTGTACGCGGTCCTCACCCAGGGCAGGGACGCCGTCGTGCTGCGGCAGTGGGTGACTGGCTACCGCCTCAACTACTCCACCGACTGTCTCCACTGGGACACGTACAAGGAACGGGGTAAAGTGAAGGTATGGCGGTCATACATGAACGGGGTAAAGTGAAGGTATGACGGTCATACATGAACGGGGAAAAGCGAAGGTATGACGGTCGTACATGAACGGGGTAAAGTGAAGGTATGACGGTCATACATGAACGGGGTAAAGTGAAGGTATGACGGTCATACATGAACGGGGTAAAGTGAAGGTATGACGGTCACACATGTACGGGGTAAAGTGAAGGTATGACGGTCATACATGAACGGGGTAAAGTGAAGGTATGACGGTCATACATGAACGGGGTAAAGTGAAGGTATGACGGTCGTACATGAACGGGGTAAAGTGAAGGTATGACGGTCACACATGAACGGGGTAAAGTGAAGGTATGACGGTCATACAGTAACGGGGTAAAGTGAAGGTATGACGGACATACATGAACGGGGTAAAGGGGAAGGTATGATGATCGTTCAAGAACGGGGTAAAGGGAAGGTATGACGGACATACATGGACGGGGTAAAGGGAAGGTATGATGGTCATACATGAACGGGGTAAAGGGAAGGTATGACGGTTATACATGAACGGGGTAAAGGGATGGTATGACGGACATACATGAAAGGGGTAAAGGAAGGTATGACGGACATACATGAACGGGGTAAAGCGAAGGTATGATGGTCATACATGAACGGGGTGAAGTGAAGGTATGACGGTGATACACGAACGGGGTAAAGTGAAGCTATGACGGGCATATATGAACGGGGTAAAGTGAAGGTATGACGGTCATACAGGAACGGGGTAAAATGAAGGTATGGCGGTCATACATGAACGTGGTAAAGTGAAGGTATGACGGTCGTCCATGAAAGGGGTAAAGTGAAGGTTTGACGGTCACACATGAACGGGGTAAAGTGAAGGTATGACGGTCATAAAAACGGGGGTGAAGTGAAATAATGATAGTCGTAAAGGAACGGGGTAAATTAAAGATATGACGGTCATAAGGGAACGGGTGGAGTGAAAGTATAACAGTCGTAAAGGAACGAAGTGAAGTGAAAGTGTGACAGTCTTACAGGAATGAGGAAATGTTAAGGGATGACGGACATAATGGAACGAGATAAAGCGAAAGTATGATGGTCATAAGGGGACGGGGTGAAATGGAAGTATGAAGGTCGTAAAGGATCGAGTTAAAGTGAAGGTATGGCGGTCATAATGGAACGGGGTAAAGTGAAAGTACGGCGGTCATAAAGGAACGTCAATAGCTAAACATGCCTGATGTACGTCATTTTTGTTATTATAGATATTCGATGCCAATAAGAATCACAACGAGACGAAGCTGCAGGTCTTCAAGCGGGTCTTGTACATACAGTGTGCTCGGATACTTCCGGTCACGTGGAGTCAAAGTATAGCCTTGCGCTTCGAGTTGATTGGATGTCTAAGTGAGTTGGTTTTCAAGTTGTCCTTATATGTGTATGACTCCAGATGCCTCATTTGCAAGACCAACGAACCAATCCATCGACCGACCGACCGACCGACCGACCGACCGACCGACCGACCGACCGACCGACCGACCGACCGACCGACCGACCGACCGACCGACCGACCGACCGACCGACCGACCGACCGACCGACCGACCGACCGACCGACCGACCGACCGACCGACCGACCGACCGACCGACCGACCGACCGACCGACCGACCGACCGACCGACCGACCGACCGACCGACCGACCGACCGACCGGGCCCGGCCCGGCCCGGCCCGACCCGACCCGACCCGACCCGACCCGACCCGACCCGACCCGACCCGACCCGACCAACGAAATAATGAAGTAATAACTACCTAACCGACTGTGGACTTAACTAATCAGTTGCTGAGAGAGTGAGTGGGTGGGTGGGTGGGTGGGTGAGTGAGTGAGTGAGTGAGTGAGTGAGTGAGTGGGTGGGTGGGTGGGTGGGTGGGTGAGGGGATGAGTGAGTGAGTGGGTGAGTGAGTGGGTGGGTGGGTGGGTGAGTGAGTGAGTGAGTGGGTGGGTGGGTGGGTGGGTGGGTGAGTGAGTGAGTGAGTGAGTGGGTGGGTGAGTGGGTGGGTGGGTGAGTGAGTGAGTGAGTGAGTGAGTGAGTGAGTGAGTGAGTGAGTGAGTGAGTGAGTGAGTGAGTGAGTGAGTGAGTGAGTGAGTGAGTGAGTGCGGCAGTGAGTGAGTGCGGCAGTGAGTGAGTGCGGCAGTGAGTGAGTGCGGCAGTGAGTGAGTGCGGCAGTGAGTGAGTGCGGCAGCGAGCGAGCGATCGAGCGACGTACTCAGTGACTGTCTGACTCGTGATTCATAGCCTGATCAAGTGATTGGCAAACTGCAGCTAGTTAGGTTGACTCCGGCAAAATCAAGGTGCTTTCAAACAACATAATGTAGTTGTCACAATAAGATGCGTACACGTTACACTGACAGACATATGATGTAATGCGCTCACACACGGACACCTCTTATGCCAGGACACCGCGCCAATGTGGCGCTCGGCCGAGAGACCTTCCAGAGTTCCACCTACCCCTCGAGTCCCGGGCCGTCCTCCCTCGCCGTCGATGGCTTCCCTCACACCGACTACAACCTCCAACACTCCTGCACCCACACACGGCGACAGGTAGGACATCTATTGTCACCCACACACGGCAACAGGTAGGACATCTATTGTCACCCATACACGGCAACAGGTAGGACATATATTGTCACCCATACACGGCAACAGGTAGGACATCTATTGTCACCCATACACGGCACCAGTAGGACATCTATTGTCACCCATACACGGCAACAGGTAGGACATCTATTGTTACCCATACACGGCGACAGGTAGGACATGTATTGTCACCCATACACGGCAACAGGTAGGACATGTATTGTCACCCACACACGGCAACAGTAGGACATGTATTGTCACCCACACACGGCAACAGGTAGGATATGTATTGTCACCCATACACGGCGACAGGTAGGACATGTATTGTCACACACACACACACGCACGCACGCACGCACGCACGCACGCACGCACGCACGCACGCATACACACACACACACACGGCAACAACTACATACATACATACATACATACATACATACATACATACACACACACACACACACACACACACACACACACACACACACACACACACACACACACACACACACACACACACATATACATAAATCCTCACTTGTAACATACATGCTCTTGGACGTTCGCATGCACGCCAGTGTGTGCGTAGTGCGTCCGTATTCCATCCGTCAGTACGGACGTGATGTGACTGAGCCTGTCTGATGTGAGTGTCCACCCCACCGTGTTGTTGTCTGTAGTCTGACCCGTGGTGGGCCGTCGACCTCGGCCAGGTGATGGACGTGACGGACCTCGAGATCACCAACCGCGGAGACTGTTGCGGTAAGCACGCAACTACGTCAGACGGAGGCTGAATAGAGAGAGAAGGGGAGAGGGAGGGAGAGATAGAGAAGGAGAGAGGGAGAGAGGGAGAGAGGGAGAGAGGGAGAGAGGGAGAGAGGGAGAGAGGGAGAGACGGAGAGAGGGAGAGACGGAGAGAGGGAGAGAGTGAGGGAGAGAGTGAGGGAGAGAGGGGGGAAGAGAGGGAGGGAGAGAGGGACGGAGAGAGGGAGGAAGATGGGGAGAGGGGAGTGAGAGATAGAAGGGGGAGGGGGATTGCGAGTGCGAGTGCGAGAGGAAGGGACAGAGCGTGCTGCGTATGTGCGTGCGTGTCTCTGTGTGAGCGTGTTTTCTTGCGTGAAAGTGTGCCAATTTCGATGGGACTATACACCTAAAGAGTTCATATAAACTAACCATTTGTGCAACTATAACATTTCGAGTTCGGTGATGATTTACGTTATAAACTGTTATATATAAGCATGGATTTATGCCACAATATATTCAAAACACAATAAACGTATGATCAGCTGATAAAATATAAACAAAACGCTATAATTAGCTGATTTAGCTCTACTTCCGGTCGCAGAGGAACGACTTCACGACTTCGCCGTCAAGATTGGCTACGGCTTCACGAAGGTTCGGTTCGACATATCCGACTACGAGACCTGTGCTGAAGTGTCGGGTCACATAGGACGAGGGGCGTCCATGCGTGTCACTTGTCGTGCACCTATTCCAGGTCGATTCGTCGTCATTCAGATCCCCGGGGAGTCGTCTGTCCTCGCGCTCTGTGAGGTGCGAGTCTTCGCGACGCCGGGTAAGCTGACGCATGCGCTGTCGAATACAGTGGTTTCGGCAGAAAATTATAGTAATAGTTTTTTTATTTCACTCAGGACAATCATAGAGATTGAAATGGGTACATAAAACATGCAAAGTATATTTGTTAATATAGATTGAAATAATATATAATTTATGACATTAGCATAAACATAAACTAAAATGTAGAGAATATACGATATGTATCTATAAAACTAATTTAAATAATTTAAAACATAAAACAATTATGTGATTATTTGACTAAAATTATTTTTTTTTAAATTACTTTAAAACATTAAAATAAATAGGTCTAAAGAATAAATTAAGGCTTTAAAGTTGACTTTTGCGATTGGCTGTTGTTTATATATAAATGTATCGTACAATGTGCAGTTAAATCTCGCTTTCTAGCCATCCCAGAATGTTGTGTGTGAAGTTTTGTAGGCAGAAATTCCGATTATATATATATATGTATGTCCCCGGGACATTTATAACTTTATTTAACTTGACATTTCGCTTCAGCTATCTAAGCATTACCTGTTTAACAAACAAAATCCTTTTCGTCTATAATTTGCAACAAAGAACACGTCATTTGATCTTTCCAGCCAACATGACGAACGTGGCGCTGGGAAAGAAAAGCTTCCAGAGCTCGATTTCCGGTATCGGCAATGCAGCAAAGGCGGTAGATGGCAGCACCAACACGTTCTACTTTTCGAACTCATGTACTCATACCAAGGCCGAGAGCGACCCCTGGTGGCAGGTGGATCTAGCTGCCGACTATAACGTTCAAGAGGTCATGTTGACGAATCGAGGCGACTGCTGCGGTTAGTTATACAACTAGGGTTGTTTATATATGCATATATATATATATATATATATATATATATATATATATATATATATATATATATTATACACAGTAGAATGGGTCTAATGACATCAGTGTAGAAAATCTAAGATGGTCACCACAGAATATTTTGAACATGTCATCTTCGCTGCAAAAAAGTCTTATAAAGTGTAAACAATTACATGTATTATACGTAGAAAATTCTAATGCAATGTTAAAAACATGTGAAATGCAATGACACTATTATTGCATTGATAAAGTATAACGAAAATAAGATAGCGGCAACATATATAATTATCATAATGTTTGAAAGCCGATTGCATTGTAAGTTGTGCACCTAATTAATTAACATAGACTGTTGTCTACTTTTATATTATGCCTAACTTTCAGTTGTGCTATTTCAATAAAAATATGCGATCTATGTACTGTCTAAAATAACTTTATGTGAATATAACCTCTTATTAAGACTCTTTGTGCATGTTTCATTCACTATACGTGAAATCATTGTTTACAATTTTATGATTCTGTTGTTGTAATATGGTTATTTGGTTAGTAATATAGTTCTTTTGAAGGTGACGGCGACCAGTTTACTTATTTTAATCATTATTATCTCATATCGAAACTGTTACACAAACTGGCCACAGCTTTAATTGGTTCAGCTGTCACCTTGGAATTGTATCTTATTTTGTCGACTTTTATGATTGTTTATGTTGTATGTGATTAGACAATTCCAAATAAAACTTACTACTTACTTACTACTTACCTACTACTTACTACTTACTTACTTACTATTTAACTTACTTACTCGTCTAACAGCCAATCGCCTGCATGACGTCATCATCGAGGTTTCCTCTCAACCGACCCACTCGCTACACGCGTACGGCTCGCGCACATGCGCAGTGGTGCCAGGATCGTTACGACTTGGCGAGACACGTCACATCCGGTGTCGGCCGGGCGTGACGGGACGCTTTGTGAAGGTGACGGTGCCGGGGACGACCGAGGTGCTCACGTTGTGCGAGGTGCAGGTGTACGGAACCCGGGGTGAGAATTGTCAACGTTATCGTTACACAGGAATATTAATTACGAAATGCGTCTAAAAGAATGTGGAGTAACAACACTAGAAACCAGAAGATTGAGAGGAGATCAGATTGAGGTGTTTAAAATATTGAATGGGTATGAAAATATTGACAGAAATGTTTTTATCGGTCAAGGAAGAGGACATGGAATTACATTAGCAAAGAAGCAGTGAAGACTACAGATATTAGACAATTTTCATATTCACAAAGAACAGTAAATGAATGGAACATATTATCAGCTGATGGTGTACGTGCTAGTAGTGTTAATATATTTAAAAATAAAATCGACATATACCTAAGACGGGCGAGGTATACTTAGATAGATAGGTTGGACTCTCGATAAGCCAAAGGGCTTCCTTGTCCATCTGCCATCTAGAGTTGAATATATAGGTGGCAATCTGGTTAAATCTTGTTAAACGGGTTCAATTGTCATCTAGCAGCAACTGGACTGCGTCAGTTGACGTTGTCCAATTTAATACTCAAAATGATGTAATACATATAGGTAAAGTTAGTCATGTGAATGCAACTGAATGAACCCGACGTAACATGTAACAACATGTGTCACGATGTAACCAGGTTTAACCAGAATTAATCAGATTATCATGTGATGCAAACCGTATACCAAGCATACAAATAAGTATAACTAATAACTGAAGTTCGCTATACAATCGTGCCCAAATCACGATAGTTGTGTACGTAGGCCACTCCATACGCCAATTCCAAATGACAACTTACCCGAAATAAAATTTCTTTTTGGGACTCCCTGTCTACTTCGAGTGACCGTACCTGGGTAATTGTACACATGGTTGACAATCCCATGTTTTTGTTTGTTTGTTTGTTTACGTATATTCCATCTATTAGACAGTCACGCTATATGTTTTTCGACAACCAGAAACTGTAAAAGGGATAGAGCCAAAACCGAGGTCGTTTGTTTAACCATGATTGCAACTATGACTACCCGCAAACATTATCGTAATTGACTATGCTGATTTCGGTGATTTCCCTTCTCGTAGTCGTATAGCTTAGTAGGAACCGTAACCAAACGCACCTATAGTTAAACATATAAGACGTCGCCTGTTGCAGAGCTGACCCGGACGTACGGAGGTAATGGCGGACATGCGCCGTGCGTGTTTCCGTTCACCTTCAACGGGACGGTGTACGAGGAGTGTGCGACGGTCGTCCGGGGCGGTCGGCCCTGGTGCGGCGTCACTGATGACTACGACAACGACGGCGTCTGGGGCTTCTGTGTCGGTGACTATCAGAACGAATCATAGACAGTCTGTATTTATAGACCCGTTGATAAAGCGGCAGGACAACGTGAAGGTTTAGGGCAGTAGTTTTCCCATTTGTTACTGAAGCCTAGTAGTAGTGGTAGTAGTAGTAGTAGTAGTAGTAGTAGTAGTAGTAGTAGTAGTAGTAGTAGTAGTAGTAGTAGTCGTAGCAGTAGCAGTAGCAGTAGCAGTAGCAGTAGCAGTAGCAGTAGCAGTAGCAGCAGCAGCAGCAGCAGCTGCTGCTGCTGCTGCTGCTGCTGCTGTTGTTGTTGTTGTTGTTGTTGTTGTTGTAACAACAGTACACAGCAGTCATTCACTCATTCCAGCAACACAGTGCCCTGTTAACGACCCGTCTGTCGTGCTGCGACTGTTCCAGACGTGCGCCTGGTGGACGGGCGGGTGGCCAGCGAGGGGCGTGTGGAGGTGAGGCGGGAGGGTGTCTGGGGCAGTGTGTGTGACGACGGCTGGGACGACACTGACGTCAGAGTCCTGTGTCGCGAACTAGGCTACAAGGGTGAGTACCGCCAGGAAGGTAGTCCCTACACTACGTCACCTCTTTGCTATCATGTCTGTAGAACACGGCACATGGCCTCGTATTCAATATGTTGCACCTTATAATTGTGTACAGTTTGGTCGAAATTCATAAAAACAGTGACGATAATATTTATTTATATTTGTATGGAATTCTGAAGACTTTTTATTTCTATAGTACTTTAAAGTGGAAAACAATTACATAGCATTCTAGAATTTTCTATAGATTTTATATTATACATTTCTATAGATAAATGGTATAAATGCCAATCTTCAACCTCGATCAGACATACGCCTAATCCGTGATAGAAAATGGCGATGGTGACGGCGATGGCGATGGTAATGAGGGAAACATTGAGAAAGATAAGGATAATAGTTGTATGATAAGCCTACAGACGATATTGATGAAATACATATTAAATACTGGATAAAGTAGGCAACTTGCAACGAGGTTGACATCCCAATTGCCCCGCAGTGAACACAAGATCATTGTGTTGCCGTTGACTGGGCGAGTTGATACTTGTCCAGTTGCCGTCAAATGGTCCTATGACACACAATGACATGGGTGTTGTATCATTATTCAGACATTGCAACAAGCATACATGCCATTGTGGCCTGGTTGCAAACTGCCGAGCTGCCAAAAAACACTCTGATAGTGCGTCATTTATTTTAACTAATGAATTTTTATAATCAATAATTACCTTATTGTTACTTTTATGTGTTTATTTATTGACTTTTCAAAAAGTATAGATAATTTTATTTACTAGCAATGAAATATGTTATTATTAGTAGTAGAATTAGTAGTAGTATTACCGAGTAACTTATACGCACAGCGTCGCTTCTCTGTCCAGGAGGAAAAGCCGTCTACCCACCGACGTTCAGCCGAGGTGTCGGGGCGATCTTACTGGACGACGTGGGTTGTGTGGGGAATGAGACGTCACTCACCGAGTGCTCCCACGTCAGGAGCAGTGCGCATGACTGTAGCCACAGTGAGGACGCTGGCGCCACCTGTACGACAGATGAGAACTGTGAGTATTAAAGCATATCGGCACTACCTTGCTCACGCACAAACAGAGACAAACCCTTACATACATAAAGGTGTGGTTGTCGCCGCTTCGGTATTGCGATCTTTAACTCGTCCCTATGATCGTTATTGCTGTAGTCTCGATTATCCAGGCTCCGTGAGGTGGCAGCACGTTCTAGCCGCACACATCCGCCAGGGGAATTCATGCTCTGCCAATGTTACCACCAGGGCGGCATTACCCAAGAACAGGGTAGAGACGCTGATTGGCTCTCAGGTCATCTGTGAAATAATAACTAAAATAAGGATAATAATATAACAAAATACTATTAAAAGTATTCAACATATACTTATATCCACACAAAAATAAACACAAATATAATTTTGCAGTTGTTTATGAAGCAGGTATAATTAGCATCGATTACCCAGGCTCCGTGAGGTGGCAGCATCTATTTTCCCGTCACAAGGATAACGTTGACAAGCTGGCTAACTCCCTAGACTATCTTCTCGACGAAGTTACACAGCCCGGCGAGAGTCGGTTAAGCAAATTGACGCTAATGTGTAGATTGAATTAGTTATAAAGGTTGTGGCGGGCTGTGGCGGGCTGTGGCGGCCTGTGGCGGGCTGTAGTGGGCTGTGACGGGCTGTGGCAGGCTGTGGCGGGCTGTGGCGGGCTGTGGCGGGCTGTGGCGGGCTGTGGCGGCCTGTGGCGGGCTGTGGCGGGCTGTGGTGGGCTGTGGCGCAGTGTCAAAGGCTTAAAGCTTATGACTCTGAATCGAAAGAACATTAATTCGAATCATGCTGCTATCGTTTCGAGGCTTGCGCAAATTCGTTAATTCAGCATTGCTCCAGTTCACTCAGCTGAGTGGCTGTGTATTAAGCTATATAGCTACAACCAGCGGGAAGTATTATGTTCACGACTAGACTTCGCGTATTGATTGCGACGTGGCTGAATGCTTTCCAGATAAGTTGAAATGGTGGTTGATTGTACAGGTATACCACGAAGCAATGTGCTTTGGGCAGTCCTGACGATTGGATATCGTGCTACGTAAAAACTTACTTTGATTTTGTTTTGATATTCCAATTTTGGAGCGTCAAAATACATGCACCGCAGGATGTACTGCGGTGTTATGAATGAATACTAAACCATGCGGACGATCTGCGTGTATGGACATTGTCATCATGTGATAAATACGCCGTCGCAAAGAGGTACCACAATAACTAATCCGACAGAGGGCGCTCTGACACAACTAGGGTCTTTGTGCCGTCGTTTACGTATTCTTAACGTGTGTAAAATGCGGCACCGTTTTGCGGAACGTTTTGCGGAACGCTTGTTTAAATCATCCTACAATCAGCTGTTGAACTCGCATGATTCCGAATCCTCACACATAGCTAAATAATATGGATGCAGTCTGGTGGCCCGACGACAGATGTGCTGGCTCGATGCCGGAAAGGATGTTTAAAATCATCTACAGCTCGCCGTATGCATCACACGAGACTGCTACGTCTTCACACAGTTAAATATTGATATCGCATAACATGTCCGTCAATATGAAAGCATGATCTCTACACTAATGCATCAATGATGTTGTTTGTGGTCTACTTGTGTCTGCCTACATCTGTCTGTCCGTGTCTCGGCAGCTGGAGGGAGCGTGGTGGGCTACCCCGCCTACCGCCGCGCCCAGAA
>OZ024862.1:41408674-41471174 GCA_964017155.1 Oasisia sp. SBJ-2009 | reverse complement strand
CGATGACATTGTCTCTAGTACCAAAACGTAAGACAGAACGAAATAATCGAAACTTGATTATGTATACTTACATCAACTTTTAGACACCTTTCTTTTCAACGGGCCATCAAAACCTAAGACATACTCGATTTCAAGGTTTAACAAAAGGCGTGTTTGCTGCCCGACTACAATGTTCAGTTGATGTAGCTAGTTCCAATGACCCTCTATTCGACCAGGAGGCGTCATTGGGCGACAAATGGCAGTCTACATTGAGGGTTTTGTCCGCCATTCGGGAGCCAAGCGCCTGCCTTGGATACGCGTCATACACTGTGACGTAACGCAAAACTCAAAATGCTCGGGAGCAACGTTATTCGCGTCATTTCCGCATTTCCGCCAAACCTTGGATGATTCGCGATCACGTCAGTGCGATGCACGGCCATATTCGTAGTTGAGCAATAAAATGCAAAGAACAACAGTTACATTAATTTGAATGAAGTTACTGTCCGGTGAAAATTTATATCTAGCCAGGAGGCAATTTTCACGGTTTTGTTAATTTCCCTAGCGGTTAAAACATATTATCCAGGAACTGTGAAATCTATTTTTAAAATGCATGATATTAACAAGTCTACTAACTGAAGCGATTGCGGAACAAAATAAATACAGTAGTACCATGAAGGCAGTAAATCATTCGGTATACTTAGATATATAGGTTGGACTCTCGATAAGCCAAAGGGCTTCCTAGTCCACCTGCCATCTAGAGTTGAATCTCTAGGTGGCAATCTTGTTAAATCTTGTTAAAGCTGATCCCGAATTATGTTAACTTTGCAGATTGTAACGTTATTATTGGGACCGGAACGATACAATGCCTCGCCATAGGATACGTATCGCAATACAGAGGTAACGATACGATCATATCGGGATACAGAGTAATTTGATGACGCCTGTACTCGCTCTGACACGACCACGACACAGCAGACGTTGCGTTAACTCCCTTAATTAACTGACGTTAAATTTGTTTATGCGCATTGAAAACAGAATAATGCGTGAAGATGTTGCATAGATTATACGTACTACAATGTTATAATTCGAATGTTGGTGAGACCGGGGCTAGTTGTAACAAAAACAACACATTTCAGGATTGCGAGTAGGTTTCTTAACCGATCGAAACTGTTGTCATGCCAAAGGTTCCCCATATATCTCCCGAAGATAATTGGTGCATAATTAAATGCTTGGCTTAGTACATATTTGTGGTATAATAAGCTATACGAGGTGTCCTAAAGTGTTACACGGTAGTACTTCTTTTCTTTTTTAAATGGCGTAAATTTATGGCGCGTCGACGGATTCTCGTGATATTACACATGACATACTCAAATCTATTGATGAACATGCTGTCGTCTTTCAGAATAATTTGCATTAGCAGTTTTGTCTGCAAGCCCTCTGTTACAAGTTACCCGTGTTACAACTAGCCCCGGTGAATCTTTGCTTTGCTCAACGTAGTTTCGACACTTGTCGCGTTTTCTACACCAGATTTGTTGCACGCCGCTCTTGTTAGCCGTATGACGCTGTCTGCAATTGTGGCTTGACTATGGATCTTGTGTGCTTTAGGATCGGCGGTCGGACGGACAGTGCTGCTTTCTCGGACAGCGAGATCATCGTGTGGGGGAAATGCCAGCCAGGTATGTGACCATATTTATGGAACTTTGATATTTGGAAATAGCTGTGAACAGTGATGGAATATGGTGAATATAAAAATTAATATTGCATGTGTTAATAAAATACATCAGGATTTCTGTCGAATTTTAATGGCGCTTCATTAGTATAATACTGTTTTTCATTGGCTTTTTCACTGACAGTTCAGAGGCATTCCACTACATGTGACTTGCCCTTCATTTGTGTAATAATCATTGGGCTATAGTGCATGACCAATGATGGTATCACCCTCCCGTCCATATGCCATGTGTAGTTGAAAGTTGGTTCTTTAGACAGGCTCATCTTTATAGATATGTAGGTTTGCTTAAATTATATTCCCATAAGACACAGGTCTGCTCGTTACGACCTGCCGCATCGAGAGTTGTTACCGTGGTTTGTTTCAATCTTCTTTGGTCCATTTCACTCAGTCGTATGAATGTGCATTTGGCTAAAGACAGTTGTGGATATTTATGTACGAATAGTCTTCATAGATTAATTGCAGCGTGGCTGAATGCTTCCCACATAAGTCAAGATGGTGTTCGTTTGAACAGGTCTGCCACGGAGCAACTGTAAAGGGCTTTGAACAATCCTGAGGATTTGGTACTGCGGTTTATAAGAACTTACCTTTATGTGATATTGTCTCTTGTATCAATATGAACAAAATGCTTACAGAAAGGGGTAAGGACTGCCTCGTGTTGGCGAAGGAAACAGAAGACGCAGAGTACTTGTGGTACACGCGGATGTGCAGCGATTCATACAAGTTCGTCTGTGAGAACAATCAGAGTAAGTAGGCAGAACTAAACGGAATTTCTCCGGAATTACTAAACGGAGAAAGAGGATCATCAAATATAAAATCGGACGGAGGGACGGAGGGACGGAGGGACGGACGGAGGGACGGAGGGACGGAGGGACGGAGGGACGGACGGACGGACGGACGGAGGGACGGAGGGACGGAGGGACGGACGGAGGGACGGAGGGACGGAGGGACGGAGGGACGGACGGACGGACGGACGGACGGACGGACGGACGGACGGACGGACGGACGGACGGACGGACGGACGGACGGACGGACGGACGGACGGACGGACGGACGGACGGACGGACGGACGGACGGACGGACGGACGGACGGACGGACGGACGGACGGACGGACGGACGGACGGACGGACGGACGGACGGACGGACGGACGGACGGACGGACGGACGGACGGACGGACGGACGGACGAATGTGTTATAGTCAACAGCCAACTCGAACACAGATTCACAACCCTTAGCCACAATCTGACAACATCCTGAAGGCCAGGATGAATGATAAATGGAATAAGAATACATGTGTTGTGTTGTATGTGAAAGATGGTTGAGACAAAATGCCTACCCGTTACGCATAAGGTCATCCACGATTCCGACTGCAGATAGTATGATTCGGTTTGTTCGCGTACCCAAGTGACATAGAATCTTGCCTTGCAGCAAGCCGTGTCACAGTGGCGCCACCAACGGCGGTGTCGCAACACGTTCGCGGGAAATCGAGTTCAGGTAAGTTTTAATCTTTAGTTCTAAAGAATGGGTTTATAATTTCGCAAAATATTTAAAAAGTAACTAAGGCTTTAAGCTTATTATTTCGCACTGGTTGAAACAACCACCTACCACTACAAGCAGAGTGACAGTTAAAGTTACTTGCGATCCAAAATGACATTAGACTAGAATTCAGCATGGTTGTCCGCGTGTGACACCATCTTCGGTGTCGACATGCAGTGGTGTATTCCGTGGGCCTACATCATATGACAATAAAACCATCCTCGCAAGCCAGAGGCCGTTGTGCTACGCTACAGTACCCCTGGATGGTCGTCTCCGCAAATCGTGGGCGTGAGCGGAGGCGAACTATAAAAGTATTGCAATTGACTTCGTAAGTCACTACTGCGTCGACCGTGGGAACTGCGCAAATATCCGCACCGATTTGCAGACGGATACATGACTGTAGGGAATCCTAATACAATGACCCGCATCCTAAACATAGCATGCAACACGAGCAGCATGTGGCTGAAATCAGCCAAAATTATATCACATGACTGGTGGCCGACCACACTCATCGTGAATAATTTCATCGGTTGACGTTAAACGAGGATTCTTTCAAAGAGATGTGCCATGTTTAGTGAAGGCTGGTAGTGACGTAATCACCCGCAGCGACCCCTGGCGCGCGAGGATGAATCAAACCACCATGCAACCATGTTACACGCTTAACGACTGCGGATTAAGTGTTAATATGGATACGAGTAGTGGCTTATTGGCTAGACGATCGTTCAGTGATCAGCAGGAGATTAAGCCACAGTCGTTGACTGTATGGCTACTCGTTTGTCAAAATTTGGGTGCAACTTACTAACTCGTAAAACATTTGTTTGTATCTTGCATTCAAATCACTGAACTGTGACGTAAGTAGACTGTCCAATAATTGTTGACGGTTCACATAACGGCCCACATGACTACAGTGTCAATCGATTTAGAATGTGTATCAAACGCTGCAGTATTATGCGTATGTTACGACCGGAGTTGTGTTGTTTTGTGTTCACGGATGTCACACTTGCTCGTTTTATTCGGCCAGGGACGACGAGGCGCTGGCTGATTGGCGTCTTTGTCTCTCTCGGCAGCATCGTCATCGTCGTCGCCGCCATCATACTCTATCTACGGTGAGACGTTCTTCACTTTAAATAGATAGTAAAATCGTCAAGGGTCCCACAGCAAGCTTCTGCCACCAATAGCGAGAGATCTAATGTTTATGTTACAACTGGTGCAGGGTGCCACCTACCGAATGCATTTTTTTGTTTCTACAAAACACTGGGAACATTTCAAATCAAATGTGGCGTAATGGGGATCGTATTATTAGAAAACTGTAATCGGTAGGTAAAAAATACAACTGGCAGATATCCATGGATTTGTTCGTTCACTTCGTCGTGCCTGGATTTCCCGCCTTTCCAGACTCGTGGAATATATTCTCCCGACCACTCGTGATACTTTATTTGTGATTTTGGTTGCCTACTGATTATCAAATTGTATTGATTATGTCGCGGTGTACATCTGTGTTTGTGCGTGCGTGCGTATGTGCGTGCGTGTGTGTGCATGCCCCCGTTCGTTAGCTTGACTCGATCGCCTGTGTTGTTCCGAATGTGCCACATATTATATTTTTACAACTCTTCAAAGCACACGGCAGTTACAATAGCGTCTATGATGTGACCGCTAGTGAAGTCTGAATGTATCCGTAACACATAATAATATAATAATAATAACTTTATTGTCGAATTCATAGAATGGAAATACATTTTGCACTTTGGAGGTTGCTAAAAACACAATATTTAAGTCACGTAGTAACTCATGTATACGGTAAATCAAGCATGTAAATATGTAAACGTTAGCTAAAAATATTAATATGATATATATTGGAATAAATAAATATACTAAAACAATATGACAATAATATAATAAGATAAATTAATTAATAAAGATGATAAAACAGCATTGCATTGGCTGCGGTGGAGAATGTGATAGTTCAAGGATTATTTGTTGTGTGGCTGATTCAGATACTTGATGGAGGATGGAATGAAGGATTTAAGGGCTCGCTGGGTTTTTACTGTTGGCATTCTGTACGTTTGACCGCTAGTGAAGTCTGAATGTATCCGTAACACATCCATACGTTTGCAGCTGGCGCCGACGACGCGGCAGCTGTGTCTTACAAGACCGCTTCATCGTCAAGTCGACGCCGTTCCTACACAGCACCTTTGGCATTGGCAACCCGCTGTACGCAGACCACATTGACGACGATGACGTCGATGTCGACGACGACGACGTCGGCGCAGACAGAAGCGCTGACACCGACCCGCGGTGGTCGGTCGACGACAGTGACCAACAACCGCTCTAGGGTCATTCTGCGCACGAGACCAGCCACATTCGTACCTCTGCTGCCTCAAATCAAACGTGGTCAATCGTGGTTGCACATAAGTTCACGACATCTTCCACAAAGTCGCATTGCGTGTTGTGGACATTGATGTGGTCATCAAAAAGTATTGCGGGAACAAGAATGTGTTCCGTGCGCCGCCTGTTGTGCGGAACGTGTATCAATGCACACAGGCGGTGATGCTGCGTTCCGAACTAATAATCAACCTGTTAATGGTGAATACTGAATACTGTGATGTGAACACGATAAATGCGTTAAAGAAGCATTTCCACTTCCACACCAGTAAGTCGAGGCACGGAAGAGTCACGAAGTCGTATTTACGCTGTACGCGAAGTGATTGGAACGCAGCAAAATGCGGAAATGAGAAACAGCCAGGCAGGATGACGCTGCTGTCTGTTGGTAATCAAATTAAGTCGCTGAGAATGTAAGCCTATTAGAGATAGCCGGTAATGGTCGAAAACAATACGCCTCTGTACTATGTTAAATACCTTACCCACCTGGTGAGCCAGTAATTACTGCATTTAAAATAATTGTCTGCAAACGAGTGAAATACAACAATGACTCTGTTGTTTTCAAAAAAATACGTTTCACTTACCCGAATGTTCATCCTTGTATATGATGTGTTCAAAATAGATGCATTGTACAAATTGCGCTAATAAAATACAGACGCCACACACTATGTGTGCGGAGAATAGTCGCTGTGATTAGAGTCGAATACTTTCGTTTACGGTTTGTCCCAAATTGGCCTGTTGCATGAATGAGTTCTTGGTTTAAGACCTAAGCATTGAGTCGTTGATGAAGTGATATTCAATGGTAAGTGGTAACTAATGCCAACGACTGACTCGCGCATGCGCAGAAACGTCCCCCGGGTAGTTTTTAAGGCCCAGAAAAATGTAAACGCTAGGGCAAGGGCGTGTACTTTTAGCTTTCTGTTTTCCCACACACAGTTGTTGCTTCTGGTTGCTTTGTTCCCAACCCAAGATGGCATGCAGAGCCAACGTCAATGCGTTGAAGAGAATCTCAATGTGAAATAGTTTAAGTTATGGATCTAAGCGCCACATTTTCTTGTAAACCATCCAAAATAGACGGATGGGGAAGCAGATCTCCAAGAGCCAGTTTGGAGAAGATGGGGGTAATGTCAGACATGTTAAGTCTCCCGCTTTTGCCAAGTTTTGGCATCCATCTCCCGCGCGTGTTACAAAACCTCCAGTTTATCATTCCACCTCCAGTTGTAATTTCTTTTCCTTCCTAATGTCAGATTATTCCCGCCTTTTTGTAAATATTCTCGTGATAATTGAAACGTTTCGACAAGGATCGAATCTTTCTGGGGTGACATGGCTAGGTCGGCAACAAGCACGGGAAGTCTTAGCTTTACCACCCACCTTGTGTGGTGTCGTGTTGCCATTGGTTACCCTTCCTAACAGCAATGCTGACAACGAAAGAATCATAAGAATGTTTTCGATGGCGAGGACAATTGTCTGTAGCCTGCTGAATTAAGTTGAATGCGGGTGATGCATGCCGAGTTTCAGCATTCTGACCAGCTGCTGCCACGTGGAATTATATGAAAGCACACCCTGAGGAGAATGACGTGAGTTGCAGGTAGTGCTGGTATTTTGTTGAGCGATCTGTTTTGCAGATAAGACTGGCGGTAGTGATGTTTGTTTGTGTTTGTGTGGTTTTTGCTTTTTTACATTCTACCGATGTTTGATAGCTCGATTTTCACGCACATATCTCCGGTTTTCTAATTTCAGAAACTTAACCGGTCTGGCTGGTAATGTGATTGGGGCATATACACAGAAGGAGAGTAGGAAATACATCTGGAGGTGTGCATAGTTTTGCATACCTAGGACTAGGCTAGGTGGAGTGATACGTGGGGAATGGGGATTGCAATTTGGACAGGATTACAACAGGCAAATGCTTGGAGTAGTCGAAAGGGTGGTGAGAGATAGACGGATATCTCGTAAAGTTAAGTTACCACACCATACTTGGAGACGATGACACTAATAGATACCGTATACATACTTAGGGTTCATTCAACTTGGAAGCAGATCACCCGAGGTACCTGGGGTATAAAAAGCGCAGGACACTACCCAAATCGAGATGAGTTACTGTTATGTACAAAAGGCACGATACTAATTACTTTTCTTCGATATAATTTATAACCGGAAGTATTACTTAGTAGGGAAAGTGGTGAAGAGGCATTCAATACCACACATACTAAATGTATACCAGGTACGCTGGAGTTTAGGCAAGTTCTTTCAGCAAGTAGTTTCGATGTGGGATTTTATTATGTATGTGCAATTTGTGCGTAGTAAGATTTTGTTACCATGGAAACAAGCAGACATATGTACAAATTAAATGAATGATCAATGCATTGTAAATTTGCAATGGGTGATCATGTTTTAGACACCGTTATCTGTCATTTTCTCCGCACTACACAACAATCAATACAACAAGCGGGTATATTCAATAGTATGTTTATTTCAGTCTGTATCCAAAAAACGCCACAAACATTCACCAACAGTCACTCAGCTGTGGCCACAATCACGTATCGACCTCTGAAATCCACACGTCTTTCACCTGACATTTTCAACGCACACACATCTGACGGCAGGACCAATCGCATCCAACCGGTCAAACAACATCTCAAATGTGCGCTATGTCTATCTAACAGTGCATACAATCGAGAACATTCCTCTCGTACACAAACATATTTCCAGCCATAAACACGCCTAAAAGGCATTTCATTTCACTTCCTGGAAGCTCAGCAAGGGGTTATTTAATACATCTTTTTTGTACCATTTTCTACTAAACCTGGTGGTGTCCTATTTACCACCCACTCCCAGAATGTGAAATGAAATGGTGACTACAGAATGTCAACAGAGAGTAACCACACGATTCACTACACACCATATGCTATACAACATTAAAACTACATAAGGCTAAAGGGTAGGTGGGTATTTCTGAAAGGCCTTAAATGCAACCAGTCGAACAGTCTGACAATCAATCGGACGTCGAACGCCATTAAACATTCATCCATAGCATAACTGCTGTATAAATACATCTACACAGTTCCATACACGACCCTCAAACCCGTTCACATCCATCCCATCGTTAGCTACTTAACAAAAAACGTGGCAACTTACGCTAACAGAAAGACTTTTTGGAAGAAAGTACCACTCTTGAAGATCAGAAGACGACTGGTTATAGCTGATTTTTGAACAATGCACATGAGGAAATAGAAATAAAATGTTGCCGGATCGTGTAACGACGGATGTGAAGAGGTGCACAACACATTCAGAGTACTCAAACATAGTCACAAGCTCTCTAAGTGAGACTGGAACCATTCAGTGTCTGCTCAAGCAGACAGTACAGGCTTGCTGCATCCAAACAGCACCAAACAAACACATCATGTGCACAAACAGCATCAATTAGAACAGCAACTGTTACGACTGACACCTGTCGACCTACATCCGTCTGACATACATCTCTCATAACCCCACTGGTTTAACACATGCCATCTCATTCAACTCGGCAGCTTTAAAATGATCAGTCACAACATTACGCCAAACTCCAATACAGATCAAATAATAAACATCTCAGGACAAGCAAACTTCAACTCTGTTTTCATATAACATAATATTCGATCATACATTCACCGCAAGACCACATCTACACATGGTTTAATCCAAATTCCAGATTTAAGAAATGCCTCTTTTGCAATAGTCAATGTTTATTTCTCATTATGCATGGATGTGCACTTGTGCTAATCTTTAATATGTTATGCTCTGAAAATTTACTGCAAGCACTGCTTACTATTTTCAATAAGAAAACTTGTATCCTGATTCAATGGGTATTGTGTGAATGAAGGCAAACGGTTTCTTTGCTTGAAGGTGCTGCATTCAGAATGTATTGAATGACCAGCTGTTAACCATTATTTACACGATAACTTTCAACAACTTTTTATGTGAACAAAACACCCGAAGATAGCATTCGATTACTTTGGTGCCTGTGTATATATACTTAGTAAAATAATCACATCTACTGAGAACACAAAATGTAAACAAATAATGCACTCTCACAATGATCACGCAACCTTACACCATTGCTCAGATTGCTTTCGACCGTCCCACAAACTGTAATCGTAAACACTCGCAAACATTCCATTGAGATGCGTAGCCAATACAAAACAAGTCGCCAAGTGCATCACTTCTTGCACCCAATTAGATATATTCGGCTGCGGAAGCGCGAGCCTCGCACTTTGCCGGGACTGCTACAGCATACAGAGGACACAATGAAACAGACAGGCACACATCAATGACGACTTTACACACTCCCGCTAAGCACACGCCACGCTACCACCCAACTGCACGTTGAACGCCAATCAGCAAACGCGTCCCTCACAATTTCCTCCCACTCGCTGCGCATCAACAACCATCCCAGAATGCCGTTCCCTCGCACACAGGCCAGCTTACAACGCAGTCTCAGTGATCGCAGTCACCACAGGCACATTGCAGCCACTCCGACTAGGAATGTAACAAATTCAACTTACCTGCCTGTCTGCGAGGATGCACCCAAGAGCAAGTGCAGCGTATGCGTTCCAATGATTAATAACAAAATATTCAGTTGAGAAAGCATGCAGAAAATTCATAATAGTTTTGTTCAATTTACACAGCTATCAGTATGTAAGCGTATCTTTATTAAATTTATGGTTATTTCTTATATATTTATTATAAACTCAATTGCATATCTAATGTACTTTCTATTTGCCAAAAAGCCAATTACATAACATGAAACAAAGTTGTTTACTGCAAAAAGCAGCTTGGCCACACTGCAGAGAATCTTTACAGGACATAAGAATACTTTTTGAAAACTTATGCTGATAAATTATTATGCTGACAAAATAACATGTGCCTGATAAAAGCAATCTATTCCTGTCCTGCACGCCTACATTATTTTACAGAGTCGTTGATGCCCCAATTTAAGTTAAGATTTTTAACCAGCAATGGACATTCAAGTGCAGTTGGAAACAGTCTGTGACAATGCCCCTAACGGTAGAATCACCCCACCCTAATTCCAGTTCGTCGCTGTGTTCGCTGGCTGTTGCTGTTGCCCCCAGCCTGCGTTCTGCTGTGGCTTGGTCTCACCCTGGGGGGCACCACCCCACCCAAGAAACCCACCCGTCTGGTTCGACGCCTGCGTACCCGGCGCCGCTGGGCTACTGAAGTTTCCGAACCCCTGATTCGACGGCGTATTCGCCTGCGGGTTTGTACCATCACCCGCCCCCGTTCCCGTCTGGTTGTTAGCCATGCCCAGCAGCCCCCAACCCCCCTGCGTGAGGGCAGCCTGCGCCGCCGCCAACATCGCCGGGTTCAACTGGAAGGGCCCGCCCAGATTAAGCCCGCCCATCCCGAGGGGGTTGTTATTCATGTTGCCGTTCCCACCTCCCTGCGCACCGTTACCCTTGCTGCCCTGGTTCCAGCCGCCGAATCCCTGGTTCTGTCCGTAGCCACCGGACGAGGTGCTGCCACTGTGCTTACCACGCTCCTTGTCGTAGTTCTTCGGCGCGGCCGTGCTGATGTGCACGCTGGTGCCGGCGATGATGTGGTCCTCGCCGCACAGGTTCTGTGCCACTTCGGGGTCGCTGAACGTGACGAAGGCGAATGCGCGGAACGGCTTCGGGATGAACACGTCCAGCACCTCGCCGAACTTACTGAAGTAGTTGCGCAGGTCGTCCGCTGTCATGTCCTCGTGACACCGGCCAATGAACACCTTGCGATTCATCTGCTGCGCCTCACTCTCCTGCAAAAAACCCTGTCCATGTCATCAACATCATGAATTTATGACATTGTGTATGAGAAACACTAACAACCACAGACTACAGATAGAACACGTTTAAAAACTGGGTGCAAATACCCCATGGGGATGGGTAAATATGCCTCAACCCAAAATTAAAATGGCAGGGCTCATTACGGTTTTGTATGCTAATATGCACTCATATAGACTTAGCAGCACCCATGCATACACACCACACATAAAAGCTGATTTGAAAAGTAGACACACACAACAGTAAAAGTATCCCTCTGTACACACATCTTTTTTTTAATTCTCAAATCTCACCTAGTCCGATTAATTGTTCACCCCATTTTTTAACTGCATGATGTCAATAACTTAAAAACAAATTGGATGCTGACCGGACTGCATACATTTTACCCACCAGGTCATCCTACATAGTTTCAGAACTAACCACCAAGGCTTGTCAATGTATACTGAGGAGCAGGTTCACAGTTTAGTCCCTATGTGGCCACTTCGCTGTTACAAGTATCTCACCCGTGAGTTTGGTATGCGGACGTCACACCATCTGCCGTCAATCATGTGCCTCTGTGCCAAACACTTCACCTGTGACTCGTAGTCATTGAACCTCACAAACCCGAAGCCCTTTGACTGTCCAGTCTTGATGTCTTTTTTGACCTGCATAACATTCGCAAGTTACAACCATATAAAAAATTAATCAAAAACGAAGAGTGTATTTATAATTTTCACACAAAATAGCTGGAAACAGTGCTGTACATGTTATAATTTTACACTTAGGAAACAAGACCAAACTTATTTGTAGAAGTGTTGCATTGCTTACATTTTGTTTTACAGTGTTTCACGTTTCAAGCAATAAATCACTCGCCTAAATACGCAAAATAATCATGTCATGTGGCTTCAAAAATATATTAGCAAACAGTTAACAAACCTGAACCATCAGCAGATCTCCAAACTGTTCAAAGTAGCTCTTCAGGTCCTCTTCTGAACTTTTCCATGGCAGACCAAGCACAATAAGATCGCTGCACTTTTCTCGGTCAATCTTCTTAGTCTTCGCCATAGGGTTCTCGAGCCCCTCGTCACCTTTCCTTTTGTTTTCTACAATCATCCAATTTGGCTGTAGACAATCATGTTCACACACGTATGCTAATACATTTTAAATTGCATTAAAAGTTATGGAACATAAAACGGGTATCTAGTCACAATGCAGCATTGAATGATTTACCTATAATTTGCAGAATAATAATAATAGCAAAATTAATCTTCACAGAAAGTTGTTACAAAATAATATCAAGCTATTTACACCAAATAAATGCTGTCTCCAACTTCCAAGCAATATATTCAGTGCTCCTTTGTCAATAATTACAATCCAAAAAATTCCATACGCATTAAACTCAGGCTCAGCAAGAAAGAAATCAAACATAGTTTACAGCAGGCTCACGCGGCACAATGATTGAATGAATAACGGGTCCAATGAATAATCTGAACGCGCTTTCATTTACCTAACCGATACTTAGTCATCATACTATTTACTGGGTACTACTTTGCATTATGATTAGTTGGGGTACATAGCTTAACATACCATGAGTTGCAACACCTTTGGGAAACACGGCAACATAGACGGTCGATCCCCACATATCATCTGGTGGATGCAATTTGCCCTCACATAATCGGATAGCGCGCATGCCTCCCGTTTCAGGGTTGCGGTATTTCAAGCCGCATGCGCCAGGAAACTGTGCAGCAAGAGTGGACAACAGGAGACACCCATCATCTTCAATCGGCATTTCGATCGGTTCATCTTGTTCATCATCTGTCACTTGTATATACTGATACATTTTGCCTTCAAAAGTCGCTTTACGAATTGTAAAAAATACACTTTATACAGCTCACAAAACCGCTACAACCGCAACAAAATGGCGAACAATCCGTAACTATTCCCAATGCATGATGGGTCATTATTCAACATTATTGTTTTTTTTCTTAATTGTTAGAATGCTGAAGATATTTATATACGATATATTGTATTTGCAAAATTATACTAGAATCAGAAAGTGTAATTATTGTGATTATTTCAGCAAATTTAGTGCACTTAACCACTTATCTGCACGTTGCCGAATGATGCGATACCAGGACTAGCTTCAGCACTCTGAGCTGAGGGGCGAGGAAACACACCCATCCAAACAGCGTCACAGCGTCGGGATCAGTACCGCTCTAGAGTTCACTAAAATGTCCAGCTTTTAACATAATTTTTTATTTAACCATGTGTGTTATAATAATGATTATAGTCATCGTCAGTTGACTATATTTTAGTGACTTAAATTGCACCCTGTTAAAAAATAATGTGTTATGTGCTTCCCCCATATATAATTTTATATATATAATATATATATATATATATATATATATATATATATATATATATATATATATATATATATATATTCAGTTCTTTGTCAATCATAATAAAAAAACGCATCGTAACTAGGCGTCACGACAGAGAGTTAGGGGGCTCAGCCCCAATATTTTATGAAGGAGCGTTTCATTCGTCAATTTGTCAGCAACTCGCCTTCACATACAGGCACGCACGCATGCAAGTATACACGCGCACGCACGCACGCACGCATGCAAGTATACACGCGCACGCACACACACACGCGCGCGCGTGCACACACACACACACACACACACACACACACACACACACACACACTACATTAACAGTGTTCTTTTACTCTTTGGAATATTATATTAAAGTATCTTCTCCTCTCTACGAAATATTGTAATAGCGTGTTACGTATTTATATAGAATATTTCACAACATACAAAATTATATAGTTTTTTAATCTAATTTTACATAATTTGATTTATAGAAAATCGGCAGTTTTCTGTAGTAATAAGGGGGTCTTGATTTTGTTAAGTTTGTTTTCATGCGTGAGAGCATGTGCGAGTGCATACGTACGTAACTTCGTATATGCTCGCATATTTGTGGATTGTTTTTCAGTTCTATATACGAGATCATGCAATTGATAATACTTTTTGTAGGCAACGACCTGTTGTCGGGGAATGTGCCAGATATGTATTCGTAAAGAATGACCGTCTTTCCCCAATTGTACTAATGCGAAAAAAATCAGAACAATAGTTATACAAAGTCTTCATTCTCAATATTGAAAATGGTTCGGATATCTACTGAATTATGTAAAACACTGCAATGCTATCAATATGATTGCTTGGTATACACAGTATTAGATAGAGTTATAATAATTGTAGACATTGAAGTGACCAATATTAACATAAATTTTCGTCGACGTGGAGCCCAAAATTGGGCTTGCATGCTGCTGTTTTTGGGGGAGGAGGGCGCATAACCATATGTCTGCCCCCAGACAAAATACGGCACGGCACGGCACGGCACGGCACGGCACGGCACGGCACGGCACGGCACGGCACGGCACGGCACGGCACGGCACGGCACGGCACGGCACGGCACGGCACGGCACGGCACGGCACGGCACGGCACGGCACGGCACGGCACGGCACGGCACGGCACGGCACGGCACGGCACGGCACGGCACGGCACGGCACGGCACGGCACGGCACGGCACGGCACGGCACGGCACGGCACGGCACGGCACGGCACGGCACGGCACGGCACGGCACGGCACGGCACGGCACGGCACGGCACGGCACGGCACGGCACGGCACGGCACGGCACGGCACGGCACGGCACGGCACGGCACATTTTAACACCAGTCTCAGCTTCATATCGGATTGGAGGGCGAACATCACTTTATATACTGACCCATTTGCCTATCCAGTTCCACCATCTATGGACGAGCTAATGTTCAATTACTCCTGTACATGTTTTTTTTATAATTAAAATCTTGATCTATTATAAACGACAAACTAGAATTGAGTAACGGCCCGGACTACTTTAGACTCACGAAAAACACATGCACTGATCGGGACTAGGGAAGTTTCGATCGCGAACGAGTCCCACTGTCCTCCGCCTCGATCGCGCATCACGCTGTCTCGGATCATGATGTCGAAGATGGGAAGAGGGTAATTCAGGTTAACATTGTCGGGCGACAATGTTTATTATCTTCTTACCATTTAATTATACTCAACGCTCTAAAATAAAAAAACGGTTTCATAAACTTACTTATATACGTTCCCTAAATACGGGGAACAAATAAATAATGTTCTTCAGTTACGGACCGATTTAATACACAACAAGTCAACAAGTTCTCCAAAATATTTGGGATCAAAATGTAATTGCAGTTGTCTTCAAAATAAAAATAAAATGTACTCAATTCATAATATGCATGCCAGTTCGTGCTTTTTAACCCTTTGTTTTACAGCTAGTGTAACTTGATATATCAAGTCACAATACGATTATTCCGATATATATGTGTGTGTGTGTGTGTGTGTGTGTGTGTGTGTGTGCGTGCGTGTGTGTGTGTGTGTGTGTGTGTGTGTGCGTGCGTGTGTGTGTGTGTGTGTGTGTGTGTGTGTGTGTGTGTGTGTGTGTGTGTGCGTCTGTGTGTGTGTGTGTGTGTGTGTGTGTGTGTGTGTGTGTGTGTGCGTCTGTGTGTGTGTTCGTGCGTGCGTGCGCACGTGCGTGTGTGTATGTATATGTGTGTATAAATCAGCTGGATACAAACAAATTAATGTGACCTCAAAGTCACAAACCCATTTTTGGGTAATTTTTAACCCCAATATTTGTTTTCTTCAAATACATATTTTTTTATGTTTTATTATTATGTATATAACATATAACCCCCAAATATAAATTAATGCAATAAGGGTTAAATGTATTCGGGTAATTTTTTATCAATCTCATGCAGTGAACATAAGTGCTATTTCATAATTATTATGTTTTAAAAGAACAAACTATTATTTGAATATGCATCACGCGTGCGCGAGACACTTTGTAAGTACGTACCGAAACGTCTGTTTCATACAATGTTCATGTTTTTTATGACTATTGTTGACCCACGGAAAAATGCTGCTAACTAAATTAGGAAATGTGGATTTTATATTATGGAAAACTAAGGCGCAGCATATTAAAGGCTTTCGGTCGACCTTTGAAAATAGAAGTAAAAAGCACTGATGTTTCCACATCGCCGAATTTTCATATTTGCATTTGACATTACCCTGCTTGCATCAAGCATTTAAGGCTATAACAATAGTATTGATATGAACAATTAATCCTATGTTTGTTCGTGCATTTAGTACAAATGTTGTCCCGTGAATGTGATGCGCGTCCTGTGATTGCTTCCGCTCATACGGCGGTATGGCCCAGCGTCTGCGGCGAGTGCATTGAGGCGGTGGTCGTTCTGCAGAATCATACGCACTGTGAGGTGATAACGCGCCACGGCCAACATGTATAGGGGACTGTGATCGTAATAATATTTACTCATCTGTACTCGTTCGAGCGCTAAATAACGCTATGGAGCCCAAGGAGTCAGGCATCGTAGCAAGTGTGGCTGAATCTATTGGAACTTGTCCTGATTCGTTACGATTGATTGTGTCACTTCTTGCGGGTTTGTGTCACTTTGACGTGTCATTCAGCGTTAGTACTGTTACGAATGACTGACTGTGTCACTCACTCACTGTGTGTGTATTCCGACAGTAGCGACAGACTCAGCTTGTAGCCTTGGGAAAACGGTCAGGGGACAGGGTGACTGAATGCACGATTAAGACAGTGAGACGCGTGCGTTTAAGTTAAAGGTTAACGTTCTGCAATATGTTGAATGGATACTCAATTGAAACGTATATATGCCGATTTATAAAATGTGTCACTGGCACTGCTATTATTGTCTGTATAACAGTGTATTGACAGTCACAGCAGCAGGCACGTTTTTCGTACCGGTAGGCATGGAAAGCAGCTAGATAGGTAGTACTGCCTGTGATTTTATAGTATTATACTAGCACTGACTAGTAGGGGTCTACTCAGTTTATAGTTCTAGTTGTTTCCAGCATTCAGCCACCTTCTTACAGTGAACATTAAATTATGTAGGTCTAATTTTACCAGTCGGTTTTCTTCAGAACATTGTCGCCAAGCCGACCGTTCTATGCTAGCACTGAGGCTGGTGGCTGCCTGCCAATTGCTTGTCGTCCATCTGATACATTCATGACATTGAGATTGGACTGATATTTAAAGTATACCTTATGACTCAATCCCTTGAGTCACGAGGTATACATAGATTACATACTAAGTGTTGAGAGCCAGATTTTTACACCAAGTATACCATACTTGCCTGGTCCAGATATTGAATTTCGATATGCCTTCCTGCTATACATATATGCTAACCACAACACTATTGCACATCCTCTGCTGAACAGTGTAATCGTAAAATGCAGCTTCCATCTAAAACTAAGTAAATATTTGTGCAGTGTGTCAGTATTATTTTGACAGTGGGTTGTGTACAGAGTGTAATTTGCAGAAGTTATTTTATTGAAATACAATATCTGAAAGGGAGTTTCTCTCACCAAATCGATATAAACTTGTAGGTATAGTCTTCATTTCTGCCAAGTCATATTTGAAATCATCACTCAATGGAAAATGCAACTCATTAAATGTATAAACACCACAAGCTGTTTGATTACTTTTACAATTCACATGTAATCACTGGGAACAGTTGCTTTCAGAATCATTCAATGAGTTATAGGCCATAGCCAACATGTAACAAAATTGCTTATTGGGTGAACATTATTAACAATTCTGCCATTCATCAATCACACAGGCGAACACAAAATATAAGTTCAACAGTGCATAGGTAAATTAGTTATAAACAAAATGGGAACAAACGTTGACTGTTAACTGGTGGTCCGAACTGGCATGATAGCTTCAAAACTTGCATCGGGTCAATGTCAAGCTCTATGCTGCTCTGCTAAATGATATACTGTGATACATACATATGTGATTGTGGTAGATACAATTATTCATGTGCCCCCCTTTGTGAAGCATTACACATTCAAACAGAGCCATGTCAGCCTGTGCATCAATGAAGTAGCAAAATAAACACTCTGTGTGTTTCCCATGGCATATCATCAGCATCATACAATTATTTTGCTTTCAATGCTTGTTTGCAATTTAGACCATAGCATGACATCAGCAGTGGCATTGCCTTGTCCATGGTAATTATACCAATTATACTAATAATGCAGAGGCCCATCACCCATCACTTGGATTGGCTGAATTGGCTGGGAGGCGGGACGAGAAAGGTCAAAATTGGTATTTTATTTTTGTGTATTAATTTGGACCACAATCAATAGATCTATCCAATGAAGTAATGTTTATGATCACATACTTGCATCTAACTAGTGTAATTGACAAGTAAACATTCACTTTACAATGTTAAAGTATAGGATAACGAAACACAAAAGTACGTTTTTCTCAAAAACACAGTTTTTAATTAAGTACTGTGTTGAACACTTGGTCGATTTACTCTAATGTTCCCATATGCACTATGATGTCCAATAACGTGTCACATTCACTTCCTCCCATGTCTATTGGCCAGCTGGGTTGCAGCAGTCCACCCCATCACACCCGCAAGCATACGTGCAGTTGAGGTTCGTTTTTGAAGCAACTGCATCGGGCCGTTCTGCACTTAGCCTTGCATCCACAAGTGACCATCTCTAGACACGCATCTGGAATAGGAGGCAGTCTTGTCCATACAGCTTTCACGCAGTCTGACTCCATCATCCATGCAGATATGTCGGTGGGAGAAGGGATGTCTATATGTTCCTGGTCTGCCTGCAGCCAGATCTTTGCTTGATAGTTGGCGCGTGCGGTGTGAAGTTCCAGGGCGTCTCTGGTTGGGGATAACATCTCCAGACCAAGCTTGCCCTTACCGAAGAGTTGGAGTCTGGCATTGTCGACGGTTTGTTGCTCAGGTGTGCCGTACAAGTGATATACAAATTGTTCAATGGTGCGAGTTCTCCATCACGACCAATCCCCTGCACGAAATGCGGAAGATTCTGAAAAGTTGTCCAGCAAGACTGCTTGCCATGGCCACTAAACGCTGACGTTGTGTCACAACCTGTGAACGTGTGGAAGCCCAGCAGGTTATCCCTCAGAGGTTTTTCAAGTCTCTCAGACAGTGGATGTATTGGATAGCATTTCCTCTTCTTTGATGTTCCAGAGATCATCCACACTTCTGCTGTTTGTGCTGGTATAAAGTGGACTAGAAGCAGCATGACATCCGTATCTCTGCAGATGACCAACACTCTTTTGTATCCCTGGTTGACTGCCTCACACGAATGGAGTACCAGCCTGGTGTCCGCCTCTTCATGGTTTCCTTGAAGTTTGACTTCACTCCTCCTTGTTGACCTCGCATGTGTAGCACAAGAGAATCTGCCTCCTGTTACAAGGTCACATTGTTCTGGTAGAACTGTACCCTTTCTCACGATTATCTCGGTCAAGAACCTGGCGAGATCGGCCTTGTTCTCATCAGATGCAATAAAGTTGCTCCATACCTGTGGAAGTGGGACATTTCGTCCTTCAATGACCTTACGAATTGGCCTCTTCTTCCCCTCTCGCTTTGACCTTGTCACTGCCTTGATTGATTGTTGCCCGGTGTAGCCACAAACACTACATCAACTCTTGTTGTGTGACATCTGAAGTGACTTGTGACATTGTTCAAGAATACATCGGCATAGTTGCCAAATGTCTGACACCCATGAGGTTTTCCAAGAGCTTGGATCAGGCCATGACCATCAATCTTCACACACGTGTTCATGTTGGCTTCTGGAATTGCCGAGGGTATAAGAATGCCATCCGCCAGGACATTGATTAGCACTGACTTTTGTGTCGATTTCATGTCGCCTCCATGCTTGGCCAGAGACAGTGGGACTGGGGACAGCTCATGCTTCAGGATACTCCCCATTTCAACTGTTTGACCCACAGTGACAGCATTGAGTAATTGCTGCAGATGTTTTCTGTCGGCTTAGACAGTCTTCTGTACATTGTGTTTGGTAGAGGGCCATTTCACGGTATTCGTTTTGTTGCAGACAGGACATTTAGAGACTTGTTTCTTTCACAGAAATTATTCTTGGGTATATTTTAAAAGTTTGAATGCATGAAAGTGAAGTACTTTGGTACCACTTCGTATGATAACAAAATCAAATCTTTGGAATTTCAATTTTGGGGGAAAATTGTTAAATAAAATGCGTTGCGGACAGGACAGAAAGTGAAGTGGGTTTTATTGTATGTTAGAAAAACCCAAAGTTCTGTCCATCCACTTGTTTTCTAAGATATCCAGCATATTTATACCTAAATGCCATAGGTATATTTTGGAGAAAATTTGATTCCAAAATTTTCAAGAATAACTGAGGGGGGTAATTAACTGTGCGTTGCAGACAGGACATGGACAGAGCGTTGCGGACAGGACACTTTTTCACTTTGCATATAAATGAATTAAAATGCATTTTAATAAGAATAAAATAACTTTATTATCTAGTGTGACATGTATACAGCGTTCTCCATGATGGATTTAATATTAATTAACATTTAACAGTTTTCTTTTCAAAAATCACTTTTGAGTCATTTTATGTCCTGTCCGCAACGTTTTTGTCCTGTCCGCAACAGAAATGAGTTGTGGTTTCCCATGAAGTGTGTTATATTGTTGTTTTTACTTTTGGTTGATATTATTCAAATATACTCCAGCTATAGTTATAACATAATAACAGTTTTCTGTTCAAAAATCACTTTTGAGTCATTTGATGTCCTGTCCACAACATTTTTGTCCTGTCCGCAACAGAAATGAGTTGTGGTTTCCCATGAAGTGTGTTATATTTTTTTCTTTACTTTTGGTTGATGTTATTCAGATATACCCCAGCTAAGAGAATATAAAGTTTGGGTTTTCAAATCAAACTATTTTTGGGTGAAATTAAAACTTTTCGACCGAAAACGCTGTATACATGTCACCTTGGGTCTGTGAAGTGGATTTTGTATCAGTATGGCTTCACATTTATAAAAAAATTAAAACTGCATCATGTTATACTTGGACATAACACTAATGCTGTCAACAACAGAAATTGACCTAAAGTTAAATACACCACGAGAAAACTTAAAAAAACTTTTGTCCTGTCCACAACGCTGAAATCCATATTTTCATGATAAATAACTAATTTGCATATTAAAAATGCACAGTTTTGACCCAAATGCCAATTTCCAGTAACTTCAGATACCTTATCTAACATATACAATTGGTATTTTGCTAAAATTCAGACTTTAATATTTTTTATGTCACTTCACAAATACCGTGAAATGGAGCTAGACACGGTTGCTTTGTACAGAGTGGCAAATGTTTTCGAGCGATGCTTCTTAAGCACATCTTTGAAACCCCACAGTTTTCTTAATTAGGCGTTGCTTCACGTTGGTGATAACATGCAGTTTCCCCCGTTCTTCAGCTCTTAGGAGATCACTGACCACGTCAGTCGGGGCAGAATCTTTGGATGCCAAAGATAACAAGGGTATGTCGCCACTTATCGAATCCATGTCTCCATCTTCTTCTTCTCTCAAAGCAGTATTTACTCTGAAAAGCTTCTTCACGTCATCAGCATCACGCTTCATCTGGGGCAGAAGGCTGTCACTGCGGGTGAAAGTGGCCTCTTCCTCCTCGTCTTCCAGGTTGAAGAGGTATCGCGTGTCCTGGGATATTCGTGAGCGTTCGGCCCAGGTGACACAAAGCTTGTCCCTACTTTGGGCATTTCTTGTAATGCCTATGATGCCGTTCTGCATCTTGCATGGCTTGTTTATCCACTCAGTTGCCTGGTCAGCGGGAACTTGGTTGAATCGTCTTTTGGTTCTCTTCACAACGAAGTTCCCTTGCATGAACTCTGCGTAGACCTGTGGTGCTGTCATTTCAAGCAGTTTTATATACACAAGTCCCCATCGGGCATACTTTGTGAGGTCATAGATTGTGAGCCATGGCAACATGTTATGTATACTGACATGCACACAATACGTGTTTGGTTTTGAAAACAGGATAACTTTTAAATAATAGGTATGCAAACAACTTTTACATACAAGAAAACAACATTTCGAGATAATCACATTTTTGTGATGAATTATCCTATACATCTCTGTGTAAATGCACAGTTTAACACCTTATATCTCTGCCAAAACTTGTCGTAACCATAAGATCCTTACTGATTTGTAAAGATCTACTCATATAGAGTTCAAATCATCAAGAAAATAAAAATCGACATTTTAACCCCAGTTGACTTTGTGACCTTCAAAATGACCTTTAAATTCAAAATCGGGCGTGGCATCCACCCTAGTCATTTTCCGCATACCACGGTTGACTCATCTAGCATGGATGCCCGCTATTAACAAACAATGCCGATGAAAATAATTCTACAGCACTTTTCAATGTTTGGCTGGTCCACTAATATGCTTGACCCACACATAATCACCCTTGAGACTGATACCTGTTCTGACCCGATGAGTGAGATTTCCATATGAGTGAGGGCAAGTCTACCAAACCCTTCACGTCCTCACATTTTGAGCCTAGGCTAGGTTGGGAACATGTCGCTAGGAAATTAGGACAGTACCAATGTTCACTTCCCAAAACTATAACTGAGATATAGGAAAGGTGGTTTTGTGTGCAAAGAACATGTTGGAACCATCATTGCTGCCACATGTTGCTTCATCAAGTTGAACAGTAGAGTAAAACTGAACTTTTGAACTATGCACACTGTCTAATTAGGTTTCTACATAGAAAATAATAATTTGACAAGAACGTGTAATTGAGATGCAGGTGCAATGCATGGTGTGTTTGTTGGTCATATGTAATTAACTTAGTGTAGATTTTTTAATTAATAACATGACATTTGTAATTTTATAACATAATATTTGTCTTTGAAAAAAATTGTTTGTAATATAAATTAAGGCATACATGAAAAGAGGTCAACTGATCTGTTTACATTATTACATACGTTGATTGATTGATTCATTATTGACCTCTGCTACAAGAGATTATTAGTGTAAATTAATTTTTGGTAGCACTCAAAAAAGAGGGAGAAGACACAGGAGTAGTTAAAAATTATGGGTTTGTTTTGTCTCAAGCAAACTAAGCTGTGTGGCGACTGAGAAAGCATGTTTGTTGTTGTTCAGGTTACCCACTTGCGTTCTTCCATCGTTACTTCCTCTACGGCAAAGAGCAGAACCTCCAACACATCTATTTTGTCGTCACTGGATTGGCGCTCGGCTACTTCAACTTTGGTAAGTGCATTAACTTATTAAGTACGAACAGTAACATGATGACACTGTTATCATGTTTCCCACGACCCAGGGTGCAATAAACACACCCTTGTCCTCTATTGTTTGGTGTATCAGGGCCATATTTACTGCTGTTTTTCATGAGCCCCACGATTGACCCAAGTCAGAACTGATATTCACTGCAGCCTTTGTGTTTGCATTATTGCATTAACATGCCTGAATGATGTCACAGAATATTTTGGGATTTTGGTTAAAAATATAATAACTTGTGTTGTATGACATAAATCTTGCAAAGCGCACATAGACCATTGTTGTCAAGTACAGCGTTAAATGTAACTTGCGTTGTATGACATAAATCTTGCAAAATGTACATAGACCACAGTTGTCAAGTACATTATTACTACTTGCAGAATACCACCTGTCTTCAGTTGTCTTGCACTCAGTGTGTCGCTATCTATGTATGTGATATATAGCAGCACCCTGGGTAGAACTTTGTACTTTAGGTACCTACTGTTGACTTACATATGAGAAAGTGAATTGTATTCAGGTCTGAGTTGTCTAGTAGGTTTAACCATAATGTAAACTGTACTGAATTGATTTTGTTAATCTCAGTGCTCAAACCTGGATTAACCGATTATGTCGGGCATTGACCATCACCCCGATTCTCCTCAGGTCGGCTATAGCGGCCAGTGAATACAGTACAGTGTTTGAATTCGGTTTACCTGGTTGCATCAATTGATTAAGAGATGCAATAAATGCAACACCTATCTAGACATAAATAGGTGACTATTTTGGATACTTCTGTTCTCAAAAATATTTACCGCGTTTTCAAAATTTAACAGCAATAATGTTTGTTTTTGGACATTTAAAAATGTCCGCCAGTCGCCAGCCAGGAAGTTGGCCACGTATATAGCTAAAATGTGTAACATATTATAACAAAGTTATATACCAGTGTGTAGATAATTTAATGTTCTTTTAAAGGAAGCCAAAAGGGAAATATTACGTGATATGCACGTGAAAGAGCTAATACAAAGCAACCATTCTGAACGGTAATCACATTTTTAACGACAGTGGTTTATTAGTAAAATAATTTCAAAGTGGATAATTTCACTGAAATCCTCGGCTCCGTAGAGGCGGCCATTAACGCGCCCCGGTCCGCCTCTTCCTGTTGTATAACCATTCAGCACGCAGAACCGGCCTTAAAGTCACGTGTCCGACGACGCATAATAATGCTTATCGCCGTTGTAAATACAATGTTGTCAGATACCCGAACTTCGAAGAAGAACATCCGTTCGAAGAACCTTGCTTCGAATGGGATGTTTCTCATCGTATATAGTGGGTCAAGATCCGCAGAAACGTTGGCGACGTCGAGTTTTGAAATTTAGAGCTGTGCAAACGATATTGGCGCGATATTTAATCACCAACGATAGTCGTTGAAACGGGTTACCGGTCGAAACCTTCCATCGCCGTAGCCAAGTCAGCGCGCGCAAGAAGGTTAGTAAATATTAAGTCTTCTGTGTCTAAATTATTTAAATCTTGTACCATTAGACACATTGCGATGTCTGTCGTTATGACTTATGTACATACTGATATATTTTATAAACATCCACCACAGTTAACGTTCTAGAAGGTATGTACATGACATGGGATCATGGAGCCGCTAACTAGTCTAGGTCTAGGACCAAGTCCAAGCGAGTTAAACCGTTCGATATTGTTATTCATTATTATTAGTTTGATTTTATCCTACATTGAATGGTATCACGTTTGCATGAACAGAGGCATATAAATAAGGTAAAGCTACATGTGTTAAACATGACCGTAACATTAAAACACAGCTGAATGCAAGCCAGATCATAGATGTCCCCATCAATTCGCATGAACGATAATATAGCACCTAGATTTTGGTTGGTTTATTTCATTCTCTGGGCAATCAATACAGATTGAAATAGGTACATAAAACATGCAAAATATATTTGTTAAAATAGATTGAAATAATATATAATTTTAAACATTAGCATAAATAAAAAATTAATTAAAAAAGTAGAGAATAATTTATTTGAAATGTATCTATAAAGGTAAATTAAATATGTTAAGACATTAAAACATATTTTCTTTGATTATTTGAATAAACTTAAAAATTACTTTAATAAAATATTTTAATAAATACTTTAAAACATTAAAATAAATAGGTCTAAAGAATAAATTAAGGTTTTACAATATTCACTAAATAAGTTTTCAAAAATATTGCCTTTCATAGTTACGCAGTTCCTATTTTCAGGTTGACCACTGTGAATGTGCCAGCATGCCTGCAATATTTTTCAGTAAATATATTATTCAAACATCACAAACTGGCATTGCGAATGTTGTTTTCAATCATGTTATTCGTTCAGCGAGACACACAATTACAAATTCTGTGTGCTGTGTCAGTTCAGATACTAATACATTGATACTAGGACATGTTACAGGCTTACAGTAAAGGATGAATAATTAGCTATGATGAGACATAACTTATGTACTGTAAAAATTACTTTGCAAATTTGCAATATTGCCTTTATTGGTAGGTAGAGTTTCTTGAAATATTGGGACACACTCAGCAAACAAGAAGAAACATTAACACACCCCAATAACAGACTAGCATAATATACTAGATGGAACGAGTCAACGAGGATTTGTAGATATCCCACAAGATCAGTCGGTAAACATTTGGTACCAGTTTCTTCCCCACAATAAGAATGCAAATCACTAACCTAATTCAATAATAATTTAATCCAATAGTTTAGCAAGTAAGTCAGATGATCCACCATGCACATTGGCGTGATGTGTCAATATGACATTTTGCCAGTTAAAATATACATTGTCATAGATATTCCTGTTCGATTGATATTTTGAGGTGCCAACGTTTGTGTTTATTGGATAATAGAATCTGAAGCACTTAAATGTCATTATAACAATTTTTTTTATTAAAGACAACCACACTTGATAACAAGCCACTGTATATAAGATACAACATGACACACATATTTAGCAGTACAGCATGTCCTGTTTATTTATAGGATGGAACCATGGCTCTAGCAAGAACGTCCGGCCACGTCCTAGCGAACCTTGACAACATGGCTGTTTTCTGGTCAAGACGCAAGTAATTGGAGCTGCAGAAGACACTACAGCTGTATGTTTACCTGCAGATCCACCACACTGTGGTGGGAAGAATGAGTGAATGGTGAATTACATCTTTGTCAGAACTCTGGCCGCTGCCCACAACGACTGTCCATGTCAGAATTGCAATCCTTGGTTCAGATATGCCCTAGCTAATGAAAGAAGGTCTGCTGGTGTCAAGAGTCAGTTGATTTGTTCATTGACAATCCAACTGCTTATTCACAAATCAACTGATAATTCGCAAGGGCAGCAGTCAACAAGTGCCAAGTGTTATCCTAGATCTTGTTCTCTGCTGAGAGCACAGAAGTTCGATCTTATGGCCGGTATACACTGGTATGACTCTCTGTACCCTTCGACCAAGCCTGTCATGGATCCACCGGGTAAAATTCTCTGTATATGGCCGACTTGGACTCCTGAAATAAAATAAGGCTTAAATAAATATATCAACTATGTATAGTGGCACAGTGGTTTAAAGCTTTGGACTTGGCTTCAGACTCTCAACTACGAGAACGAAACCATGTGCTGCTGTGTCGAACCTTGGGCAAGTCTGTTCACCCGTCATTGCTCCAATTCACTCGGCTGTGTAAACAAGTAACTGGCTATTGACAGTGGTGGATATTTGTAACACGAACCGTCTTGATTCATTAATTACAGCTTGGCTGGATGCTTCCCACAGTCATGAGATGGTGTTTAACTGAATAGGTATGTCAGGGAGTAAAGCGTAAAGCACTTTGGACAATGCCGAGCAGACATGGGGTCAAATACGTTGACATTTATTTAAATACAAATACTCTTGAGGAATCCAAATACATTTAATTACTAAACATCAATTACAGTTACTTAAAACTATTTAAATACTTTCAAATACAAATGTATTTGACCCCATGTCTGAGGATTGGATACTGCACTATATAAGAACTGTGTTGACAGGTGACATATGAAAATGGAGGTAACTCAATCCATTATCATTGTAGAAAATACAATAGAATACATGTTCTGTTTTTATAAAATCACTGGAACTTTTTTCAATTCTCACATAGTGGACAACTGGCCATGCTACTCGAAATGTTCTAGAATGATCCTACATCATTTACTGTTAAACCTAATTTTTTGGGTATATTTCTACTATGGAATAATATGTGGTGTTTTCATTGTATGAAATGTCATTTGTATTATATAAAATGTTTGGTGTTCTGGTTACTCTAATGTTATTTTCATTGTCAATAAATTGTGAGCAACACATTTCACTGTTGTTATAAATACATGAACATAATATTATACTTACATCTTTGTTGGCAGATATATGTGACAGTTGTCTAACATTTGGAAGCACTGTCTGCTCCAAACACAGACTATAAAATCCATGGCCATTTGTAATATATCATGGCACATCTGAAACAGAACCAGATGTATAAATGAGTTTTTCATGAATAAGAAATATTATTAGCACAATATAGAACATCACAGCTACTATTATGGTTACCTTGACACGACAACAAAGTTACATTGCAATTAAGACCACCACAGAATATACATAAATATATCCACATATGTTATAGTTTAGAATATTTGTTCTGCTAGTTGTGTTACTTTTACCCAGTTCAAAATGGTTATTTTTAATAGAGACATATATTCAGCTAAAAACAACTTTATTATTCAGCATGAAGTTGATTTCATAAAGAACATGGGTGGTGATTTTCTTTCTTTATTTAGCCCTCCAGAATTAGGCTCCAAACCCTCGCTTTAAATATACCACGCCTATTAAAAGAACAATCAATATTGACACACATCTGTTTTTTAGTCGCACAGGTCATGCTATGTCAATAATACAAAAACATGCCACAGTCGCTGCTGTTAATATAATAATGTCCAGTATTTGAAAAAACAACAATTAATCTGCATTTTTTCCACATTTCAATGATTTGTGGGCAATTTGGAAATTGATTCCTGAAAACATGGGCGAAGGACCGAGCCTGTCACTCTGTCAGTCTGTGTCAGGCTGAGATAAATCGGAGAGCCATGACCCCATATGTGATATGATGTGTTTCAAATTGGGTAACTTCAAGTTGTGTATAACATATCCGACACTACACCACTGACTTGGAGAATAATACATGGCATGGCTGTGACTAAGTAGAAACTGCCGAATTCCGGGACCGAATGCGAGGTGGCCATCAGCATATCTGTCAGTGACAGTGACAGTGACCATCGACTCCGTTGGCGTTGATATTTTAATTACTTAAATTAACATCCAGCCCAGATTTCATAATGAACATTTAGGGCAACATTTCTCATATTAGACACATAAATGCTTACCTTCACCGACAGATTTTTGAGTCTTCCTCCTAACAATACAGTTACAGTAACGGGTATCCACAGTAACAGCATACATTCGCCTTTCGAAGTTTCGGCGAGTTTCGACCACTTGTCGATCACTCAATGTCGCCTCGGCTTGTTACTCGCCTCTGCATTTCGGCTTCCGGCGGGTCTTCTTAACCAGGTTTACCAGCGCGTTCAGTTCTATCTTGAAAATGTTGGCCCTTATCGTTGCAATCGAAATTCAGCTATTTCTGAACGAAAATCAGGTCGGTTCGCCTACACGAATCGGATGTACACAGCGCCACCTAGCGATTATTTTTAAATACAGAATTGCCAGACTGCGAGCATTATTGACGTCACACATCAGTCAAAATGGCGCAACTTACAAACTTTGATAGAAAAGGTGTTCAGATTTTTTTTACTAATAAACCATTGACATTAAAAATGTGATTACCGTTCAAAATAGTTTGTTTTTATTTACTCTTTCACGTGCATAGCATGTAACTTTTCGGTTTTGCGTTCCTTTAAATAAACCCAACTTGTAGCAGTAAATATCCAAGCATAACAAAGTTATACCGCAACCAAGTATATTTTTTACAAAAACGTTTACCGGTAATGTCATAGTAAACATATTTTAAAGTTAAAACAACAGTTTTGACATCTATGTAGGTACTTTTATTATCTACAACATACAAACAACATGCAAAATTGTGAGAATTGAAAAATAAAGGCACTAGAGCAAAGACAATGGTGCAAGCGATATTTTAAAATATTTAGGTCAAATATTTGAGGAGGCATAGGCATCACGTTAAAATCGGCTGAGTGCTAATGGGTTAATCTAAGCTTTAATTCAGTTCAGACAGTTTAATTACAACCCAAATTAAGCTGGATTTAATAAGACTATGGATCCAGACATAGCATTTATCATGTCGATACTTAGCATTTATCATGCCAATGCACTGGGTAGATCCAGACAATCTGTCTTTCAACCTCGAGCGAATGGCAATTTAGTAAGTTTTTTGGAATTTTTACTTTCTACTTGTGCATGGATTTCCAGAGAAAGTCCACCAAAACCTACTTGGAACATTGTCGTTTTTCACATAGTGCTAAGTCAGTATTCGAAAATCTCTGTGAAACTTAGGGGGATATTTAATTTGTGTTGATTTTCTCATTTTGTTCTAAACACATTTGTAAAATAGCACAATTAACATTTACTCTGAATGTCGGCCGACATGTGGAGAGACGCATTGTGATTGGCTGAGCATAAATTTCTCATACCATCACCATAAACAATACTATTTTTAGATATTACTCATGGATGACTGTATACTATGAAACGTCATGTTCATTGATAGAGCCTTTGCAGTGCACGTCTCACTCGTATCCGACCCACTAAATTGTACCTATCATGGCATTTCTTATTGATCATTCAATAGACAAATCAATACATTTGCACTTTGGTTGTGTTTTGTGTGAGAAGGTAGTAAGGTAACAACATAAATGAAGCGTTTACCCCATTCACAATTACATTCACTTCAGACAATTGAAATTATTTATAAATATGTTTAGAAGATGAATTTGACCATAATTTTAATTGATATGATATTATAACATATCAATTAATATATAACAATCAATTTCCTTGCTAACTGTATATATATATAATTATGTAGAAACTGTCGCCTACAGCGACCACTAACTACTTGTCATTAATCGGGTCAAAATTGGCAATTTGTGATTTTCGTAATTTTGGTGGACTTTTCTGGTAATATAGAAATGTAGTACAAACTAAAAGTACATACATTATTTTAGTAATTTGTATGAGGTTGACTCTCTTTTGGGTGTAGATTGACTGGACAGCCTAAGTGTTTGACATTGTACCTGATTGAGATTAATGTACACTGAGATAGCCTCTAAATCTGTTTGGACAATGGAAAAAAGGGATAAGGTATTTGGGGAACTTGCCAAACCGGGAATGTATGTGTTGTATCTGAACACATGATGTATGTGTTCAGAGTTCAGAGACATTTGTTTTCTTTGTACACTATACATGCTGTATTTCACATTATGATTGTTTTTTTCTATAACTGAAAACTGTTTATTCCCAACACTTTGTGACAGCATAATAGTAGAATTATTATAGTTCTTATTTCAAATAAAATTTGTAAATTATAAATTCTGTTTTATGCCATTATTTTAAATGGAAACAATATACCTCCTTTATTTGAAACTAAAACAGTTAATACAAAGTACCCATTTGCAACAAAAATTCACATTAAATGTTTACTCAGAATGTTTTGGAAGTGGAAGCTCCCGCTAAATCCACAAGTTTCTAGTAACAATTTAGGTGCATAAAAAGTTGCATTTTATTTACTTTTTTGAAGGATTGTCTACATTTTGTCGTCATGTTGAAGACACGTTCTAACCCTGCATGCATAATGCCCCATTTGTTATACAGCACACGTGCAGGCAGGATTCCCGTAGGAAATTCTGATTAGCATTATGTGTAATTTCCTTCTTGCACTGTGATATCAAAGGCATGCTGAGGTTTGATATGCCACTAAGGGGAGGCAGATCTATTTGTAGCCACCTTGTTAGCATGGGATGTGTGGAAAATGGAGGACTGAATATAAGGCAGTGTGGTATTTGGGTTCTGTGCACTGTGCACAGGTCGAGGGTAATGTTGTACAACCCATGCAAGGTGTCTGACGTTTAGTCTCCTGACCATTTTCCTCCTAATTTATGGTCGTCAAGAATTTACAACTTGAAGTACTCTAACTAATATACTGTGGCAATGTACACAACACATTAGGCAGTGATTAAGGAATGTGGGTATGTGAAGGAAAATGTGACACAAGCTGACCAAATGAGTGATAAGTAGGAAATATGTTGACATTTTAAAAAACATATTTGGAAAGAGGACATATAGTACTTTACTGTGTTTAAATAATTATGACTCTACTAAAACAAATGGTGAAGTTATGTCACATTAGGTATGGTGGGGTCAAAAAGTAAAACTGGAGAAAACTGCCGTTAAAATTTCTGCATTTTGTGCTATTTAATCAAGAGGGCTCGAATTAGATTGCGTTAAAATACACATTTTATTTTGCATAAATAGTGTAGGGTGGATGGAAATGTTAAAACAGATGATATAAATTAATTTTTCATACACCTAAAAATTGATAAAATCATGCCATCCGGCTTTAGATGGCACTCACACCAAATGTCAAATCCAGACTTATCACTCATTTGGTCAACCGGGGTCACAAATATAAAAAAAACATAATGGCCATCATATGTCACAGATGTGCCGATTAAAGGTTTTTCTTGATAAGAAATTACAAACACATGTCTAACTTCTTCAGCAAACTATGAGTATGACTCCACACTGAGGTGCATGGTGGATAGTGAATGCTACCTGTTTTCTGACCAGTCCAACTTTACTGGCTTATTCAAGTTATGAGAGTGATTAAAATGCCAATTTGTGACTACAGCCTGTACAGTCATATGGGGGGAATTAGGTAGTTGGGTGCTGAGATCCTGGGGTGTGTTCACCTAGTAGTTTGATTGATGCTGTGGCCAGTCAGTAGACGCAGGTAGCTGTTATCATTGCCTTTAATCTGAGTCTGCATTCTAGAACACATCATTCACCTGTGCTCTGTCAATAATGTGACAGTACACGTTGACCTGAGTCATCCAGGTGTACATTATTTATGTGAATGGACCTCCAGAATTGTTCACACAAAATACAGTTTTTTGCTGGTACATTTAAGGCATTCTGTAAATCACTAGATTTGCGATCCAGTTTTTTTTTTATGGCATCTAGATCTTTATGTAATAGCAGGTTAACTAGCACATTTACCCTAGTGTAGATCTGTTGTGTTTGTATTGAGGGTTGACCTTTCCACTGCAGAGTGAACTGGTGGCTCAGTCCAGTGGCTCATATTATGTGGGTATCAGAATAGTATTACTAATGTACTTGGTAGACTGCTGGTAGAAATGGTGATATTTCTACTTTTGGCAATGTTACTTTTTTGTTTTGTACAGAACATTAAAACAAATTACAATACATTCTTATTCTTCTGTTGTTTCAATGTTAACATGGGTAAGATCAGATTGTCTGTCAAAAAATAAAAGATTACTAAAATTATCAAATGATGTGGTAAATGTCACCTGTATGAGAAACATGTCTGACCCAAAAACACAGTATTGGACTCAGTTTAATACAACATAAAAGTCACTCAGTGACATAAGAAAAACATAATATCCCATACAAAGGTCTTCTGTGAACTCCCTTCAAGCGCCTATGGGCCCTGTGAACTCCCTTCAAGCGCCTATGGGCCCTGTGAACTCCCTTCAAGCGCCTATGGGCCCGTAGCAGCATAGCCCAACATTTTTAGTAACGCAATTGCTTTATTGACTGATTATCTGAAACAATATTGAATACAAACACATTGTCGTCTGACATACAATTAAGTACACAGTACGACGCACACAGTTCAGTGACCGAATGTCACAACCTTCCACTTGTCTTGCCAACATCTTGTGCTGCTTCCCTGGCTTACAGTTCGCCAGCTGCCTTCCACATGTCTTTAAATGCACTCCAGCATCACTAGGGTAGGCTGGGTTGTTAGAGATTGAAAGTACAAATTAGCATGTAGCACACAAAGATATTGATATATTCTACATAATTAATATACTTTCGGCCTGTTGCTGTACCTGACCCGTGTAATGTCGCATTAGTGAGTTTGCTTCAGTTCATTGCACTGTTCTGCAAGAGTTAGTGTATGCACCCAATCTCCACATAAAGTAGTAGTACACAGGTAACTCCCATCCTAACTAAACAGTAGACATACCTAAGTAAACAATAGACATACCAAATTAGTATAATTACGATTAATAAGTAATGTCATCAAACTAATCACAGAACCGATGCATGTAAATCACCACACTAAATAATGTCACCTGTTTGATAAATCTATTTACAAATTATGTTTCTCTCTTTGCCCATAGTGTACAGCGCATCTTCTGCCCATCACCAATGTTGTCCATTGATTAAAGGTCGACAAACTGTATAAAAGGCATAATCGAAAGAAAGACAGATGGGACTATGAGCCAGTGAACAACAGTGTAATTAATTAACTTACCTGATGATTTATTAATGTGTTTAACCATGTCAGCTCGAGCAAAAGAAGAGTCATTAGTGAGTCTCATACCCTGTGGCATAGTTGTACACAGTCACAAACATGCACATGCTCACTGCTTCGAGACTCCATCCGCATGTAATGTTAATCGTCACCTCTTCTGACCGTGTCAGTGGCTCTAAGAATTAGTAAGGTCTTGAATTGCAGTTTCGTGACCATTCTCTGGCTACTAAGGTTTGACGATTGATTTGACTTCTATGGACCATCTAAAAAAGATTTAGTCCCCCGGTCCCTCTAAAAAATGCTGGCATATTCCGCCAGAATATTAAATCCAAAATGGCTGCTGGCCTATCTCGAAAAATTTACTTTTGAACCAGAGCATCTAGAAGAATGTATGAAGACAATTTATTTTCGGATACGTCGACCATGAGGTTTCAGATTTTGACGTTATCACATCATTTTGACCCAGAAATCCAAGATGGCTGCCATCCGGTCAAAGGTGGCCACCATCTGGTAGAGCGAAAACATAACTTTTGAACGAGAAGGGAAGATGTGGGTTTTTGGAGTTTGCATTTATATAGTAGTACTTAGTAGTAAATAACTAGAAAAAACAATACTTGAAAACGAAAACTATGTTTAGTGAACAAATGTCAATATCAAAACCCATTTTTCCTTGGTATTGCTGTACTTTAAGCAAACTACCTCCATAAGGATAGGATGTCCTTTATGTTGCAAGTCCTCACACTACTGTCCTATGTGTTGACAGGTCCTAATGTCCTGCATACGGCGGTCAACATCCTCATCATCTATGTCCTCCTCCGTATCAACGGCGGCACGGTCCTGTCTGTGGTACTCAGTTTCATCATCAACATGGTAAGTACCTCACATGGTAATACCTCACATCAACATGGTAAGTACCTCACATGGTATTACCTCACATCAACATGGTAAGTACCTCACATGGTATTACCTCACATCAACATGGTAAGTACCTCACATCAGGCATCTTACCTTTCCACACAACCTGCGTCAGTATCACACACTCTGAGTGTTTGTTTACACATGTGTTACAACCAGACATGCTGGACACTAGTGCTGGTTCGATACCAGGTTTTGTTCGATACCGATCGATACCTGAATTTTGTTCGATACTCGATACTTACGTTGTAAGTCTAATATTCACATAGAACACAGTTCCCAGTAGAAATAGTATGCAACAGAAGTAGTGCTGGTTCGATACCAGAATTCTTCAATACCGATCGACATATTGCTGGTTCGATATCAGAATTCTTCGATATCAATCGATACCAGATTTTTATTCGATACTCAAAATTTACCTTGTAAGTATAATTCAGTACAGTAGAGATCTCCAAAGAAACACATTACTATCCACTTAGACTAATGCCACAGAAACACACACAATTTTTCACTTACAAGTAGGGAAATATGTGATAATTTTATAGTCATGCAAACAATGATTAAAATGCAATTTTCATTTTATGTATGTAAACAAACAACAGTTTCAATATAATTGATTACTGTTGTAAAACTAAAAGGTAACTGTAATATAAAATTAAAACAATAAAGATAACTGCAGTAAAATACCTAGTGACAAATAAATTCATCAATTGCACTGAATTATTTTAAATTAATAACAGTACTTCACCCCACAACTGTTTGTTTGTAAATACACTATAATATAGCAGCTTAATTTCAATTCAATGTGTCTCCTAAACTGACCATCAACAAATACAGCTGAAAGATAACATACAAATAATATGTTATTATTATATTAAATATAAATACACCTATCACTTATAATAGTGCCACTGCCAGCACAGCTGCACACTCACTATTATAACTGTTTTATAATTAATTGTATCGTAAAGATAATTGTGATTTAACATCAAAACTGTATAGACGATTACAATAAAATAACACTAATTAATAATAGAAACAATATTAATAAAAATTACAATTGCACTTCCCAGTTCACACCAATTTTTTTTTATATAACTTAAATTACCACGTTATCAAGTACACATAACAAGCCCCATAATGTTTTTGCAACTGTTTTCAAGAACCGGTCAGTTTCTTCCTCTACCTCTGGCTCTGCCAGTGGTGATTCTGTTTGGCCAGTGCCAGTGACTGGCAGTGTCACAGTGAGACTGAGAGTGACAGTAGATGCAGTAAGAACATCGTCATCGTTAATCAGTCACGTCGTGTATGTCACTTCTTGGCGATGTTTGTCGCAGTTACTTAGTAGATTCGGCAACCGATGGCGATTCGCTTCGACTGTAACTAGATGTCCATTACTCGCTCACTTTCGAATATTTCGATAGAATACGTTCTCGAGTCAATGGCAATGCCACTGACAATGCGACGTTGACGTTGTCCACGACGTCGATGACGCCATACGATGAAAGTTGATCATCACGTTTTGGTAGCTTCTTGAATGGTGACATGTTTCGTCAAATTCGATATATTTCACCCGCTATCTTTGACACACCTCTAGCACAGTAGACACTCTTTGTTGGAAAACTGCCAAATTATTAGCGATGAACGTTGCGACTTGTTGTCGTTCGCCTTGGTTGTGGGCATCGTGTACGGCAAATGGTGGCGCCACCAAACGGAACCCGGATAAACATAACCTCCGCATCGCGCTCGAATAAATATTTATATTAATAATGTTATTATTAAACTAGTTTCATAAATACCAGTGCGTGCAATAAACACTCTAGATATGCAAATACTAAATAAAGTAGGGAGAAAGATGGCATGGTACTGCCACCAAACGAGAGCGTCACATACGAACCTTGGTTTGGGTAACGAGGCTAAGCGAAGTCTGACCTACGCTAATTTAAGATAGCACACAGAAAACAGTTATTATAGACACTAATTCTACAATAAAGTTTTAGAAAACAATTCACATTTTATGTTATATTATTTTTTAAACAACCACGCCTAAGTCAAGTTATGCAGCGAAGCCTGTATTGTTAGCTCCCGTAAACAACGTCGTCATCAAAAACGATGTTGCGCCTTCGCATCGACTTCGTCGAATGGACTCGATGTCGAGTATCGAAGGTATCGAAGGTATCGAAGGTATCGAAGGTATCGAAGGTATCGAAGGTATCGAAGGTATCGAAGGTATCGAAGGTATCGAAGGTATCGTAGGTATCGAAAGTATCGAAGGTATCGAATAGTGGGCGTTCGATACCAAAAATATCGAAGTATCGCGATACCACTAAATATCGGTATCGAACTTTCGCAAGTATCGCGATACTTCGATATTTTTGGTATCGAACCAGCACTACTGGACACACCTTGTTATCTCGCTGACCTTTGCAGATATGATTTTGTAGTTATGCACATTGGAGTAATTTGATCTTATGTGTGCCCCAGATTGGGTTTGTATCTTGTGTTGTAATAAAACAGAATTGACTAGTTTCAAAATGCACACTTGTGTCTTCTTCCCAGAACCAAACCTGCTGCTGAATAATGTCACCGATTGCAATTTCATGGCGATTCTGATTGCAATTCTGATGTAAAAGTGTTGATTCCAGTCCTGCCCACACTGTGGTGATTCTGGAACAGTTCCAACCAATTGTTTTATTAAACATTTATTTAAGAAATTAAAGGGGTAATTTAATCCGGAATGCAATAGCAACAATAAAACAAAAGACTCAGTGAACAGGTGCTTGATTTTGAATTATAAATCATTTGGGAGTGACGATTTACTGGTTTTCCCCAAATTAATTTTTTTGATATTTAAAGTATTCATGTTACTTTTTTGAATCCCTGAAAATGTTGCGCCCTGTGACCAATTATTTAGGACCAAAGATTTTGTTGTTGTGGTTATTCATGACAGGATGTCTTGTGGGGTTCTAATTCAGAATTCAGCCCAAGAGTATTTGCTTAACCTTGTTATAAATGCACTATATCTAGGATTAAATTTAAGGTAAATATAAGGTGGATGTGTGCTTCTGTGTAATCCAGAGAATGGTGGCGACTGTGTATGTTGCAGACATACCTTTTAGTTGGCTACTACGTTAACATGACGGGAGTGTACAACATCGCATGGACCACCCCCCACTGTGTACTCACGCTACGTCTCATTGCTCTCACGTTTGACATCTACGACGGCAAGAGGAAGAAGGTACGTACGACAACTGTATCTGTATGTCCAGTCTGTAAGGCCATATAAACGTTATAGGGTTTTAACTATTTTTAATATACCACACTTCGTGAAAATGTTCATCATGTTGGCAGTATATTATTCAAAACAAATTTCATAATTACACAGTCAGCAATGTTCTACTTACTTCTACGTTTTGACCACCATTGACGGCCTTCTTCAGGAACTGAATGTTTAGTGTTCACTGCTTGGTAGATGGCGTGGCGAGCAGACTGTTCCACGTGCGACTTAGTCTGTAGCCCCCCTCGTCTCTGTTCATAGTTGGTTCCGTCTTCCTAATCCAGATGGCTTCTTTTATCCAACATGCACACCTGTTCGTCTCTTTATCCATCACTTTCGCTCCCTCCCAGTCTATCACACAGTTGTGTCTGTCTGCATGGTCGGTTATGGCCACGCCATCTAGTGACCAGTGAACACTGAACATTCAGTTTCTGAAGAAGGCCGCTGATGGTGGTCGAAACGTAGAAGTAAGTAGAACATTGGTAGTTGTGTAATTATGAAATTTGGTTTGGACTGAGAATTTAGGATTCTGGCCGATTCGTCTAATCATACAAAGGAAATGTGATGATTTAACATTTTGGGATCAAAATGTACAATTGTTGGAAGCCCAACTGTTGCTACAAATTATGCAAACTTAGCTGTAGATATATATGATGGATATATGTGTATGAATAGTCTTTGTGTGGCTAAATAAATCATAGCGAAGTCAAGATAGTGTTTGATTGAACAAGTCTGTCAAGATAAAAGTGTAAACTGGTTGCTATGAATTGGACACTGCGCTATTTACTGAATCCTTTACTTTACAAAGCATTGGTACTTTTCTTTTCTGCAAGTCCTTATCAGATAAAATCAGAGTCAGAACTGACTGCCATGTGATTATGTTAGCATGTAACACCTGCAAGACACATTTCTGCTTGACAAACAGCTTGTTCAGGAGTTGAGAAGAGACCAATGTGAAGTAGTTTTGACAGTCTTATCTGACATCCTTTCATGTCAGTTACATGTGAATAATCCAGCAACACGTCATTACCAGAGTGTTGCTGTATTATACACATGCGTTTATTTTTGATCCTAATGAAACTATATTTTAATTGTGATATAATTAATGGGGTGGCTGTCACGAGAGCGACTAAAATGGTCTTAGTGACAGTCTGTCTCCTCGACCCTTGGTTACGTAAATCAATTATATTTACTTATAATTATATTCATGTTATTTTCAACACAATTACGTGTCCTGTTACTGCACTAATGAAATATTATTTTATAATTTGAACACTAGGTAATTTTGTCTGAACGTTACTTTTGTGGGTGTTGTTGTGGTGTATGTGCTGGTTCAATAAACATTTCCGATTCCGATGATTGATTTGTGCAGTCTTGGAAAGATGTTAGAAAAGTGAGTTGTGATATGTTGACTCGTGTGCCCATCCTCTCAACAAGTCACTGTTTATTTTCTCTCTTATTGATTCTCCTTATCCTTGTATTTCTTGCAGGAATCACTAAGTGATGAACAGAAAGAGACAGCCATTGCACTGCCATCACTGTTGGAGATTGCAGGACAGAACTACTTCTTTGGTGGTTTCTTAGTCGGCCCACTGGTACGTGCTAGCGTGTCATTTAACCCTAGACTGCGTTCATTGTATACAGTAAACATTTGGCCTCTTGTACATACTTTTATAGAAACAATTTATTTTTCTTTCCATCTTTCCATTTTCTTTAAATAACTGTACGACTTCTTTAACACATCTATACATGAACAGTGATATATAAGAAGTAGCTTGCAGGTCAAATGCGTGTCATTGTAGGTGTGATGATTTTAGTGTGTTCTGTGTAATTCAATCATGCTGACTGTCTTTTTTCTATGATAAGCTCATAAGGATATATGCCTGCTCTCTTTAAAAGCAATTTCCCCCTTGGTCGTTATGATGTATGCTGGCAACGCCAGGGTGCGCCACCAGCACACTCGCTGGTGTATAACGGAAATAGTGTCTAATATATATATATATATATATATATTATATATATATATTAAACAGTCAGCTTTTTGTATTTAACAAATTTAATAATAGATACCGTTTAGTGATGGATTTTCCTCATCAACTAGTTCTCTTAGTGAAGTGGTCCTGAGGACTCTTGACCCAGCTCCTTGCCAACTTCCTCCTGAATCTCTCTTAAACTCTCTCCCTGCTGAGATGAAGAAAACCTGTTGCCTCGTGACTTTTAAAAGACTATTGAAAACCCAACTATTCCGGGCTGTGTATGAAGTGTAGACACCTGACAGTTTATTTAATTTGTATTTAATTTTTACCTATTTTAATTTATTATCTTGTACATGTTGTACATTAATTTTACAAAATGTCGTACTCATTATTTTATTATCAATATACCATTTATTTTAATAATCATCTTTAGCTAACTTATTTATTTTCTTATTTATTACTATTACTTTTTATACATGTTTTAGGGATTTTATTTACCTGAACAAACTTAATATTATAATTCTACGACACATGTATACATATTCATGTACAGCGCCTCTGAATGGATATATCTAGATTTATGGCGTTTTAGAAATGTTATTATTATCATAAACCCGCCTTGTGTCGTTGCAGTACTCTATGAAGCGCTACCTCGATTTCACAAAAGGTGCATTTTCTGACTCAGTCACTGGAGGTCGACCAAACTGGTGAGTCAGAGGAATAACAGTTACTTAGTAGACACTGTTAGCTATGGTATAGTTACAGTTGCTTATGTACAAATACTCTATATATGTGTTAATTTAAGTCTTGCCGTGATTTTATCATTTATGTAATTGCAACATATACTTCATTAACAGCTGATCATAATGTTGTTTCATATCATACACATGCCAGGAATTTCCTACCAGTGCTGCTGTTTCAACCAACATTTTGTTGTTGAAAAAATACCTTATTTGAATAAAGCAATTAGCAGATACAATGACTAAATATTTGTTCACAGATGATGTTTCTATGATGGTTAGTATGATTGAAATATTGTAATTTTATTTACTTGACAATTTAAGTGATGTGGAAATGAAAATGACATAATTATCATTACTATATAATTAAACAAGCTAGTACGCTTTGAAAGGTACCCTGAGATGACCACATGTAATATTAACAAAATGAGTTGTATCGCATTTGCATACTTCTGATTACATGTGTGGTGCTGACAGTAAAAAAGGGCAACATAAAATTGGGCAACATTTATTGCATGTAAATGTAATATTATCTACAGCAATAATTCATATATTACTTTAAATTACTTTTCTGTTATTTCTTGTTTAATAACACGTGTACGCAATTACTTGTCGCATGAGTTCACCGCGGCACTAATGCAATATTATTTCATAATTGAGCTGTAGGTAATTTGTTGAACGTTGTATTATGTATATTTTTGAGGTCAATAAACACTTCCGATTCCAAATTCTGAACGCGATAGTTTGAATCACAATTTGGACAATACACAGAACATATTGCATGCATGTGTACTGAGTGAAGTGTTGTACTGAGTGAGGTGTTGTACTGAGTGAGGTGTTGTACTGGGTGAGGTGTTGTACTGAGTGAGGTGTTGTACTGAGTGGAGTGTTGTACTGAGTGGAGTGTTGTACTGAGTGGAGTGTTGTACTGAGTGGAGTGTTGTACTGAGTGGAATGTTGTACTGAGTGAAGTGTTGTACTGAGTGAAGTGTTGTACTGAGTGAAGTGTTGTACTGAGTGAAGTGTTGTACTGAGTGAAGTGTTGAGTGAGGTGTTGTACTGAGTGAAGTGTTGAGTGAAGTGTTGTACTGAGTGAAGTGTTGTACTGAGTGAAGTGTTGTACTGAGTGAAGTGTTGTACTGAGTGAAGTATTGTACTGAGTGAAGTGTTGTACTGAGTGAAGTGTTGTACTGAGTGAAGTGTTGTACTGAGTGAGGTGTTGTACTGAGTGAAGTGTTGTACTGAGTGAAGTGTTGTACTGAGTGAGGTGTTGTACTGAGTGAGGTGTTGTACTGAGTGAAGTGTTGTACTGAGTGAAGTGTTGTACTGAGTGAGGTGTTGTACTGAGTGAAGTGTTGTACTGAGTGAAGTGTTGTACTGAGTGAAGTGTTGAGTGAAGTGTTGTACTAAGTCAGGTGTTGCACTGAATGAAGTGTTGAGTGAAGTGTTGTACTGAGTGAAGTGTTGAGTGAAGTGTTGTACTGAGTGAAGTGTTGAGTGAAGTGTTGTACTGGGTGAAGTGTTGTACTGAGTGAAGTGTTGTATTGAGTGAAGTGTTGTATTGAGTGAAGTGTTGAGTGAAGTGTTGTACTGAGTGAGGTGTTGTACTGAGTGAAGTGTTGTACTGAGTGAGGTGTTGTACTGAGTGAGGGGTTGTACTGAGTGAAGTGTTGAGTGAGGTGTTTTACTGAGTGAGGTGTTGTACTGAGTGAGGTGTTGTACTGAGTGAGGTGTTGCACTGAGTGAGGTGTTGCACTGAGTGAGGTGTTGTACTGAGTGAGGTGTTGTACTGAGTGAGGTGTTGTACTGAGTGAAGTGTTGTATTGATTGAGGTGTTGTATTGATTGAGGTGTTGTACTGAGTGAGGTGTTGTACTGAGTGAGGTGTTGTACTGAGTGAAGTGTTGAGTGAGGTGTTTTACTGAGTGAGGTGTTGTACTGAGTGAGGTGTTGTACTGAGTGAGGTGTTGTACTGAGTGAGGTGTTGTACTGAGTGAAGTGTTGAGTGAGGTGTTTTACTGAGTGAGGTGTTGTACTGAGTGAGGTGTTGTACTGAGTGAGGTGTTGTACTGAGTGAGGTGTTGTACTGAGTGAGGTGTTGTACTGAGTGAAGTGTTGAGTGAGGTGTTTTACTGAGTGAGGTGTTGTACTGAGTGAGGTGTTGTACTGAGTGAGGTGTTGTACTGAGTGAGGTGTTGTACTGAGTGAGGTGTTGTACTGAGTGAGGTGTTGTACTGAGTGAGGTGTTGTACTGAGTGAGGTGTTGTACTGAGTGAGGTGTTGTACTGAGTGAGGTGTTGTACTGAGTGAGGTGTTGTACTGAGTGAGGTGTTGTACTGACTGAGGTGTTGTACTGAGTGAGGTGTTGTACTGAGTGAGGTGTTGTACTGAGTGAGGTGTTGTACTGAGACGTGTATGGTTCCAGTGTCACCCCCGCCCTACTGCGTCTGTTGGCCGCCCTCTTCTACGCCTTCACCTGCCAGGTGGGCCTGTACTACATTCCTGAGAACTACCTGCTTCAGCCCGCATTCCAGGTCAGTTCATAGTGCACTGTTAATTCAGGTCATTCACTCATCACATGCAAATCTCACAAAATACAGTCGACTCTGAAATGCTAACTGATAGTTCATATTTGTTATTTAGTTTTGATGAAATCGTCGAATAAAGTAAATTATTATTTTTAGTTTGGGCCAGTCAGTCTACCCAAGCTTGCCCGCAGTGCCTTATGACTTGGCAATGGCTACTTGCTAACCACTCATGTACAAATGCCCATTTTTGGTTGTTCTTAATCTTATGTGGAATAAGGTTTATAGTTAGGTTTAGGGTTCAAGTCAGTGTTGTTAGTTGTTAGGTTGAAGGCACTTTTGACAAGATTGACATTAGGTGTTTTACATGCATTTGTACGTGAGTGGTTAGCAAGTAACCACCTCCTTGTAACTTTTAGTGACTGGCAGATTTATTAAGACCATGCCTAAAGCAATGTCATAAAACATTCCCATTTTTTGAAGTTATTTAGCTGCGTTGTTGTTGTTCTTTATAGCCCAGTCAATCAAGTAGAGGTGAAACTGGTTAGCCCAGCAACAACTCATGTTAGGCATGCATTTTATAGGCAGTGGCAGTGGTTTTAAATGTCTTGGAACTTTTTTTTACTTAACATTTTTAACATAGTTTAATACGTTATTGTACTTATTTTAACACGGTTAGTGTATTTGATATGAACAGGTCCATTTCCCAAACAGGACAGGGCAAACACGTAGTGATGAGAATGCTGTTATAGATAATACACAGCTGTGGTATGTGCATTATGTGGACGTATGGTTGAATGGATTGAACATGATGGCACTGCTTGTACATGACTAGTGTGTGATGTATGGATGGGTGGACTGTGAACATGATGGCACTGCTTGTACATGACTAGTGTGTGATGTATGGTTGGGTGGACTGTGAACATGATGGCACTGCTTGTGCATGACTAGTGTGTGATGCTTGTTTTACAGGAGCTGTGCTACATTAATAAGATCTTGGTGATAGCGCTATACAGCAAAGTGGTGCTACACAAGTATCTCACCTGTTGGCTCATGGCGGTAAGAGATGGCAGAACATGACTGATTTATTGTCTTCCTTCAACCATGTGTCCCTTGTCAGAAGTGGTCGGTTGGATCCTTATCTGATACGATGCCCTGCCAACTATGTCTTCATCCATAATCTCTGTCACCTCCATGTCTCTCCTCACCATGACACCATGTCCATTGCATCCTCCACAACCTCTGTCACCTCCATGTCTCTCCTCACCATGACACCCTGTCCATTGTGTCCTCCTACACAACCTCTGTCACCTCCATGTCTCTCCTCACCATGACACCCTGTCCATTGTGTCCTCCACAACCTCTGTCACCTCCATGTCTCTCCTCACCATGACACCCTGTCCATTGTGTCCTCCTCCACAACCTCTGTCACCTCCATGTCTCTCCTCACCATGACACCCTGTCCATTGTGTCCTCCTCCACAACCTCTGTCACCTCCATGTCTCTCCTCACCATGACACCCTGTCCATTGTGTCCTACACAACCTCTGTCACCTCCATGTCTCTCCTCACCATGACACTCTGTCCATTGTGTCCTACACAACCTCTGTCACCTCCATGTCTCTCCTCACCATGACACTCTGTCCATTGTGTCCTCCTACACAACCTCTGTCACCTCCATGTCTCTCCTCACCATGACACTCTGTCCATTGTGTCCTCCTCCACAACCTCTGTCACCTCCATGTCTCTCCTCACCATGACACTCTGTCCATTGTGTCCTCCTCCACAACCTCTGTCACCTCCATGTCTCTCCTCACCATGACACTCTGTCCATTGTGTCCTCCACAATTTCTGTCACCTCCATGTCTCTCCTCACCACAACACCCTGTCCATTGTGTCCTATACAACCTCTGTCACCTCCATGTCTCTCCCCACCATGACACTCTGTCCATTGTGTCCTACACAACCTCTGTCACCTCCATGTCTCTCCTCACCACGACACCCTGTCCATTGTGTCCTACACAACTTCTGTCACCTCCATGTCTCTCCTCACCATGACACTCTGTCCATTGTGTCCTAGACAACCTCTGTCACCTCCATGTCTCCCCTCACCATGACACTCTGTCCATTGTGTCCTACACAACCTCTGTCACCGCCATGTCTCCACTCACCATGACACTCTGTCCATTGTGTCCTACACAACCTCTGTCACCGCCATGTCTCTCCTCACCATGACACTCTGTCCATTGTGTCCTACACAACCTCTGTCACCTCCATGTCTCCCCTCACCATGACACCCTGTCCATTGCATCCTCCACAACCTCTGTCACCTCCATGTCTCTCCTCACCATGACACTCTGTCCATTGTGTCCTCCTACACAACCTCTGTCACCTCCATGTCTCCCCTCACCATGACACCCTGTCCATTGCATCCTCCACAACCTCTGTCACCTCCATGTCTCTCCTCACCGTGACACTCTGTCCATTGTGTCCTCCTACACAACCTCTGTCACCTCCATGTCTCTCCTCACCATGACACCCTGTCCATTGTGTCCTCCATAACCTCTGTCACCTCCATGTCTCTCCTCACCATGACACTCTATCCATTGTGTCCTACACAACCTCTGTCACCTCCATGTCTCTCCTCACCATGACACCCTGTCTATTGCATCCTCCTCAATTTCTGTCACCTCCATGTCTCTCCTCACCATGACACCCTGTCTATTGCATCCTCCTCAATTTATGTCACCTCCATGTCTCTCCTCACCATGACACCCTGTCTATTGCATCCTCCTCAATTTCTGTCACCTCCATGTCTCTCCTCACCATGACACCCTGTCTATTGCATCCTCCTCAATTTCTGTCACCTCCATGTCTCTCCTCACCATGACACCCTGTCCATTGCATCCTCCTAAATTTCTGTCACCTCCATGTCTCTCCTCACCATGACACCCTGTCCATTGCATCCTCCTCAATTTCTGTCACCTCCATGTCTCTCCTCACCATGACACCCTGTCCATTGCATCCTCCTCAATTTCTGTCACCTCCATGTCTCTCCTCACCATGACACTCTGTCCATTGTGTCCTACACAACCTCTGTCACCTCCATGTCTCTCCTCACCATGACACTCTGTCCATTGTGTCCTACACAACCTCTGTCACCTCCATGTCTCTCCTCACCATGACACTCTGTCCATTGTGTCCTACACAACCTCTGTCACCTCCATGTCTCTCCTCACCATGACACTCTGTCCATTGTGTCCTACACAACCTCTGTCACCTCCATGTCTCTCCTCACCATGACACTCTGTCCATTGTGTCCTACACAACCTCTGTCACCTCCATGTCTCTCCTCACCATGACACCCTGTCCATTGCATCCTCCTAAATTTCTTTCACCTCCATGTCTCTCCCCACCATGACACTCTGTCCATTGTGTCCTACATAACCTCTGTCACCGCCATGTCTCTCCTCACCATGACACCCTTTCCAGTGTGTCCTACACAACCTCTGTCACCTCCATGTCTCTCCTCACCATGACACTCTGTCCATTGTGTCCTACACAACCTCTGTCACCTCCATGTCTCTCCTCACCATGACACCCTGTCCATTGCATCCTCCTCAATTTCTGTCACCTCCATGTCTCTCCTCACCATGACACCCTGTCCATTGTGTCCTACACAACCTCTGTCACCTCCATGTCTCTCCTCACCATGACACCCTGTCCATTGCATCCTCCTCAATTTCTGTCACCTCCATGTCTCTCCTCACCATGACACCCTGTCCATTGTGTCCTACACAACCTCTGTCACCTCCATGTCTCTCCTCACCATGACACCCTGTCCATTGTGTCCTCCATAACCTCTGTCACCTCCATGTCTCTCCTCACCATGACACCCTGTCCATTGTGTCCTACACAACCTCTGTCACCTCCATGTCTCTCCTCACCATGACACCCTGTCCATTGTGTCCTACACAACCTCTGTCACCTCCATGTCTCTCCTCACCATGACACCCTGTCCATTGTGTCCTACACAACCTCTGTCACCTCCATGTCTCTCCTCACCATGACACCCTGTCCATTGTGTCCTCCATAACCTCTGTCACCTCCATGTCTCTCCTCACCATGACACCCTGTCCATTGTGTCCTACACAACCTCTGTCACCTCCATGTCTCTTGTCCTTTATTTGTGTCATTTGCCATCTGCTGCTGTTTCCTTCCACTGGGAACTTCATGCCTTCTTGATCATATCTCTGTTCTTCCTGTCTCTATACCACACGACCAACCTACCAGCTAATCTCTGTCTTCTCTGTCAGTATCCATCATACCCTGCAGTTAATTTTGGCATTTTCATCTCAAGTAATTCTCATTCGTAGTATTATTACTTTGCTACAACTCACTGATTACTTATTGTTTAGTTGGTCACTGTCACTGTATTGTGTGCTAGTGAACAATGTGAGATGCGTCTTAGCAGTTAAATGTTAAAGCAGCCAACTTATATGCATCCTGTCACACTTGTTAGGTACTTTGTCCTGCTTCAAGGGGTGTATTATGTTAATACTAATCTGATTGTTTTCCTGGTATATTTATTCGGTAATCTCCCTGTGTATATACTAAAGAATACTAGGTCTCCAGTCTAGTGGATGTGATGACCAGGTGTGTCCATTTGGAGTGTTACCAGCAGTAACATATTATCCTGAATCACTTTACACGTAATTTGTATCCAAATGTGGTAAACGAAAACATTAATATTCATAGCTTAGTTATTTGTGAATCACATTTCAATTCATATGTATGTACTTTCCTATCCTATCTGATGAAATCAAGTGTTTGTAATAATTTTCTGAATGTCCAAATTATTTGCAGGAAGGGTGCTGTATCCTCGTGGGCCTGACCTACCACGGAAAGGACGAGAATGGCAATGAATTGTGGGATGGCTGTGCAAACATTCGCATCCGCAAATACGAACGGGCGAGCACAATGCAGGAGCTTATACAGTCATTCAACGTTAACACAAATCGTTGGATGTCAAAGTGAGTCACGACTGACATGGTACCGGTATTATTGTAATGTAATTTAACTTACTTTGTAGCGTAATTATCGATGATGAGTACGACGTTTCGACCCGTCATCATCGACAATTATGCTCCAAAGTAAGTTAAATTATACTACAATAAACCATTCTTGGAGCCATGAACAATATATTCAATATGGTACCAGTAGTCGTTGTGGCTAATTAACTTGAATGCACTTTCAATTAAAAATTTAACCCTGGTCTGACAGTTATATGTACCATTCTGAAATGTTAGCAGGTAACACCACCTGCTGCTGTCGATTGGATGATAATATGTCTTTCCCTTTCTTTACTGTCAGAAGGCAGTGCAATGAGTTGCCATTATTGTGTATTTTAGTAGTAACCATAGTTCACAAAACTCAGGTTTGTTGAATTACTAACTTAATTTTATCTTTCCAGTGTGTTTGACCATATATATATATATATATATATATATATATATATATATATATATATATATATATATATATATATATATATATATATATAAGCCTAAAGGCAGCTTATGTAGACCAGTGCATAGAGGACCGGCTTATGTAGACCAGACATATTTTTTTATTTAATACATTTTCCAAAGATGTAAAACTGGAACATTGTTTCTAATACTAATGTTTAACATATAATGAAAGTTCATCAAAATATTTCAATAAATAAGGTATATGCAAAAAAATCGGTCTACATAAAACCCGCGTATGCATAGATGCCGATTTATGTAGACCGGAGCAACGCCGGAAGCTGCACATATTTAGTTAGCCTTTTTTGCGGTAGACGCTGAATCTAGTAAACAGTAAAACAGTGTTGAGAAATGTAAACAAAGTCGAAGCCCAAGTTATGTTTGATCACGGAATGCATCATGCGATAACAACAAATTTCAAAAAAAATTAAAGACAAAATGCAAGTTTTACTAATTTACACATAATAATATAGCCTTTTGCATCAGTATGAAGCATATCATACACGGAACACAAAACTCCAACCCTTCGTTCGGTATATACCATAAATATAGATTTATAAGAACTTTGACCCGGTACACATAACCCGAAGTGTGTACACAAGCATTGGTACTGATCAATTCAATTGTGTTAGTTGTGAACTAACATGTCGATTCTTTATGTAGACCAGTTTTGGTCTACATAAAACAGCGGTCTACATAAGCCGGTCCTATATGCATAATCGGTCGACATAAGCTGCATTTAGGAGTATATATATACCGTGGGTATATAATTATATATATATAATTATATATATGTGACGTGTTCTAACGAAATGAGTTGTATGTCAGGGAACTTGATTTCGAGAAAACACCGCATAAACATGCAACAATGATTTTTGACGATTTCGACTTTTTGTCACCAAAGTATACTTTGGTATCTTTTTTGTCCATTGGCAATGCTTATTTCTCGTTTATATTATTATTTAGTACATTTTATAGCACACTTTAGGCACACTACGTAACATTTCACGCACATTTCATTTCACGCATGACTTTTTTGTAAAACAGAACCGATAAATCGCTCTCGTTCGTGTCGCATTCTTCGGGGTTTCCCTTAACGCATGGCGGACTTATTTGGTACTACAAGAAAGCCCATGGTGCCCTCTTTCGGATTCTTGTAGTAGAAATTCCCACTGACGTCAGAGTAAGCCAATAATAGCGCTTAATGCGAGAGCCCTGTCTGAATAAACGTCAATAGACGCCGCTGATTGGCTTAGAGCTGCCCGCGCAGGCGCAGTGCGCTCTCGCTAGCGTAAACAACGTGGAATCGATCGGGTCGCTGCTACAAAACATCGTTAAATACTCGGATTATGTTGTAATAATTTCAGTACACAGCATGATATATCCTCGACAGAGAACATGCCTTTGGAGTTTATTTCGAATGCATGAAATGGAGTAATAGAAGCAAAACGGCCGATTTTAGATCGACAATGTACTCGACCGTGTGTTTACTTGACCGCGAACTTCAAGTGCGTTTTTCTCTGTTTGAAACTTTCTACCTTAGGCATGTTCAGCATGGCTGTGTGTGAGATATGTTCATAAGTTTTACACCGTTGGAAAGATTAATACATATTTTTTCCAATGGTGTGACTAACTCAATTTTGTTATTGTTTTGACAAACGACTCATTTCGTTAGAACGTGTCACACATATATATATATATATATATAATATGTAATAAATACTCCTGACTGCTGCCTCTGTAGGTATGTATTCAAGTGACAATATATATATATATATATAGTGTATCTAATCATATAATAACAATAAATAAATCCTCCTGACTGCCTGTGTAGGTACGTATTCAAGCGCCTCAAGTTCCTGGGCAGTCGCGAGGCGTCCCAGAGCATCACGCTGGCCTTCCTCGCCCTGTGGCACGGCTTCTACTCTGGCTACTTCATGACCTTCTCCATCGAGTTCTTCCTCGTCAAGTTTGAGAAGGAGGTGAGTAAATAGGAGGGTGTGTGTTGAGAAGGATTTTAAACTGGATTGTGAAAAATCTGTCACTGAAACTATGTAAGGAAAAATATACATGATGTAGAAAAATATGTCAGCTATCCAATGATACCAAATGTTAGTGTGTCAGTTATGTGTGATGGAAATGACATTTTTTTTAAACTGAGGCTATTGAATTTGGGCCGATTTTCGGCCCTCCTCACCTCTAAGGTTAAGAGCCCTTTATCTTAGTGAAATGGTCTTCAGGTCATGCAAACACCCCAGTATACTCGGCCACACAGCTCATACTGTCTGCTCATGATGTTTCTCTTTGCCACCAGGCGGGGCCACTGTTGGGAGACACGACACTGGTACACTTACTGCGCAGTAACATTATCGGCCGCATTCTTCTATGGTCCGTGAAGAAAGTCTACACACACTTCATGCTTGGCTACGCTCTAGTAGCTTTTTGTCTCTTCACGTTTGATAAGTACTGGCATGTAAGTATCTCTTGAATGTTTGTACAGACTCTGAATAGTGTTTGAGCAAGTTAGCATTAGGATAGTTGAACAGGTTGCTCTTTCTTGTCGTCATTTAAAGATTTTAGTTCTTTTTGGCAATGCCCATATATCCACAGAGTACAGTCGAAGGAAATACACTTATAAACACACATGCATGAACACACATATACACTCATGTGCATTTGCATATACATTTATACACTCACACACATACACTCCTGTATGCCTGCACACATGAAAGTCTAAAATTCTAATGAAATCCACGATGGTCTAGACGCCGCCATGGGTGAAGGGTTAACTTGGCTTGGCCAATAAGCGCTCGGCATTCTAGGTCTCTGCTGAAGCCGGTCAGCTTCCTGCGACATTGTTAAGGGTCAACAACTTCGAGTCTTCGACAGTTTGTTCAGTTGGCGTGACATCTAGCAGCTGCTTATAGACGTGTATCTAAATCTGTGGTTTTATCATCAAAACCACATATTTTACTAAATCATAATTAGTAATTATGCCTTACTGTTCGGCATACGGTTGCAATAATAGTTGAAACAACCGGTAGTATTGAAGCAATGGATTCACATTTGTGGGCGTACTGTTTGGAATCCCTCCAGTCCAAGTACAGTTCACTTTGCTCGGTTCATTTTGAGGAGAAATGCTTTGAAGTAGACATGTAGACATGTATCATCAGTTGACGGGATAATTTCAGCGATAACAATAATAGACAACTTTATATTTACCGTCATCAGCATGTTACGCGCGTTGCCGAGTTGCAGCCATTTCACGACAACAGCCAAACCTCATGCAGGGAATCTGCGTGGAGAGCGCCTCGATCACCGTCGTGACGTCATTCTTCGTCTAAGATGGGGTAGCTCATAGTATTTCGATGGCTGGGTGTTAAAAAATATTTTTCTTGTAAACCGCTGGCGTTAAAAAATTGAGTATATGTGGAAAGTGTTACTTTATATTAACTCTATTAGGTGTATGCCACGAAACCGTTGCCTTTTTTTGTCCTTTAAACACTCACACACATGCACACATCGCAGTCACAAACCAAACACACATGCATGCGTATTCCCACAAACATTCACACGCACACATAAACCTGCAGACAAACATGTCAACTTAATCACATCCCGGTTTCTTTTTTCTTTCACAAACTACATATGTATGGTGGTCAATTTGCCAGCAGTTTCATTCGTCTCTGGTGGAGTTTCTAGGAAAACTACAGATGACTGTGATTTCTTGCAGGTGTACAGGACGGTCTACTTTCTGCTACATGTGATTCTAGTTTCCTGGGTGGTCATTTACCCACAGTTAGTGAAGAAGTCCAAACACGAGCAGAATGGACATCTACAAGGGCCAGTGGAACGCGACCCTCTGTGAGTTGTGTGCGATGTGTATCTTTTCTTGTAGTTCTCTTGGATAAGGTCCAGTGGTAACACCACCCTCTGTAGTTGTAGTGTGGATGTGTATGTGTCCTTGTAGTTCACTTGGACAATGTCCAGTGGTAAAACCACCCTCTTTAGTTGTAGTGTGGGTGTGTGTGTGTGTGTCCTTGTAGTTCACTTGGACAATGTCCAGTGGTAAAACCACCCTCTTTAGTTGTAGTGTGGGTGTGTGTGTCCTTGTATTTCACTTGGACAATGTCCAGTGGTAAAACCACCCTCTTTAGTTGTAGTGTGTGTGTGTCCTTGTATTTCACTTGGACAATGTCCAGTGGTAAAACCACCCTCTTTAGTTGTAGTGTGTGTGTGTCCTTGTAGTTCACTTGGACAATGTCCAGTGGTAAAACCACCCTCTTTAGTTGTAGTGTGGGTGTGTGTGTGTGTCCTTGTATTTCACTTGGACAATGTCCAGTGGTAAAACCACCCTCTGTAGTTGTAGTGTGGGCATGTGTGTGTCCTTGTAGTTCACTTGGACAATGTCCAGTGGTAAAACCACCCTCTTTAGTTGTAGTGTGGGCGTGTGTGGGTGACTGGGTGTCCTTGTAGTTCACTAGGACAATGTCCAGTGGTAAAACCACCCTGTGTAGTTGTAATGTGGATGTGTATGTGTCCTTGTAGTTCACTTGGACAATGTCCAGTGGTAAAACCACCCTCTGTAGTTGTAGTGCAGTGTATCTGTGTATGTTTCCTTATACAAGACATGTCGCGTTTATCTGGTCTTCAAGAATGTGATGGGTGTTGTTCTCACTTGTCGCTGTCTTTTTACTCACACAGATTCTTAGAATCACAAATTAATACACTAAAATGTAACTTTTTATGATTGAAACTCGTTAAGTAACAATTTTACATCACATTATATGTGAAAGACAACAGTTGTAATGGTTACATTTTATCATATGACTGTGACAACGTTTTGGTCATTTATATGCAAGTTGAGAATGATCCCTCATAATTTTTAGTATCATGAATGTTGCATATAAACGTGTTATTCTCACCAAATCTATTGATGTGTTTTTCTGTTGAAGATTGACAAAGAAGGAAGAATAGTTGATCGATGTTACGCCATTGATGTCTCACCTCGCCAGGCAACTAAATGTGGTGCTGTGCAGAACATGTCTTGCTCAACGTGGTATTTTGTAATTTTGTAGGTGTACTAAAAGTAGCCAGTGTGCGTATTATTCTACCCTAGACCCAGCTGTATGTTGTGATAACTATTTTCTCGTGGGCGTTTTGCGGCAGCTGCTCAGATCTCAATGTGGTGCTGAAATCGGTCGTTGAATTGTTGGATTGCAATAAGAGATTTAAATATAAGAAATATATACCGTTATTCTTTGTAATACAAACAAATGGCGACTATAAATTTAGTATGGTTTCCGTATACATGTAGATGGCTTTACGAAATTTTTATTGGCAGATGCTGATTTATCTTTTCGAAATGATTTTGATTTGAGTGACTATTTTTATACCCACTTCGAACGAAGTTATTTTGATTGGCGTGGTCTGGGTTGGTAACAGTTGCATTGATGTACAGGCTGCATGTAGGAAATAGTAAGTGTGTATGTATACCTCACAAAGAGTACACACTGTATCAGTTATAGCATATTGCTGTGTCTGCGTTATAAGCTGTATGTATGTATTTTGTTGCTGTATTCCGATGTATGTGCGTCATATGGATCTGCCCTGTTCGGCTGGTAGGAACAGGGCAGGCTGCTACATGAATACCTACGCACAACAGGCTGCAAGGGATTGGTATCATCATAGTTTGTGTCATTGTCTGTCTACATGTGGCAGACCTGCTATGGTTGTAATAATGATAATATTATATCATATTATACATCTATATATATATATATATTTATATATCTGTTTATTATGTCTGCTGGCCATGTAAGGTGAAACGTTTAAGGCATCGTTTATAGTTTTGAGTTGTATAACACATCTGCTAATAACGTATCCGAACTTTTATGATTTCTGTAGCGACGTTGCCAGTCGTAACCAGAAGGTTAGAATTGAGCTTAGAGAGAGGATGTGTTTGGAGAAACTTAATAGTCATCTTAATCTGAGTTGATTGCGTTTGTTTTCTTTTTATCTTCTCCATCAATGGCCCTGGCTGTCTCCTACTTGCCCTCTCCCCCAGTCTCAAGGGGATTGACTGTCAACTGTTTCGACGTCACCCAGATGATGACATTGGACAACAACTCTACAGTTGTGAAAGTTTGGATATGTTTGTGGTTTCCCAAGTTTGCAAAGCCCCGAAACGTTTGACATTTAATGATTAGGCCAACCCGCTTATCTTCCCCACCAATATCTGGAGTGTTGGACTTGCATGTTTTACGATCCAAAATTACAGCTATCAATAATTTGCATTATTATATTTGAATATGTTTTCGCCATAACGCATATGTAGCCCAACTCCCATCTCCCTATCATGTACATAATGCTAAACGTATTTTGGGAATTTGCAAACTTATGAAGTTGTTTAGTTAGAAATGCATAATTTAGGATAATGGTATATCCTGAGCGTATTGTATTTCTGCGTTTTTTGCAGAATAGGATTTCAAACGTGACGACATGTTGGCCGCAGTGACAGATATGTATGTTGTCTCGCTTTTTGCTGTGTCCTGGAATACTCCAGCTACCAAGATCATATTTTTCCAATAATCAATAGTGCAAGACATTCCGGGACGACACACTACTGAACTGTTTGTCTTTTTATCAGTGATTTTATGACATTTGTTGAACATTGTTAACACAACATCTTCTGGTTTTGTGTTGTTGCGTCTGCCATGATGTAGTGATCTCTACTCTGTCAATTGTGCCGTGTTTGTCTTTTTACGGAACCACTCAGAGATGAGCGCAGTAGGTTATTATATGTTGAATAGATGTACGCAGATCGGTATGTAGTGTTAGTAGTACTAATCATGATTACGTCTATGGCAAGTTTGCAGCATAAGAGTAAGACCTCCTTTCTAAACTATGTCCAAGTATGATTGTTTATAGGTGTGGTCTCAATGGGTTTTGTGCATCATAAACCAGGTTATTTGAAGTTCACGTATATGATGTCAGTAGTTAAGTAATATACACAGTCGTTTTTATAAACGAGTGTCATTTTATTAAGAACATTGATGGAAATCGGTTTGTTAGTTTGGGTAACATGTGACTGTGATTTATGTCATAAAATTGTAAGAAATTTGATATTTTTGCAGATTTTTTTTGGAGAAACTGAAATTGGTTTAATCGTCTGATATATTAAAAAAAATTGTGATGTACATCGACAAACAAGACGGCAGTTACAAGTTGTAGTCGACACTTAACATGGCTCATTGTTGACTGAAGCAGCTTGACGACAACTTAATCATAGTGGAAGGATGCTAGTTACGTACGAGCTGTGAACGTAGTGGTGTTTTGGGTGTTTGAATAATTTGTATATCGTAGATTACAAAAATTATAGTACGTAGATGTGATGTACTATGTACATATATGTAACTGAAAGTATAACACAGACATAATATGGTTGTTATTAGATGAAACTGATTGTGAATAGGTCATTAGACTGGTATGTGAAGTGGCATCACAAATATAAAGAACGAATATATGTGTACAGGCGTGTGTGCATTACGTGTATCAGTTTGATGACGTATTGATGTCTATGCAGACCGTGTATTGTTTCCATTGTGAATGCCGTGATTGTTGTATTGTAACAAGTTTGGTTCTGATAAAACATTTAACATGAAGTATGAATACAGATATATCACTAAAACATAGTATTACACTCTGCTTATCTTTGTAAATATCACGACGGTGGTAGGGGTGATAGATTAAAAACGGCGCACATATCATTCTAAAAAATTCACCTGATATAGGGGGATAGTTGTTAGGATCTTTTTGACTGAACCAGCAGTACACAGCTGGATGTAATCTCTGGGCTCAACCCCATCAATGGTAATTTTGTTTCAAGGCTGGTGCTAGGTGTAAATCTAGATAACAACCACTCGAAGGCATGATTTTACATAGTTAGATCCAATTATTCCAATAGTATGAAAAATAATAGTTATGAAATGCATCTAAAAGAATGTGGATTAACAACACTAGAAACCAGGAGACTGAGAGGAGATCAGATAGAAGTGTTTAAAATATTGAATGGATATGAAAATATTGACAGAAATGTTTATTTGTCGGCTAAGGAAGAGAGAAGGACTAGAGGACACGGAATTACATTAGCAAAGAAGCAGTGTATACTAGATAGTGTTCGGTTATTCGCCTGACGGAGCCACTGTCGGTATTTTCGGGCTAATTTCAATGGGGCTAAGTTAGTAAGAGGGTGTGGCTTTGTTTGTGCGTAGATGGAGCTAAGTTGGTCGTAAGTATGGCTAAGTTGGTAAGTACGTAGGCACGTGTTGCCGTTGGTAGGTATTTGTTTCTTTCGAAATACACACGATGTTGAATTCTGAGCATCATCTCACTTTATTCATTTGCCACGTATATTACGGCTGCTTGTTGCCAAATATTGGAAGTTTTTTGAGAGCTCAGTGTTGGGTTTTGGAGCCGAAATCAATGGAAATGCAGTTGGCGGAGTCTGCCGATTGTCAGCACCTCCGAACAACACCACACGTGCCGCCATAGACATCTGGAATTTCTCATTTTCCATAGATCTTTCTGAATGTGCCCCATTGCATGCATCCCTATGTTTTTTGTTAACCTTTGTTTAGTTTAGAAAACTCAAGAAATTAATTATGTGATTTTTTTCAAAAGCAAGCAACCTCGCCTTCCTGATGTTTACTAACCGAGACGTGACAGCTAGCAGAGAGCAAAAATACCGAAGTTACGACTTTTCCATCAGCTGGATTATTTAACTGGGTTTAGTCACGAATGCCAGTAACGAATACAGCTAGGGAATGTTCGTCAATTCATAAGAACAAAATAATAACTAGATCTAACGTTGACATCCGTGCGCACGTCACGCGCACTACTTCCTCCCAAATAAACTAGTTTCATCTGTATAATTTTATAATGATCTCATCACACATTTGTAGGTAGCACGATGTGTACACAGTACAGTACTACACACTACTTACGACGTTACGTGCGTCAAAGAAGGGCCTTCCATGTCACCGTTTTAAGTGGAAAGTAGCGATAATCCCTGTATAAAATGTCTGCTTGCCGGAGCAATGCATTCGGTGAAGTTAATGACATCAAGAAATATAGTTCGTTACTATGAAATGACGTAGGGCCTACCGCAGTACGTCACCATGTTGTGACGTTGTAGCGCTTACATTTTTCCGGCTTTAAAAACGTTCCGATTGACGTTTCTGCGCATGCGCGATATATGTAAAATCATCAATGAGCAGCGAAAAAACCAAGCTTTTATGGTATAAATACTACGGGTTGTTCGTTAGGATGTATCATGTATATAACCTGTTAGCAAAGTTATTTATCGCAAATTAACACGAGGTAAACAAGTTTCGAAGCATATTTTGATAGCAGGCGTAAATCACGTGACTGTAGTGCGCCATAATCCGTGATAGTGGTTTATATGAAACGTAATGTTTTATTGCATTGAACGGCATTTTAAGAAACTCTTCGCAGTAATCATCACAGGAGAGTTAACGAACAGCCCGTGACATTTATACCAAAAATGCTTTGTTGTTTCGCTGCACATTGTTGATTTTACATTTATCGCGCATGCGCAGAAACGTCAATCGGAACGTTTTTAGCGATCGGAAAAATGTAAGCGCGACAACGTAGGACAGAGGTGCACAACTTACGGTTACTTACGTCAGCCTTCTGTGGCTGTCGGAGGTTCTCGGAGAGGGGACTGGGACAAGTTTAGCTAGTCATTACTAATAATCACCTATCCCGTAGTCTGGTGGACCGTTGGGGCGCCACAGATGACCGGGCAACCAGCTCCCTCCATTCCTCTCGCCTATCAGCCTTCCTCGTGGCGGCGCCCAGCGTCATGCCAGTCAATTCCGGTATGTTGTCCTCCCATCTCTTTTTCTGTCTGCCTCTTCTTCTCCCTCCTTGCACTGTGCCCTGCACGATTGTCTAATTACTAATACTATTTAAATATAGTGATGCTACAGCTAACAGAAGAATTCAATTGTCAAAAGAGGCTATGCCAAATATGTGCAATTGTGTGTTTATGTGTAATGGTAATCCCGTTTATATATTTATATATATATATATATATATATATATATATATATATATATATATATATATATAATAAGCATACCTAGATTACATTACTGTATGTGGACCTGTAGACCTGCAATCCACATTGAACAACCACAGCATTGTTTAGATTAGAGCAACGACCGCACGCATAGCAAACATTATGGGAATAGACAGCACTTTAGGTAGTCAAATGGTCGTCATAGAGGAGTAAATGTCACGAAAAGCCGTTTACTGGACATATTAGACGAGTGGAGTTGCTAACATTATAACGTGTCAATGCGATGGATATCCGGCCGCTGTTGACGGGTGGCCGTTGGCAAGAGGGATTGCTCAAGGGGTGCATGCGATAGTGCGGTACTAAAAATTCGTCATGTACATTGCGACTACCCATAGCCGTGAAAATGTCACCGACAACGGTGGCGTTATTAAAATGACAGAATATCAATATTATGAGTCGCCATAGCAACGCAATGTACAAATCGCTACGTAGTAATTTTATACAAACGTTGTCTGGTGTTTCTATCGTGTGAGAGGAGTACAGAGTAGTCATAAATTGACCACTGGAAACGGTCTTCCTTCCGGAAGCAGTACGCCACCAGGTGTCGTAAATAGGAGTTTTATTGACATGTTATGCTTTCATGTAAACACGAATAAATAATTATAATTTCTGTGACGACAGTCGTCTACGTAACATATAAATGTCGGCACCAGCGATCCGATCTCAAATGTCAACGTCAGTAACATGTCTCACAAGACGGTGTTGATTCTGAACTGTATTGCGTTCCTTCCAGTAGGCCGTTCTCGTGTGACGTCGGTACTGGCGACAGAAACGGTCCGATTCGTTATCTCTGTACTCAGTTCATTACACCTGCGAGTCGGCCAAGTGTAAAGTATATCCGGATCCGGATTGCGTAAATTTTAATCATCATCCGTTCGCCCCGTCAGTCCGATTTGTTCGTGGTCGATGGATGATGGATGTGGTTTGTTTGACGCCGCACTGATTTTGGTGTAGTGGTGGTCTGTTTATTATAATCATAGCCCCTGTCGGTACATTGTATAATTGCAATTGACCTAGAAAACAAGAGACACAGTTTGAACGGCACGTGAGAGTGCCTGGTATGTTTCTGTGCAACATTTATCGAGAAAACAGCATGTCTGTATATAGCGTGTCTTCGTTGGACTCTGGTATATTCTTGTCGGACCATCCAGTGTGACGACACTTGGAACATTCCACGGGAACGTCGCCGGACTAACACATCTCAATGACATGTGGACTGTTTCCGGGCTGCAGCCGATAACAATGACAACATCGTGTGACGTCATTTCACGCATTCACCCCAAAATTGTTCAAATTTAAGCCCACGTCACCAATCTCCAACCAAATCGTTATAATCGACACAGCGATCTGTGGAAGATTCCCATTTGATCAAACGGCTGTCACGTTAGACCTTCTGCTCGGCGGCCATTGCACCGGATGTGACGTCACTCGCCGGTGGCGACATCAGCGGCAGGTTCTGCTGCATGCGCGCAAGTCTGTCCTGTCGGTCTCGTAGGCTCCGTTTGTGGCTGGCCGAGTAGTTGTGGTAGATGACGCTGTCTCGAGCCTTCTTCACCACCTTGATCGTGTGAAGGTTCATAGGGTTGGTGGCGTGGTTCCTGAGAACACAACAACATCCGAGTTTGTACATACATTATTAATTTAAATTTATTATGTATTTATTTAATATTATAAAAAGTATTACTGTTAATTAAATTATTTATTTATTTTTCTAATTAATTTTACTCGTTAACATTATATCAATATACAGTGTATTATATTGAATGTTTATGTGGAGTATTAATTTATATTAACTTCCACTGTGTATTTTCATGTATTGTACAGCACCATAGAATATTATTTAAAATAATATCTATTACTATTCATTACATTATTTATTTATTTATCTAATTCATTTTACTCGTTTACATTATATCATTATACAGTTTATTATATTGAATGTTTATGTTGAGTGTTAGATTATATTAACTTCCATTGTGTATTTTCATGTATTGTACAGCACCATAGAATATTATTTAAAATAATATTTATTACTATTAATTAAATTATTTATTTATTTATTTATTTAATTGTACTCGTTTACATTATATCAATATACAGTGTATTATATTGAACGTTTATGTTGAGTGTTAGTTTATATCAACTTCCACTGTGTATTTTCATGTATTGTACAGCACCATAGAATATTATAATATAAATATGGTGCTATATAAATCAGTAAACAGTTACATTAACATTTAAAGCAGAACACACACGTACTTTCATATTCGATACCGTTTAATATTCTTATTGTATAGAGTCGGGACACCAGAGTCAAACAGACAAGCCCGCTCAGTGATTGATATTATTATAAATACTAGTTTTGATTGGGTTAAATGTTTTCTCAGTGCAAAACGGTTATTCCCACAGAAAGGTATTAGTTCAGCAAATACGTAGCACTTTGACATTTCGATGTTGACGTATTCCGTCGGTGAAGCGGAATCAACATAGGAAATGCTTTCTGTCTGATGCTGCAAGTGACGGCTCATACAAACTGACCAAGTGTACACTGGTGGGAGGTCAGTATGTACACCGGCTGCAGGAACACTTTGTAGCACATCTTTGTCTTATATCAGACAGAGGGAATTGTATCTACACCTGGAGAAATGTGTTATCAAATATACCATATAGATATTCCATCAAAATATGCTACTTACGAACTACAAAGACACGTAAAAGTCGAATTTAATAAACGACGTACCGCGCTTGCACTGAGCGATCACCTGCCAGACAAAACCAGTGCTCGTACACACGTGTCACGTGATTTTTACATTTGATAGGTGATTATATTACACCGAAATGCGACGTGTAAACATGCGATAATGGATGGACGCTGCTGTTTTAAAAATCCCCACCCATTCTACTATCTACTATCTGTTGTATCCAGGTAGATAAAACAGAATAATAAACCCATATAACAAATAAACAGGAGAATTTTTTTTTACATTTACATACATTCAATCCGTCTTTAAATTACAGATTTTGCTCAGTGTACAGGAAGTGTACACATTAACGTACAACGGGTAAGCACAATCATTACAAGTTGCCCTAGCGGCGTTGTACAACA
>OZ024862.1:41361174-41403674 GCA_964017155.1 Oasisia sp. SBJ-2009 | reverse complement strand
TCACCGACACCATGAACCGGCCCATCTTGGACCTTGCAACCAATCACAACACTGCAGTTTGGAAAAGTAATACGTCAGAGAGTCGTCTGCTGGTTCAGCTGTCATAACAGAGAGCCAAGCGGTACGCTAAAAGTTGCCTTACGTCGGTTTACCACGAAATCGCGACAGCAATATGCCACACTGTTCCTCATACGCTTATGGTAACAGTACAGTGAAAGACAGTATCACTAAGATTTCTTCTTGTTAACCTTTGAATCAACATTGCTCGTCACGTACAATGGCGACGCAGTCGGACGAACCGACACAACCTACTCCGTCTGCTAACAGTGAGAACTTTTACATCATAGAAGCCGATCAAATTGTTGTCAATGAACTACTTACGTTTGTGTCAGACAAAATCAACAGTCTTCCGTATGACATGATCGTCAAGCTACTGGTCGATTTTTATTCTGACGATGACATTGCATCTGCCAAGAACATTCTATTCCAGACGGCGTTTAATGACCGTGACGCCCCGCGGCTTATCAAGCGAAAGGGCAAAGATAAAAATGTCAACAACATACAAGATATTTTGAACATTTTCCTTGAGATGCCTCCCCAGTCCGTGCCTTGCTACGTAGCCAAGGAATTGTCTCGCCTTCCGCCATTATCAATGAACTGTTTCGATGTGTCATCGCTGGTGAAAGACCTCGAGTCAGTTAAACTCCACTTGTTAATTTTACAAGAGTCCCACGAAACGTTGATGAAGGCACAGCTCGATAAGTGCCAAGTGCGCAGTTCACCTGAATTCGTTTCCGCTGAGCACCATTCTCCACGCTCCGCTTGCGCTGTCTCTGTTGACACGGACGAGCAACATGTCATCGATGTAGTTGACCAATCCGAGTGCACCGATGACGACCTGGTCCTCCTTGCCAGCATTCAACAGACGACTCCACCTCCTACGCATCGTCAACGCAAGGGCGTCAACAACAACCGGCAAACGTCTGTTTCTACTCAGGCCAGACGTAACACCTATGCTGAATCGGTGACCAGAGGCCGCAGACAACCGATCAAGCATGGGCGTCATGCATCGTTGACCACCACCCAGACCGACTCGGCCATGATTCGCGGGAATGGCACGTCGTCCAATATTCGCTCCGCTAACACAAAGAGACGCGCGAGTACATCCAAAGCCAGAAAACAAGTCGGTGTTTTCATCACGCGACTCGCAAGATCGACTAACCCCAAAGACCTGGCGACACACGTCAAGCGAGAGACTGGCTTGTCTGTGTCATGCGAACCTTTGAGAACGAAATTTGACACCTACTCGTCTTTCTGTGTTAGACTGCCACCTCGTGAACAACACCTACTGCTAGACTCTAGGGTGTGGCCGTCTGGTGTTATGGTCCGTGCTTTCCTTGAATAAGTGGATATTTGAAACCCAGATTGCATTGTTTCTAGCTAACATTCAATCATACAATACTTAATGGATTGAAAATTGTAACGTTTAACTGTCATGGTTTTAAGTCATCTGTTCATGATATTATACTGCTTTGTGAACAGTTTGATGTCATAATTTTGCAAGAGCTATGGCTTTCCAGTGAAGATGTCTCTCTATTGCGTTCTATTCATAAAGCATTTGAAGCATATGCGGTCAGTGCTATGAATGACCAACTCGGTATACAAGTTGGACGCCCATTTGGTGGTATTGGTGTTTTATGGAGAAAATCGATTTCACATGCATGTACAATTTGTGATCTACAAGATAATAGATTACTTGGAATTGACATTGATACAAATGATGGCAAATTGTTTATTTTAAATGTATACCTGCCTTACCAGTCATCTGACAACTTTGAGAAATTTTGTAACTACTTGGGTAAAATTGCGTCTATAATTGAAGAAAAGGACACAACCAATGTTGTTATCACTGGTGATTTTAATGCTGCTGTTAACACTCCTTTTGAATTTGAATTAATTGCTATGTGTGAGAATATTGGTTTGGTTATCTCAGATTATGAGATTCTTGGTCGAGCTAGCAATTCGTATACATATGTAAGTGCTGCTCACAACTCTACCTCATGGTTAGATCACTTTATCTGCTCTCACAGTGTAAACTCGATGATCATTGATTTATATATATTAGATAAATGTCCTAGTTCGGATCACCTCCCTGTAGGACTAGTGATCTCTACTGCTCTAACTGCAGAAAGATGTGTTAATACTGAGAAACATGCTGACAAAATGCCTCCTATCTTTAGATGGTCTAATGCAAAAGATTGTAATATCAAAGAATATGGAAAGTGTAGTGCTGTTCATCTAGACAGAATACACACTACAGACATGTGTACGTGCACTAATCCTAACTGTTCAAACAGACAGCATATAAGTGACATTGACAATTTATTTGATGATATATGTAATGCGCTTCGGGTATCTAGTCTTGAAACGATTACTACATGCAAAAAAACATTGTGCCAAGACTACATTGTACCTGGATGGAATGATTATGTTAAGGAAGCGCACACTGAAGCTAGATATTACTATATTTTATGGCGTGATATGGGAAAACCTAAGCATGGCCCATTTTGTGAACTAATGCGGAAAACTAGGTTGCATTTTAAATATCTGCTTAAACAGTGTCAACAACGCGAAGATATGGCTCGAGCAGATGCCATGGCTAAATCGATGCAAGCTAAAGATGCAGTCAGTTTTTGGAAAAACGTATCCAAAACATACAAAAAAGGTTTACCCAATGCTACAACTGTCAATGGCGCTAATGAACCTACGGCCATATCCGCCATGTGGAAAACACATTTTGAGTCCTTATTAAATAATGTAACCACAGATGCAAATATGCAAAATGTGAAAGAGCGTGTACATAACATAGAATATTTGTGTTATGAAAATAACTTAGTCATAACTCCTTGCATGGTAAAAAATGCTATTGATAAGTTGAAATGTGGAAAAGCATGTGGTAACGATGGGCTATCTGCCGAACATTTTATTCATTCAGATAGGCGTATAACTATACTGTTGTCCATTTTTTTTTATAATAGAGTGATTTCTCATGGTCATCTACCTGATGACTTTATGAAAACTATTATAATTCCGTTGATAAAAAATAAGTCTGGAGACACGAGCAATGTAAACAACTACAGACCAATTGCGCTTGTAACCGTTGCCTCAAAAATATTGGAAATTATATTGCTGGAGATGTTGACACCATATCTTAATACAACCGACAATCAATTTGGATTTAAGAAGGGACACTCCACTGACCACTGTATATTTGCTTTAAAAAATGTTATTCAGTACTACAAAAGTAACAATAGCCCTGTATATTCATGTTTTTTAGACGCTTCAAAAGCATTTGACAGAGTCAACCATTGGACGCTTTTTAGAAAATTGCTTAATCGAGGTGTGCCTGTTATACTTATACGTATCCTGTTGTACTGGTACAGAACCCAAACTTTCTGTATAAAATGGGGTTCTACAACATCAGAGTTTTTTAATGTTTCGAATGGTGGATTTTGTCCCCATATTTATTTATCGTATACATTGATGATCTGAGCAATATGCTAAATAGTGTTGGTATAGGTTCCATATACACAACTGCTGCATTAATCACGTGTTCTATGCTGATGACATATGTGTTATTGCTCCTAGTCCTAGTGGGCTTCAGGGTTTGCTGAACATATGTGCAAAGTTCGGCCTTGAAAATGATGTTGAATATAACCCTATCAAGTCGTTATGTATAGTCTTCAAACCACGTGGTTTTAACCTGAAATGTCCAGATATATATATGAATGTAAACAAGCTTGCATATGTCAAAGAAGCAAAATATTTAGGTGTGATAATATGCAATGACCTGAAAGATGACGGCGATATTTTGAGACATCTACGTAATTTTTATGCTAGGTCTAATAGCATTATCAGAAAATTTCACCACTGTTCCGTCGGTGTTAAACTATATATGTTTCATGCGTATTGTTGTACAACTTATTGCTGCCAATTATGGGTTAACTTTAATAAGGGCTCTTATTTGAAAGCTAAAGTTGCCTACAACAATATGCATAGGCGGATTTTGGGATATAGCCGACGGGACAGCGCGAGTGGCATGTTTGCTAGTAATGCTGTAGATACATTTGACGCCCTACTGCGTAAGAACATTTATGGTTTAAAAAAACGCATTTTTAACATAAATAACGACTTGATTAGGGTTATGTACAATTGTTATGAAATATTAAATGGCCCAATGTGGATTAGCTGGGCCAATTCGTTATACACGGTTAATATGTAAGATAGTCATCATGTCTCGCATATAACTTTATTATTATTTATTTATTATTATATATATATTTTTAAAGTCAGTAAGTTGTTTATATAACTTACTTTTCAAACGGCGTTTATTTACCTGAATTAATTGCATATTTATTATACAATCACATCCTGTATATTGCTAATTATTATTTTTTTTTTATACAATTTTACACTTATCTAACTAATAACTTTATATATTTTTATCTATTCATTTTTTTAAAACATATTTGAAGTGTTATATCTACGTAGATGTGCTAATGTATGTACCAATTGTATATGGGTTTTTACCTGAAATAAATGTATTCGTATTCGTATTCGAATCGAGCAGAACTGAAACAGTGTTTCGGTGGATTCGTTGGGACAGTCACAGACACAGCGCCGATCCAAGACGACCCAATTTGATTGACCTAACCATCAAAACGACCACCAACAGCCGCCAAACTTATCCTAATGTATGTTACATACATATACATACACTACGTTATAAAATGAAATCACTTGCATTCCTCTAACGAAGAAAATCCGTAAAACAAACGCGCTGATGTCGACGGCAATTTCGATGACCGCTGGCAGGTACCGTAAAATCGCAAAAATAAGTTAGCCTTACACAAAATGCCATTAGACGGCACGTTTGTGCGCGCGAATATTGATAAACTTTACTTACTGCATTCGCACGCGCAAAATAGTTTAATTAATTGTAAATAATATAGTAATAATTAATTATTATCATCACTATGATTTGCAGGAAATTATAAGTTTTATTATAATATAGTATTTTATTTATATAGCGTTACATCCATAATTGGTTGTGGCGCTTCACAAGATACTGCTATTAAAGTTGCATTCTGACTTCCGCCATGTTTAAAATACAATTTCCCAGTAAACCAGCATTCCCCATACACTATATATTGTTTTCCTCAACTACCTATCAACTTATTTTCACATAATATGCCATTTTAAGATAAAAAGCAGCAAAAGACGAACAATTATTCCGGTGAGCCTCACCAGTTAGAATTCTCTGATTGGTTTAGACCTCGATGAAGGGAATTCCAGTGAAAAGCGCTGTCAGGAAACCACACTAGGGCCACACTAAAAGGCGGATCACAATTGGCAGACCGCACGGAAACGACATACCACATTCACAAAGATGCCACCGCTCGATACGCTCCATATTTACGGCATGTCCAGTTGCCCACATACAAACTATCGCTGGCTACGCGCCTGTACGGTCAATGGCTAATTGAGGATGATTTAAATAACTAGGGTATTGTTGCATAGTGGCGTGGATATGTGGAACCGCCTTTTAGTTTGCCCCATCGTTTACTTACGTTGACCGGAGAGTTCCGATGGTAAAAATAGATCGACTTTTGGGAAACTCCAGAGCCGTTGTTTGTTGCAAACTTATATTTGATCAAATAACGCATAAAACCACAAAGTGAGACATGTGGTAGGAAGTATACTAATAAGCAAATATCGGTCATGGTGTACATTGACTTTTCTAAAATGCGTTAAAAAGGGGAAATGATATCAGAATGCAACTTTAAAAATACAATAAAAAGAATACTACCCACAGATAATATTTCAAAATAAATAATGAAAATATGTGTGTCTATGTAATTAACTAAGTGACCTATCAGTATTAAAAAGAACCCATACAAATTCCATAACAACAATGTAAATTAATGTAAAGGTAATAAATAATTAAGATGGTAAAATAATTACGACGTAACAATAATTTTTATTCAGCACATACACACAGTATGCATAAGAAAATATTATTGAAGCTATACATTTTTCTACTCATGAATTATATTTCCACCACCAGATATGTAATAATAATAATTTTTTGACAAAACACTGTATTAATTATCGGGACAATAAATCACTTAAATTTAAGCAGAATATGAATATAATATGGGAAATATATGGTGGTAGAAAAAGAAGGTTTTGGAGCATTCAAAAATAATAATATGTTATTGTTCCGTTATCATTGTTAAAAACATCGTTTATATAATATAAGCTTGCATGCTTGCAGTACACGCGGGATGTTTATAGAAATATTCTGAAAATTAACAATGTGACATCATCGAACAACACGTAATTTTATGCAAACACATGCATTTTTTAAAATATTACCTGTGGGTAGCATTCTTCTTATTGCATATATTTTAATAACATCATATTGTGAAGCGCCACAAACAATTATGGATTTAGCGCTATAAGAAAAGAAATATTATAATTATATTATAAGAAAACTTAACATTTTTTGAAGATCTTTGTAATGATAATAATTAATTATTACTTGATTAATTAAACTATTTCGCGCGTGCTAATGCAGTAAATAAAGTTTATAAATATTCGCGCGCACCACCGCGCCGCCTAACGTTATTTTGTGTAAATCTAGCTTTTATAGCGATGTTACGGTAACCGAAGAGCCTGAGTTGCCGTCGGGATCTGCGATCGAGTTACTTTTGTGAATTTTCTTCGTTAGAGGAATGCAAGTGATTTTATTTTATAACATAGTGTATGTATTATGTATGTAAGACAAGTGATGAGAAGTTTGGCGGCTGCTGGCGGTCGTTTTCATGGTTAGGTCGGACAGTACATGTCATTGTTGACACCAGTCACTGTCCAGTCGATGCCGTGTCTGCCTCTGGACTGGTTGTTTCTCTTCTCGTCATTTCAATTTCCCTTGGGTCTTCACCACCACGCACATCTGGTCTGTCTGACAACACAGGCCTTTGTCTTTGTGGCTGAAATCTATATCCAGCCACTTCTGAATCCGTGCTATTTCCGTCAGACGAAGAATCAGAAAATCCATGTTATTATTTACGCTCTTTTGTGAGCGCAAAGTCACAGCGCCACCCGACGGAGTTGCCAAGAAGTAGTACGACAACCGCCTATCAGTGGCGGCGAGTCTCATACGTCACTGTTTTTTCTAAAATGGCGTTTTCCATAGACTTTCTATAGATATATGCTCTACAATTTTTTTCTGCTAAACCGCTGACGTTAAAAATGTGATTGAGGTTGGAAATTGTTAGTTTTTTTCTTAGCTCTATTAGGCCCATATCACCAAACCGTTGCCTTTGTTTTCCCTTTAAGTGTCATACATCACATATTCCAGGAGTAATTATTTGATTGTACTGCTTTAGATTGTGCGACATTAATGCTTGGTATCGGGCGTAACAACAATCGTCATAGTTTTGTATCGGGCGAACAGTCGTACAATAATTCGGCAACAACAAATGTATATGTTTGCAAAGCAAGTTACATGTATTTATTGCTTTATACATATATTACACCAACACGTCTTTCTAGAGGACAAATACGTTTTCCCGAAAGTTGATTAAAATTTAATGATGTGTACAATTTACATCTAACATGAAAAATAAGGAATTTATACTGCGTGGAAAATTAAAATCAAAGTGTCGAATATAGTTTGGCAGATTTCAGTGCAGTTTTCATATCAACAAGAAATATTGGTGCGAAAATGCAGGTATATTATTTTTGAACGCATGTTCTGTCTGGCATTTCCAGATGTCGAAATGACCCTAGGTAATTCTTTCTTTTCAATAAAGCTATCATTTCTATAGGACTCGGCTTTTGCAAACTTCTGGAATTGCCGTATTTCCTGTGGGCACTTGGGGTTGCAGCGGAGATCATTGTATGTTCAAGGTTGGTTTGAAACGGCAGCACAGCATTCAAACCCGGGTTCTCTGTTGAGAGTTCAACGCGCTACCCACTGCGATATAGCGCTCCACTTATATCAGGCATTTGACATCTGGGCTTCCTCTTTGTTGCTGTCAGTTTCCGAACGTTCCGCACTTTTTATTGCAAATCTACCGCTTCTGGTGTTTGTTGTTGTTGTTCTGTCAGCGCCAATATCTCGGTCGTCCCTCTGTCTTACTCAACTGTTTCGTAAGCCCAACCACTTCGTCAATGTTGTTCGAGTCATCCTGTCATTTCACTACCGTCTGACTGTTCCACGACGTCATTCCGCGCAGTTGTTAGTGGCCAATGAGAATGAGAAAAAAAATCATTTTTCTGGAATAAGAATTCGCTGCTACCACAAGTATCACAATTAAAATGGTAAATTTATACTAGAAAATTACTTACGAAGATCACGTAAGTATAGTTACCGACGTCATCACACTGGCCGTTTTGTTGTGACGTAACCAACTGGTACCATCATAATGTCATAAACGGAAAGAATTGGATTCGCCCGATAACCTTTTCCAGTCGTCTTCGTTAAGAATGAATATGATTGAGACGTGTTGTGTGGATAACAAAGGCTACCCACCCTGCAAGGAACAGATGGTTCGATGATCTTTTTTACTAAATGATAAATTCTTTGTGAGCTGGGCGGATGACAGCCCCACGTTACAAATAACTTGAGTGTTTCTGCGATGAAAAAATGCTGTTTGCGTTTGTTTTTGTTGCCAAAACTTTGGTTATCAGAATCATCAAATCAATAAATATTCGAGAACATTTCCCAGTGTAATTACTAAAGTTAGCTAAATGATTCAAATGAACATAATTTGAGAAATAAAGATGTAACGTGTATAGAACTAATGTTACATCATTAAACTGAATACAATCTGAGCAATAAAGACACAACATGTATAGAGCCAATGTTACATCACTAAACTGAACATAATCTGAGCAATAAAGACGCAACGTGTATAGAACTAATGTTACATCACTAAACTGAACAAAATCTGAGCAAGAAAGACGCAATGTGTATATAACTAATGTTACATCACTAAACTGAACATAATCTGAGAAATAAAGACGCAACGTGTATATAACTAATCTGTCTAATGTTACATCACTAAACTGAACATAATCTGAGCAATAAAGACGCAACGTGTATAGAGCTAATGTTTACACGACAAGGCATGCATAGAAAGAATGATGACAGATTTCATAGCTCCGCTACACAAGAAAATCGGCGTATCCAGGAGTTCTCACGCAGAAACCCGTTTGATTGATCCTTGGCCGAGCCGGTTCGGTTCAAACGACCCCGTGATGAATGAAGTTCCACCCAGTAAGCGGCATTTCAGCTTGGCCGCAGGCGATGGTGCGAGACAGATATGCTCACGGATGTGCAGAGCTTCGAATGGCGCACGAGTCGTTAATCTGCCGGTTTATTGCCTCGATTGTCGCTGCCCACATTTCGCGGATTATCGTGCTCCACTGACCTAGAGATAAGTTGGCGTAAACTGCCCCCAGAGCGCCTGTGACAGGTATAATGTCCCCGCCAACGCGTGAGACTGACAGACGGCAGCGTTATGGTTGTGGACCTCTGTTTCTGCCCGCAGCTACGATCGATGACAAACCGTGTTGTTGACGCAATAAATATAGCTTATTGCGTTACACGTCGCCGAAACGGTTTGACGTGATACGCACGCTTACAGCGAAGCACACCACGCAAACAACCACATGATACCGAGAAAATAAACCTGCTCAATCAAGATATCACACAATTGTCATTTGCATCTCGTTTGATAGGATTGGAAGTGGCGCCCAAGATAAAACCATCTTCTGTCTCGTGGCGTTTTGATACATAAACAATACGGATGGCGCCTATTGGTGGACATTTTTAAATAACGGTTATCGCCTTTTGCCCTGCAACGGGAACATGGCGTACAAACTAACGGAATATATCATGCAAACTAATGGATATTATTGACAAACAAGCATACCCTGAGAATGAAGTGGTAAATAAAAACAGTAATTACCATAACTATCAAATAATCAATGCAAGAAGATTATAAATTCGAAATTCGAATGCCACAAAATGTCTGTGCTTCGTGACGGCTGCAGTACAAAGAGGATATATATACCCTCAATCGACAGTTCGATTATCTGTTTTTGCATGAGCGCACTCTGTTATAGTTACATAGGAGCCGTGAGATTGATGTTTAGTCCCGTGGCTAGACTAACTTTGATCTAACACGACCAACCTCTTACTGACCCTCGCCTCCGCTCTGTGGAGCAACTGTATTACGGTCGTCGACGCTTTTAACTCAGTGAAATTATTGATCTGCCCAAATAGGCAATACAATACGTATGTCTCTTCGGTGATGATGAGTAGGTCTAGACGGGCGCAAGTGCACCTTTTGTTGCACTGACCGTCTCGTCATCATTATATCTCGCCTTTTATCGCACTTCCGTGTTTTCACTATACATCAGTGTAGTCCGATGTTTCCCATTTGTGTGTCATGCTATTTCCTCTATCATCTCTATTTTTCGTCTGCGCATGTTTTTATAATGTTTTTTTAATCTTTATATGTGTCCGTCCGTCCGTCCGTCTCCGTCTCCGTCTCCGTCTCCGTCTCCGTCTCCGTCTCCGTCTCCGTCTCCGTCTCCGTCTCCGTCTCCGTCTCCGTCTCCGTCTCCGTCTCCGTCTCCGTCTCCGTCTCCGTCTCCGTCTCCGTCTCCGTCTCCGTCTCCGTCTCCGTGTCTGTCTGTCTGTCTGTCTGTCTGTCTGTCTTTCTCTCCCTCTCCCTCTCCCTCTCCCTCTCCCTCTCCCTCTCTCTCTCTCTCTCTCTCTCTCTCTCTCTCTCAGTAACTTTCTCTCTAAGTATTAATGACTTGCTGAATTTTGTTCTAATAATTATTTATTCAGATATATGTATAGTGACGGTCCTAACGAATCAAACTAACTACACACGTTATCGTTTTAGTTCAAAACCTCGTTAAAGGTCTAGTTCACGACACCTACTCGGTGCTATTCCTGGATAGAGTTAATTTCCAGTTGTTCTCATAATACAATTGACGTCATTCGAATTCACAGAACGTGCTCAGCTAACAGAATCATGCCGAAAAAAAAGAAAACGAAACCGGCCAGTGAAACAGTATATACCGTCCACGGCAAACAGATAGACACATCCGAAACAGGTAAACACGTTGGCGTCACTCACAGTCACCAACAACCAAGGTCAAGACATATACAGCGTCAACAGTCGGGAAAACCAACAGAGTATTCGGTTTCCTGCGACGAAACATCAACGACTGGCAACCAAATCCAAGCCGATTTCTTACACAACCGTGTTATGACCCATTATAGAACAAGTCTGCTGCTTCGGACCGCCATCTTACGGAAACATTAATGAACTAGAGACAGTGCAGCGATGAGCCGCCAGATTCGGTTGCGGTGTCGCGCTTACATTTTTGCTATCGTTATCAACTTTGCGATTGACGTTTCTGCGCATGCGCGATAAATATAAAATAATCAACATGCAGCAAAACTACAAAGCATTTTGTTTTATAAATGCCACGGGCTGTTCGATAACTCCCCTGTGATGATCACTGTGAAGAGTTGCTTAACATTTTGTTCAATACAACAATATATTACATTTGTTTAAATCACTGTCACGGATTATGGCGCACTACAGTCACGTGATTTACGCTTGCTATCAAAACATGCTTCACAACTTGTTCGCCTCGTGTTAATTTGCAACAAATAACTTTGCTGAGAGGTTATATACATCCTAACGAACAACCCTTAGTATGTATACCACAAATGCTTCGTCGTTTCGCTGCACATTGATGATTTTACATTTATCGCGCATGCGCAGAAACGTCAATCGGAACGTTTGTAACGCCGGAAAAATGTAAGCGCTACAGCAGCCACTCCCTAGACGGAACGTCAGGACGTGGCAAAGACATGCTGGAGGTGCAGCCCAATGCCTCAAACGGAGTGACCGCGGAACTCGAAGATACCAGCCCTTCGACCACGCGAGGACAGACAACCCCGCCCATTACCACTCCTTCTTGACTGCTACACCCAGCGAGTGGAATAGGCTCCCACAAAACCTATCAGCCACCTCATGCCCAGAGGCCCTGAAGGTTGGCCTCGGTGTCTTAACATATGCCACCAGATAACATATTGCAAGGACATTTAAGTATATCGTAATTAGTTTTAAAACTTTAAAATGCTCTGTTCAACTTCTTTTAACATTTTAACTTATCAGCTATTTTTTTAAAGAGCATATGCCACCATCTTATATGCATCGTGGGAGTTTTAATGCCCTATCAAGTATTTGAAAGAAGAACAATTCAACAATTTACGTTTCAAATGTTTCGTCCTGTGTCTGTTTTTTCTTCAATTTATTTTAGTTGTTTACACAATATTTATTTTGTTGGCCTAAACAAACAGTTTTAGTTCGAAGCAAACGAAAAAGAAAATATATTTTTCTATCTATTCATCTAACACAGCCACTAACAAACTACACCATTTACAACAAGGACAAGAAGCAGTATGACGCAAACAAAACGTTGTTGCAGACAACGTATTTTATATTGCTTAGGCAGGGTCATTGTTATTCAAAGCCTGATTCGGTTGCCGAAATGGAGTAATAATCTAATATGCATCACACAGTTAACCTACATTCTGGCTAACCGTTTGCTAGTATTTGCAGAGAGACAAATGTATGATAATGTGTAGTCGAATACATGTCGAACGAAACGAAATTTCTACACGTAGCCCTTATATTTTTGCGCGAGTCTGTTTTTGTCATTAGTCCCCATTAAGTTCGTTTAAATGTTTCACGCTGAATCTCATATTAAATACATATTTAAGTCGGTTTATATAGGACACTGGGGGGAAAAGGACGTATATGAACTTTCAGCAAAGTTATTTATTTCATACTAACACGAGGCAAACCGGTTTTTGTGGCATGTTTTTGATAGCAAACGCAGATCTCATGACTTCAGTGAATCATAATATTTGTGTCGCAGATATTCGATGAATGTCTCGTTTCACTTGAGGCGAAATGCAGGAAAATGTCATCACGATTTAGTCACGCTATGTTCACCTTTGGTAAAACGTTTCATTCGCCGCGACTGACAACACCCAACATGTCTGCGTCCATCGAAAACTGACACAACATATTTTGACATGTGTTTCGTTTCGTGAATATCCTGTGAAGCTCAAAACGTGACAACCCCTGGGGCTGAACCGTGAGAATGTTTGATGTTTGATTTACTGAATGCACCTTCAGCGTTAAGATCTAGAAAATGCCATTAGGCGCACGCAGAATGTACCAGTGTGGCGTGACGTACGCTCGTTAGAAGGTATGCTGCGAAGGTGGTAACTTGTTTTTTCCTTCTATATATAAGTTGTTAGCATAATTCTGCGAATCATCGACCCTATGAGGCAACAAGAATGGGATGGTGGGTGGTAGATTAATCGTCACCACGTATCGAGAGGGAAATAGGTGGACAAAGTAGCGCAACGTGTCGAGTGAAATACAACACTATTTTGCACCGTGATGTTACCGTAGACACGATAGCGGTGCAGCGAGATGAGTGGCGAGATGACAGCCCCGAAGTGTGAAAGGTGCGTTATGACGGAGAGCGGAAGAGTGTCAAACGAAAAGAACTCGTTATATTACTTCAAACATAAATATTTAGTTTCAGCAGAGTGTGCTTACATCCGGCCTAGGGCATTGCATTTTTTTTAACAATAATACACATGGGCTGTCACAATATTTTGCATCGGCAAAGTCACAAAATTAAGTTTCACTCCAGATATTAACGCAGGTGTATGTTGACGACTGAATCAATACAGCATGCATTCTGTATGTGTGTAAGTGTACGTTTGACTACTACTACGTTTTGAGTCAAACGACACCTAAAGGCTACACATATAAACGTAGACCACTTGGAGACTTTTGCACAAGATCGACAACAGTGGAGAAAGGAAAAAGCCATATTGAAGAAAATGTATCACAACAATACCAACATGATCACAATCTCCGCCATTGCTTTCCTGTTACTACTGGCCCTATCATCTTCTGTTTCAACTGCGGGAGAGGCTTTAAACCTCAAATTGGACGCCAACGAGCAAAGCACGTAACGGACGAAACCCTACCCTGATGTCATCATCGGGCACGATGGACAGCAAAGAGAGAGAGAGAGAGAGAGAGAGAGAGAGAGAGAGAGAGAGAGAGAGAGAGAGAGAGAGAGAAGTGTACGTACTGTCGTGCTGTGTGTCTCTCTGTAGGCCGCTCACTCCGTACATTCCTCGCTGCGGCTCCGGAAGGGACATGCGTGAGAATGGACACACATAGGGTCCGTCGCTGCCGATCACACCGGTCCGGTCGACGGCTCAGTCGAACAGGTTCTGACCACTTGCTTCTGGCGTTGACCTGGACATCCGACAGTGTGACCAATCATCGTATCTGGAAAGGCAGATCAAATATGAACACACCCGCCTGAGCAGTCGGATAACATGAACACAACATCGGTAACATTACAACAATCGGCAACAGCTCAGACTCACGAACTGTGGGTGATATCCAAATTGAGACGGTTCGACGCACAGACGTCGAGTTGACTTTGTGTGCGACGGCGGGCACTGGGAGTCGTTATAAACGGTCGGGGGTGCGGTGGCCACTCGTTGCCACGGCAACATGCCCGTAGAACTAACACCACAACGGGCAATATTTCTCGGGGGAACTCACCGAACAGTAGAATGTGATGAAGCCACTTTTTATCGTCAATACGCCTCTGTGGCGGCTGTAAAAATAACATCAAGCACACATATGTCGTATTAGTAAATCTTGCCTGTAGTAAATATCCGATAAACGAGTCTTTCCGTTCATATGCCGTTGTGCCGCGCCTCGTGTATTATGGGCTTATCGTAGTTAAATGCTGGTTTTAAGAGAAACAAATTGCTGCCGGCAGTTCGACGTCAGATTGATCCACGGACGAGGGCGAGGGTCGTTCGGTTAGTCAGTCAGAACGATGGGTCAACGTTCTGGCGACGGAGGAGATTTAAGTATACTCTATGTGATTGTAGATCAATCGGATATTTATCTGTAGCACAGCTCGATCAGTCGTTATCATACTGAATGGCTGTTTAAAATGACAGCTTTATGACAGAAAAAGTATTTTATTGTAATATTTTTTGTTTATGAAACAGTCGCGTCGATTGTAGAAATTGCAGCACCTAAGCAGATGTGCCAGAGTCCACAACGGGCATATGTCCATATAGTGTTAGGACACTGTTCATCTCGCTTCAAAGAGGTCTAATTACCGTTCTTACGATGAGAAATAGAAATAGAGTTTTTGCTTGTTGAAAATGGAATTCACCTAAAGACTATGATTGTAGTGTTATATGTCACTAATTGCATGGTGTCACAACCCTAACCTTTTCTGTAAAGTGGTCATAGATACGGTGTCGTGAAAGGTGCTGAAGTCATTTATTTTTTCAGTCCTAAAAATCACTTCGTCTGCAGGCAAAAATACACAGTCTCAAGCACACGCACGCACGCACGCGCGCACGCACGCACGCACGCACGCATGCATGCATGCATGCACGCACATACCACACAACACACACACACACACACACACACACACACACACACACACACATACATACACACACACACAAAACACACACACACACACACACACACACACACACACACACACACACACACACACACACACACACACACACACTACCCGCACTTACGCACACACACGGCCACGCTTTTCAAAGCCGTTGCTATATTTACAACATAATCAGGATGACCTAATCACCGAAATGAGAAATTGAAATGTATCGCAGTATGAACGTACATCACACAGACAAGCGGACCATGAGTCACCGTTCGCTCGTTGGTCACGCTGAACGGCGGAGATTCGGAATTACCCATAATGTCGTCCTCCTAATGTTGTCAACTAATTTCATTGCTACTTTACTGACCGCTAGTTGTGAGCTAATGGTCGAGACATCGGAACAATCTGTAAGCTATCAAATGGAAATCACAACTTATCGATCGCTGTACCCGTGGGCAAGGGCATGGTAGTGTCTTGACGGTTAAACGCAGTTATATCTGGAATGACCTAGACGGCGTCTTATCTAACGCTTTGTATATGTTCACTGTATACAATACGTAGCGAGCACGCGTTTTTATAAGTTATTACTGATTGTGCATATTTCGATCAGGCTCCGTTGGTCTACACATTTTTGCAATGAACATTGTTAAAGTACTGTATGCAGTCAGTTCGATAAAAGTGTGCAGGTTTGTGCGAAAATCACTTCGCCTGTTTTTCAGATAACATCTACGGCATTACAACAACTCGATGGCTTTGGACTACTCCCAAATTAGCGTATTGATTTACGTAAAGTATTGTATTGAGGCTGTTGCTACATTACCACGACAACCACCATCACAACCATCACAGCCACCACCGTCGTCAACATCATCACATCATCATTACCATCGTCACTACCACTGTAATGTTATTGCTGCGGCTACTGTTTCTGTTGTTGTCGTGTCTGCAGAAAAAAATAACTACTACTACTACTACTACTACTACTACTACTACTACTACTACTACTACTACTCCTACTACTACTACTACTACTCCTACTACTACTACTACTACTACTACCACCACCACCACCACCACAACCACCACCACCACCACCACTGCCACCACCACCACCACCACAACCACCACCACCACCACCACCACCACCACCACCACCACCACCACCACCACCACCACCACCACCACCACCACTACCACCACCACTACTACTATTATACCACTACAACGACTACTACTAATACCACACCTACTTTGAGCGTTATTGCGACACCATGAGAACAGGTCGGTGTCGCCCTTAACATACTTGACTCAGTGTAAACACGAGGTCAGGAAGTAGAGGCCGCTGCCACAGGAACCACTCGGCCGCGCTACTCGCGGTACTAATGATGTGAGCCAGACGCCAACGTCGAATCTCTCACAAAACACCTGGTCAATTTACCTGACCACAACTTCGACGTCCCATTAAACATAGTAATGTCTTATCAAAGCGACTTACCACCCCGACGCAGCAACAGCTGGTCCCGCCTGAACAACACTAAACACTCTTAATGAGTTCCGCTCCCTTCAAATGCCGCGGCCCACCCATCACATGCACTGTGTACACTCAACACGCCATCAGATATAGGCCTACCCAGTCATACTGTATTACATACATACGCTCTCACTCACATACACACACACGCACACACGCACACACGCACACAGACAGACACACACACACACATACATACACACACAGACACACGCGCACACACACACACACACACACACACACACACACACACACACACACACAGACACACACAGACACACACAGACACACACACATACAGACACACACTATACATAAACATACGACCACACATACATAATACAAACACTAGACACACCACACATCAACATACATACATACATACATACATACATACATATATACATACACACACACACACATACATACATACATACATACATTCATACATACGTACGTACGTACGTATATACGTACATACGTACATACATACATACATACATACATACATACATACATACATACATACATACATACATACGTACATACGTACATACATACATATATTCACACATCCTTTCCCAGACACACGCGCACATCACGTGCACAGCACATATCAGCAAGCTGGATAACATATCTAGATAGCCAGTAGAACCCCGGCGTAGATATGGGCAGAAGATACATCACCTAATGCACAGAGCACACGTAACTGCACGATCACCCGGCGCCAGATTGTTTCCCACCGATACGTTATCATCGCAATAAATCAAACAACACCGTATTGTTTCGTGACCTCGGCTCCGTCACATTCTGATAGAAATACCAACGACGTTTTTGCAATTATCTGGCTGACATCCAAATGGAGATAGAGATGAGCTGTTGACAGGGCTCGAACATAACGCCAGGCATGGGAGATTAGCCTCGGAGATGAGTAACGGCTGGCCACTGACACTATTCCTAGAGTAGCTGTTCCAGTTGCTATTTTCTGCACGTTTTTGAATAACCTAAATGCAAGCATTTGGTTTAGTTCGTGTGTGTGTGTGTGTGTGTGTGTGTGTGTGTGTGTGTGTGTGTGTGTGTGTGTGTGTGTGTGTGCGTGTGTATACACGCACGCACGCACACACGCACGCACACACACACACACACACACACACACACACACACACACATCAAATCTTTTCTTCCCGATAACCAATTTCATGCACTGTTTTCCGGAATCGCGTCGAGAATATCAGTGCTATTATTTGATATATTTACCGCAAGGTGCGTTAGTAGTGCGCGCACATATAAGTACATACGTAAGGCTCAACGAATATCGCGGTGTAACAACGCCTCCAAAGACTCAACTTGTCTACCCTCACAGCAAACGTTGCATACATTTGCCAAATATATCAACCTGCAGAGTATGTGACAAGTTGGACCAAGTATTTACGAGACAAGCCAAATATTAAGAACTTAGTGTGCATGTAACCTACCCGATATGTTGGTGCTGGGTAAAGTCATCGTGACTCAGTGAGCGTGATACTGACCACACCGTTAACATTCATTATATGAATAATAAAATGTTGTTGTATCATCAATTAATAATGTGTTTATTTATTTATTTAAGAATAATTGCACGTCAACATACGAGCTTGCATAAATTCTTCGCCTTCCGGCTTTATCTGCCCAACATAGAGAGCGAGTACATTTTGGTAATGTGGAAGAGTAACATATTAAGGTTACTAGTGCTCCGGGCCAGCGGGTTATGTAAATATTCCCCTGGGAAACCTGGTCATAGATCAATTACCACAGGTTTCCTGCCAAAATACACCACACAACGGTCACTACGACATGTATTCTTTTTCGGTTACCGACCCATCCTCCTGTAGTACCGTGTGAACCCTTTAGAAGCAGGCGAGCATAGCCAGCTGTCGAAATAGAAACAAACATACGGTGTGTGTCTAAAGGCGAGGGAATAATTGAGCAGGCGTATAGGTGTTCCCGGCGGGTTTTTACAGTCATTTCGTAGCGGAAAGGTCGCTTTATCACATGTCTTGGGCGTTCAGGTTAACATCATTTGTTTGGCGTAGCAACTAAAAATAAATGTTTCTACGAACTTGTTAGGGTCGAGAGGTGCGATGTGTGTAAACAGTAAAATTGACGATAGTTTCGCGGCCTTCACCAAAACAGTGATCTAGCCTAGGATATACGATATCTTCTTTAAAGTTTAATAAACCATGAAAGTTTTAAGTGGCGTAAGAATTGATTTCGACGAAAGTAGATACCCACTAAGTATATCCAACTCTTGTAATTGGACCTAATCTGTGAAAGAGTAAACTAACAACATGCGGGTAATAAATCTTACTGTATCGCAGTAATTACCCAGCAACCACGCAACGTTCCCGTAACGTTAGCAGAAGGTTACTATAACGTTATGCAGTAACATTTCCATATATATCGCTAAAGGGGGTGCCACACGTCCGAGAGACTCGTACGAGTCACTCGGCCGAGTGCCTCGTACGAATCACTCGGACGAGAACATGCCACACGTAGTCGTGGCTAAACAATCGAGTCGGGAGAGTTACGTCATAAGGTGAAGGCCCTTTAAATTACAGACGCACACGCGCCTGTTTACAGCGATGGCGGATAATAGTAGCGGCAGCAGCAGCGGCGAAGAAGAGCACGCAATTTTGTTGGGAGCTTTGGCTGTGCTGCAGCAAATTGATATGCAAGTGGGCTACAATGTCATATTAGATTGGTGAATTCAAAAGAAGCCCAACTCCTCTGGATACAATAATGCAGGAATTATTCAGAATATGTAACTTTCACAACATGTTATAATTAATGTAAGCCACTTCCTCGCGAGAACTAAACAGTGGAATTGAACCTGTTTATAATGACTTTGTAGTCAGACAGCTTGCGGTATGTAGACTATATTTCGTGCACCAAGTGAACATTAGACGCGTGTTGAGTTGAGCTATTTTGAAGTCATGAATTCAGTTAATAATAACACATCTACTTACTAAATCATGTAGTCTTAATGTGCTAAAATGTTACTTTCATTAACTATATATATGAGAATATTGGATAAGCATATATTATGGTTGGTTGCCCATAATAAACGAAAACATTTCCCTTTGAGGTATAGCAACCCGTGGAAGGAAGCTGTGTGACCATGACCATGTTTCGTGCATGAAATTATATTTCATTGCATATATGAACACAATACCAAACAATCTGGACCACATTGTCAGGCCCAGTGAATTTCACCGTAATTGTAAGTAAAGTAAATATAATGAGCAACTGCTTAGGTACGTACGAGGAACAACTGTGAAATGAACTGTTGTTTGAACAATAGCATACTACTATAGATCACAGGAACACTAGATATACTGAAGTAGTAAGCAAAGTCCCAGCTTCTGAAATAATTTTTTATTATTTTATTTATGTGATATAATCTCATCAACATACATTTCAAATGAACTGCAACACACAAATAAGTTTTCACACTAATATCACTCCTTCGGTTGAAACCAGTGATATGTATTCTTCATGCAAGATATCCATTATTTGGATCACAATGTCGTCCATGCATCATTGTAGCCTTTTTCTGAAAAAAAGGGCAGACACAATCACTTGTATGTATATTACACATTTGTATTATTAATAACACATACCCCATATACATACACCCCATGAGGATCTTATCAGAGTTATTTCATATTTATTATATGCACATCATGTGCTGATTCTGTAACACTTATTATGGTACATTTATGCAAACAGACTGTTACGGAACTACAATAAATACTTTTTTTAATAAAATAGACTAGCAGACTCAAAAATATCAACAGCAACAACGTCACGGCTAAAAACCGTGTGTCCTATCTGCACTGACTTTGCAGTAAATATCCTTCCAATGACCGTGTCCAGAAATTGTTATTCATATTTTTTCATATAACATATATGTACTAAATCAGTCATACCTATTACGTTAAGGTTAAGCAAAAGCCATGTTACGGAACTAGAATATGTTTCTTATGAAAACAGATGGCAAAATCAAGCGCTCACAAAAACGCCATGTTAAAAACAGCGTGTCCTATCTGAAATGACAGCACTTTACATTTGTCTCGTGTCATGAGCCACATATACAATGAAAAGCTATTCCTTATCAGGTGTAAACAATGGGTACGGACGAGGTTTACCTACTTTAAATGTCAGGTCATGAGTGTATATTTTGTATTTAATTATACATTCAAAAATTATTCTCAGTCACAGTCACCAGTGCAGTGCAGTGCTCGTGGAAGTGTCATTCACTCATTGGTAACGTGTGTTCAGACGAGCACTGTTTTATGGATTAAAACGTTTAAAATACAAATATTGTGGAAAACTAAACAACAGTTAATCGAGTGATCCTATTTTCACGATGTCACTGTCTCTACTTACTTCTGACAGGGCTCTGACATTGCAGTTTGAACGATCCAGCCGACGACAACGACGTTGCCTTGCCCGGCCTAGGCTTGGGCCTTGGCTTTGGCGTTGCTACCGAATTTCTGAGATACATTCCTCCATTTTTGTGAACATTCCTTCAAGGGGCGTCAATAATGAGAACTTGTAGGCTATTCGTAACCGATGCCTCTGTCTTTGTAACGTGGGTGTGCACCATTCCATAGCGAAATGTTCACGGTAAACCTCGACAAAGATTTGAAGCGAAAATTTTGCAAATCAGTATCTGCCATTTTTAAGAAGGTCGAAGTTCAATTCAGTGCTGTCATCTCATTGGTTGTTAACTCCGAGTCACTCGGCCGAGTGCCTCGTACGAGTGACTCGGACATACCGCCACACGTACGATTTTACGTCCGATTTTGCGCCACACGTACGATTTTCATAGTTTCATCCGAGTCACTCGTACGAGTCTCTCGGACGTGTGGCAGCACCTTAAGGGAACGTAAAGAAAACTTTCCCCCCAAAAAACGTTAGAAGAACATTACCGGCTAACGTTATCGTTAGCACAATGTTGGAATTAAACAGTTTTGCACGTATTTCGCTGGGATTATTGGGGGTGTTTAAACAGGTTTATACGTATGGGTATGGTTTATACAGGAAGGGTTTAAAAAGATATGCATATATTGGGCTTAGTAAAACCTTAGTTTCTTTGTAGCACAAAACACACTTTTTGATCAGCACCTTTGGCCCACGTCTAAGACGGTTTGCGGAGACGTGAACTAAGACTATTGTGTTAGAATCTCTACAGGTTTATCACGAATAACAGTTTGAACTGAAATGACCACGATACAAGCTATAAATAGTGCTCACAATAAAGCGATCGTTAAAGCAGATTTTCGAGAGTTGACGAAGTTACGACGGTTCACCGTGCGCGTACGCTTGGAGTGCGGACTATCTAACTGAAGGACGAACGTGGACGTCACTCAGTGGTCGGGATAACACACGTATTCACATTTCAACATTGCATCCTTCATGATGTGAATGGAATTAGTGTTTGCAACTACACTAGCGCAACAGCAATCATTCCAACGCGTGTCTATGCCGCGAATGCGTACGGGTTTTCGTTGCATGCAGTAATTTAATCTCGGCATCTCAACCGGGTTAGCATGTCCTTACCGCACTCAACGTAGTGTCACGTGATTTTATAACTGTTTTCAGTCCCCTCTACGGCGGCTCATGGAGGCAACTAGGCAACTGTAGTCGACCGACGATGTGCGTGACACTGATCCTTTGAACTTTGACCGGACGTTTACTGTAGAAGGTGCTCTAACTGTATCACAAATCAATGCAAGTGTGTTCCCGCTATACTCAACACCTCCTTGTGTTTAACCCAGAAGTGTCGTTCTATGTGTTTCCTAAATAGTTCTTGCTCATCCTTTCTTCCCGGCAACTGCTGCCCGGCGGATGATGCCACATCTAAACCAATGTCATACGGGGTGAGAAGAATTATTAGCAAACCGGAAATCGTATTTTGGGCCAACAAATACGTTTAAATCAACATGCATAAATGGGACAGTTTGGTTGTAGATGCGCGTCAGTGGCAATAGTAATATTTACCTGACGAGTTTACCTGTGACAGAAACACACGGCAAACATCGACAGCAGTTTCACACACATGCGGCAATATCCGCTCTACGTTCATAACGACGGAAGGTCGGATAAGAGTCGGTCGCCAGCCGGTAGTAGCAGGGTCTACTTCAATTTCGAAACAATCTAGTCCATGACACATTCGCGCTTACATTTTTCCGGTCGTTACAAACTTTCCGATTGACGTTTCTGCGCATGCGCGATAAATGTAAAATCATTAATGTGCAGCGAAACGACAAAATATTTTGTGTATAGATGCCACGGGCTGTTCGTTAACTCTCCTGTGATGATTACTATCAAGAGTTGCTCAAAATGTCGTTCAATACAATAACATATTACGTTTGTATAAATCACTGTCACGGATTATGGCACACTACAATCACGTGATTTACATGCCTCAAAACTCGCTTGCCTCGAATTAATTTGCGACAAATAACTTTGCTGAGAGGTTATATACATCCTAACGAACAGCCGGTAGTATTTATACTATAAATGCTTTATTCTTTCGCTGCACGTTGATGATTTTGCATTTATCGCGCATGCGCAGAAACGTCAATAGGAAGTCGGAACGTTTATAACGCCGGAAAAATGTAAGCGCTACAACGCAATTACCGGTTCTGTCCCGTAGTATTCGCTGTGCGCGCGCATTACATGCGCTTGTTTCTTTACGGTTATCGCAGTCATTTCGCGTTACGGTCCAAACAACTGATTTACTCCATAAGAACTGAGCCTGCTGATATATATATATATATATATATATATATATATATATATATATATATATATATATATATATATATATATATATATATATATATATATATAATTTGGGGTGTCTCGGAAAGGTAGGGTCTCATAGCGTGTCAGCGGTGTCACATATTAATCCCATAAAGATTGGTTCCGAGGTTGAACCCTTCTAGAGGGAAAATCTTTAAACAAAATACCCAAGTGTGCATGCTCGATTATAAGTAGATACGAGTCTGTCGTTCATGTCCCACGCAAATGGCGAAAGCGTATTCGTTATTTACTATTGACCAAACGTATATACACGCACGCACGCACGCACGCACGCACGCACGCACGCACGCACGCACGCACGCACGCACGCACGCACGCACGCACGCACGCACGCACACGTTCGTTCGTTCGTTCGGTCGCTCGCTCGCTCGCTCGCTCGCTCGCTCGCTCGCTCGCTCGCTCGCTCGTTCGTTCGTTCGTTCGTTCGTTATGTAATAATGTTCTCGGCCAAACATTATACATTTTCTGAACGTATTCATCTTAAACAACATTATAATCACACAATCGTCCAACATTAAAAAAGAATACTTTCACGTGTAGGCACCGTTTACCAAATCACTGACAATTCATTCGTATTCCACGAGCAACACAGCGACTCGTCTCCGCTAAATCGCCAGCGGGCCTTGCTCTTTTCGTTGATCGTTGCGTGTTCATGTTCATGTTTTTACCTAGTGATTGATGCTTGCTGCGTGACTGAATTCAGGTCGCTTCAGCTGCCTATGTCCTGTCCTCATGCAGTATTACTGTCTGTGCTGCTGAGTGCGGGCAGACATGACGCAAATTGACCACACACAAGACGACACGAGATACCCGCTAGGAGGCGCTTCGCGTGGGTCGACGGAAAGACTAGTCCTTGCTGATGGGACAATTGCTTGTGGCTACGTCTGAGTGAGATTTGGAACAATAGCCATACAATTGTAGGCGATACATGTAGGTTTACATCTCACACTATCCAATAGCATCTGTACTGTAGTACAACTCTTGTGTAAATGTGTTGTGCGTATTAGTTCCATTTCTAAATATATTCCTATTAACATTACTGGAACACGCGAGACATTGCAGTGAACTGTTTGTTTGTTATCACATATCTAAATAAAGCCCCGAAATGTATGCTTCTGTAGACAAGTTTATTTAATATATATTATACTCAATTGCGATTATCACTTAGTTTTGGTTTGTCAACACATGCAAACGGTCTAATATGTGGTTAGCAAATATTGTTCGACGCTGTCGCCTATTACCAATGATCTGTCCAGATACTTATATATTCAAACTCACGAACGAAGATAACATACGTCCTGAGATGGGACGAATAATCGATTCGTGTTTGAAATTTCGAATATTCGAACGTGGAATTGGATTTGATTCGAAATTCGAAAATTCCCTGCTGTATAAAAAAATATCGCTCAAAGATTTTCTTTCAGGTCCTCCGCTGCAAAATCGGTCCCGGGATGTAAATGAATGTATTTTGTAACGTAGTGTGTGTATATGTACATAATATATGCGATTATGAGTGTGGCGGCTGTGAGAAGTCGTTTTCATGATTATGTCAGACTGTAAACAAAAGTATCGATGCGTATGGCCACGATGTCGACGACTCCGGTACGGACTTGTGCCCATGGCCACGGGATGACGCCGCGTCCCGGCAAGACATCTCGACACCGTTCAGTATTCTAGTCGAATTTGAAGCCACTGAATATTCGTATTCGATGCGTTATTCGATTCGTATTCGAAATTTCGAGGATATTCGATTTGATATTCAATTGGAATGAAATTCCAGATTTGTCCGATCCTTACATAACAGTTTTCATCATAATGTTACCACCATGTATGATGCGGGCAAGTCACAACCTTGCAATACATGACTTACCTTGAATATGGTCTCAGAAAGAGAGTTGAATGCTGGAACACCGGACTAGAACGTAAACCTACAATCCGAGTGTCTGCTATAATGACTGCCGGAGAAGTTGACGTCTGGTATTTACCGACCACTACTGCTAGACGCTCACCGACCACGGCCAATTATGTCGAGCATATTCACACACAACTGTTGCTGCAGCGTACGGAACGAAGGGAAGACAGCTGTTGGTATAATTTGCACCCAGGCCCACATCCTGTGGTAAATATATTTCACATCCTTGAGTGTTATAAGCAAACGGTGAGCTATTAGCACGCCTACAGCGCTTCCAATATTCGCACTCCTGACCACGAAATTATTCTTGCGAATATGTATGCCGTGTTGGTGTTACTATCTATGGCTAGACATACTAGGGAGTGTTCGCATGAAAGCCGACATTTACTTACATGTCGCATTGCTACGCTGTTGTGATAGGCAAGGACTAATTAAGCAACGTCATACTATATGCTATGTGATATATACTGCCTCGAACATCGCGTAGGCATATATACCCTCACACACATACACACACCCTCACACACCCTCATATGCACATACACCCTCACACACACACACACACACACACACACACACACACACACACACACACACACACACACACACACACACACACACACCCTCACACACATACACACACACCATCACACACACGCACACACACACACACCCACCCACACCCACACACACACACACACACACCCACACACACACACACACACGCATGCACGCACGCACGCACACACACACACACACAAACACACACACACACACACACACACACACACACACACACACACACACACACACACATACACACACACATACACAGAGTTACCGGTGCATCCACTAAATCGCTCATTCACCAATTCGACCATTCCCTCACATGCCCCTCTCGGACTATTCCCTACTTCATCCTTTCCCATTTGGTATCTTCAGTTAATTGCACGCTCCTGTCTTCTTGACCCATTAACTTCCAACAGCACAACCAGTAGTTCATAAACGTATCCTCCCCTAACACATACGTGTTAGTTCAACAGCTTGCAATAAATATAATGTTTTTCCCCAATACAGCACACTTATTAGTTCCCACGAGTTATTAACTGACATCCGTGACGTTTCTGTCACCCCCACCCTCCTGCAGTGGCAGCAGACGACACTGATGAACTGTGAGGGCAACCGGAAGTAGTTGTCTTCACGAAAACCTGACACCCAGTCCGTTATTTTACGATATTCTAGGATGATTTGCGAGGATGTTTTTTTCGAAGGTTGATATATTCAGCTGTCGGGGGAAAACGTTTGTTTCCTAATAGCGTTGAGGTCCTGTATTTTACGATAGCGATAAAACGTGCCAACGTAAATGTTCCTAAATAGCTGTGCCAATCTATTTAATTAACACAACATGTCGTACGTGATCCAGAACATTGTTGTTGTTATATCAGCTGTTTGTTTGTCCACGACATTTTATGTGTCCTTTAATTCACACAACGCAGTTGTGGCTTTCCAATAAATATTCGCCACCGGAAATCCAATTGTGGTCTAGAAACCCAGCTGAAGTAATATAGCTCGTTGTCTACAGGTGGTCATTTATTTCAGGCAATGTAGCGACATTCGTGTACTTTTTTCTGTCTTATGAAAGCTTGTGTGCAATAAGGAAGGTATCTAATATTGCGAAGAAACCACTGCATTTTTGTCACATCTCTACTGACTGCCCCCGCATACATTTAAGTGTGATGACAATGGACGACTGAATGTACGTGGGTTATCTCCTAGAACTGCTAAATTAAATGGCACGGAGCAATTTTTACTAGAACAGTGAAGTATTAATATAACATAATGCAATTAATTAGACTCGTACTGTGTGGCATCTCACTAATGACAACATACTATATCAATGTCAAGCTACATGTAACCGTTTTACGTTTCACAAATATATTGACAGTACATTAACAACAACGGAGGCCTAAAACAAACCATTGTCATAATAAACTATGAATTATGCAATTGGTAACATTAGTATTTTGTCAGATACAAAAAAGATAGATAAGTGATTTTTTTTAATTTCAGAGTTAACTGTCCTTCCTCCCGTAAATATATATATATATATATATATCATGGACTGGCTATGACAACGATTACGATTAACGATTAATTATTTCCTTAACGCCACCTGGCGATTAACGATTAGGGAGTAGCAGTGGCAATAGGTGGCACTGCAGTTGGTTTAGCAGGATTTTGGGTTGAGCGGGAAGAATTGGGACTTCTTGTCTTGCCGCTGTTGAACCTGAACGACGTGTGCATCAGTTGATCAACACTTATTGATTTGTCTTAAAAGACTGAAGCGGTTAGCAAGTGGCGGAGTACCTTGATGTACATTGTGGTGTACGTGTCCTGACGCTGGACTGTGGGCAGGGTCGTTGCTTTGGCGCATGAATAAAGATATATGATACTGGCGATACACGTTTCGAGTCCATCCTTGACGTATATATATATATATATATATATATATATATATATATATATATATATATATATATATATATATATATATATATATATATATACATTCACACACACGCACGCACGAACGCACGCACTCACACACACACACACACACACACACACACACACACACACACACACACACACACACAAATAAGCCAATGTTTACCACATCATTAATTTTAAACTGATCCGAAGCACAAGTCTAAACTGAAACTGACATGTAGTGTTATCTAGATACAGCAATTACGTTTTGTTCTCTTGCCATCTTTGGGTTGCTATTACATAACGATCTTATAAAGTTTTTTTTTTCTATATCTAACGAACACCAATAAAGGTCCAACTCACATTAAGTCTATAGCCTACACAACCTTTTTCCGCCCAATACTTGAATGCATCAGCGTCATGTGATCCACACACTAAACATATTAAAACCTTAGAAAGAATCCAAAGACAAGCTGCCAGATTTTGTACACAAAACTATTCTAGAGAGGCAGGAACAGTAAACCAACTTCTTAAAGATTTCCAGTGGGACACCCTCCAAACAAGAAGAAACACTAAAAGACTTAGCATAATATACAAGATGGAACATTACCTTATATATATATATATATATATATATATATATATATATATATATATATATATATATATATATATATATATATATATATGTATGTATATATATATATATATTATATATATATATATATATATATATATATTATATATATATATATATTCCGCTAGATCACTATATCCAACACAACACTACATCCTCACGTAAACATGACAGTCAGACAATTCAGTCAGACGACCCACCATGCGCACTAGCGTGATGTGTCCCTGGGACATTTTGCCAGATAAAAATACAGACACAGAAGACGTGAACCTAGGATACACTTGCTTCCTGGGAACACGACTCTGCAGTAATTGTGACTAATGGCAATGCATTAACACTATCTCGGCTAACAGCGCCATAACGAATGTTTACACACGGCGCTAACATGTGTTAATGTAACAGCGTAAGTCGGTCTCGCTGCCTGCCGACTTCCCTTCATGACGTAACGTTTGGCCGTATTTTTGGGGCAGCCTAAAAGGCAGACCACAATTGGCAGACCGCGCGGAAACGGCAGACCACATTCACAAGGATGCCACCGATCGGTATGCTCCATGTTTACAAGCTTTGTTGTTGTTTGCGCGTGCGATCGTAAATATTGGAGACTTTTAGTATTGTATTGTACTAACAATTATAAACGTAATACCGAATGGTATTACTTGTATTTATAAAATCATAGAACTAAATTAAAATGTTAGGCCTTACTAATTAATTCTACGAGTATTCGCTCAGTCAAAAACAGAAGTCCCACATAGTCATAGACGGCAGCTGCATACTATCGGTTTATATAAATCGTTTGATGTAATGACTCGCCTAAGGGTACATGTGTTCATAGAGCACTAATTCCTTTACTTTACCTTTTTTGGTAAGGTAAAATATGGATATTGGGATATTGTCGCTTCTAGTGGTGTTATTTTTAACATGGTATACATATGGTATATACATTGTAATACACACACAAATATATATATATATATATATATATATATATATATATATATATATATATATATATATATATAAACATATTATATATATATATATATATATAAATATAAATATATATATATATATATATATATATATATATATATATATATATATATATACACATACATACATACATACATACATACATACATACATACATACATACATACATACATACATACATACATACATACATACATACATACATACATACATAGACACATACATGTGTTTGTGCGCGTGTGGTTGGTGGTTGAATACTGCAATTGTGTCTTTGTACACGCCATTACACGGCCGGATCACAAACAAGACAACACGTCTTACTGGATAATGGTGTTTTCTCATAAAACCTCCTGCACTTTCTATGTATCTGCGTTTCCGTTTACCTTCAGTTTCCTGTCGTTTAAATTATCCTATTGCTGAGTATTTCGTGAAACTCTGCTTCTAGGATTGTGTCCGACCTCACGTCATGTTGTTCTTAATTATACAGAGTTATTAACGAAAGAGGAGTGATCATTCCGCGGTATTTAATCATGTCGAGCACATTCTTTGTTTGTTCACGTTGGTGTAATTATAATTATAATTATCCTTGTCGTCCCGATGACGCAGACACTTTTGGGATCATCCTTATATATTAGGTTCGAATGAAGACATAGACATATTTGTTTCGAGTTGATATTGAGCAGCGTTGCCAAGACGCACGAGCCGCGAAATAAAGCCCACGAACAGTTCAAACTAACCACGACAACGGTGAGTGAGGATATTGTAACTATTGCGCAGGGGATGCGTTTCACGCTGACATATTAGGGTGATTATATCAAACGACCTGAACAAAAAACTAGTATTTGTGTAACATCCGGATCAGATGGTGGCATAACTTATATTGTGAAAACGCCAATTAAGACAGTTTGCGCTACGGTAAATTCGGTTTGGTCCTTCATTACTGACTTATATCGAACGTATCGTTTCTACTTGTACACTTTTGAGAAACATTGGATTTGTTTGGGATAATATAATGGGGCAATGTTTGATTTAGGGTCACATACGTTTTGCTAAGAAAATGGGTTATATACGTTTTACTGTCATGGTTGCTGGAGGCAAACACACGCATACACGCATGCACACTCACACATACACATACACATACATAAATAAGCATACACACACTCACACACACACACACAGACACACACACACACACACACACACACACACTCGCACGCACGCACGCACGCACGCACGGACGGACGCACTCCCCCCCCCCCCCCACACACAAAATGCATGTGTATTGCAAATGGTATGTTTACTGTTTAAATATAATCGCAAAATGCATATTTCGAGCAGTCGTAATGTCCGATGTGTCTTGTTATACAGACGCTATGATGCCAGCGTCCAAGCCACTCCTCCTCTTGCTGATCACCGTCGGTGTCGCCCTCTGCCGGTCGGACGGGTCGTTCCGTCGTGACAGAATGTTAGACCACATCAGCCGACGCAGCGCAGAAGACAACGTCGACTCCGATTATGTCAGAGTGACCGTTGGTGTGTTGACTCGCTGGGTGGACGAAGTGGCACGTCTGGTGCAGCGTCTTCCCGTGGTTCCGAAGCTGAAGCCTCAAACCTTTTGGCCTTCACTGCGTCGTTCCCTCCTCAACAAGTGGCTGTTGGCTCGCCAGACACGGTTGACTGAGCCCCGGCAAGCGGCAGTTCAACAGCGAAAGCCCGCGTACGTAGCGACGGAGAACACCCGGAATGGAAAAATGACATTATTTATTGGCTAAAATCGCTGTTGCCGTTACCACTCATATTGTTTCATTTGTTGAACAGTGTCATGATTTAGATGCTCTACTTAAACAAACATGTACTGCTCGCAAAACAACACATTGATACCATTGCCTCAATACCATCAAGTGACATCAAGTGTACTGATGATTAACACAAATCAATGACAGTGAGTAAAACACCATTGACACAATTGTCACAATGTCATACCATATCAAGTGGCGTCAAGTGTGAAGCATCATCAGTGACAATGAATCATGCTTAACGTATGTTGATGCTAAATAAAATTATTGTTGAATTACAACTGTGATTATTTGAACTTGTCTTTCGTTAAACGGGAAACCAATAATAAAAAATTGATTCACAAGAATTGGTCATGTTTACAATTCGATTTGACAGATAATTGCAAATCAGGCACATCGTGCCATAGGTGTCATTGAATATAATTCCTGTAGTTTCTAGTAATATTATTAGCATAAGTATTGGATGTCGCTTCGAACGAGAACCGAATTACATCCGTGCATACCGGGAGATTACGAGGAGATTATGAGGAGATTATGAGGAGTTTATGAGGAGATCAGCGCAAACGTGTTACGATTTCGATTCTTCATGAGAAATTTACTTGTGTGATATATATTTCCCCATGCGATGAACAAGTGCTCGCAAAACCTAGCAATGTAAACACCATAATGCATAACAGACAGGAACAACAACCTAGGAGTGGCAAGTCAAATGCTAAGTCGCTCACGTATACTGTCTGAGGTCTGACAATGTTGTTCTGTTAAAGGGATACTCCAGTCAGGGAGAGATTCACAGCATTTACTTACATATATAAAATATATTGGTTGTGCATAGTAATTGTACACAAAGATCGTTAATAAACAATTAATTATAGTATAATTATATCAGAAACAATCCATGTTGGATTCAGGGCGCTGCCACCTTTGCCATCATGAGCCAGTAACGTAAACCGCTTACGTCACTGGCGCATGCACGTACGAACATCCTATGTCCAATAGTATTTGATGTATCCAGTACGTCGCGGATTACTTACGTCTCTATCACAATGGGCTTCCACAAATCCACGTTAGTCGCTAGAGGCGCTAATACGCAACTAGACCCTAGTTGCGTATCAGCGCCTCTATCGACTAACGAGGATTTGTTTGCATGTTTTGCTAAACGCTTGTTTAAAAATTAATCATCCTCAATTAGCTATTTACGGTGCAAGCGCGTAGTCAGCGGTAGTTTGTATGAGTGGGCATGCCGTATGTGTGACAGAACAGCCAAAACAACGCCATCTTGGCACTGAATTCAATCGAACGTCCCGCAACGTTTCATCGACTGTAAATGTACATTAATGTAGACATTATGCTTTCATATTGACGGACATATTATACGATATCAATATTTAACTATGTGTGAAGACGTAGCAGTCTCGTGTGGTGCATACGGTGAGCTGTTTATGATTTTAAACATCCTTTCCCGCATCGAGCCAGCACACCTATCGTCGGGCCACCAGTCGACGTTCCATCGGTTGTAATTGTACATTAATATACATATTATGCCTTCATATTGACGGACATGTCAGACTATATCCATATTTAGCTATGTGTGAGGCTTCGGAGTCTTGCGAATTCAACAGCTGATTGTAGCCTTATGTAGGATGATTTAAACAAGCGTTCCGCAAAGTCTTCCGCAACACGGTGCCGCATTTTACACACGTAAAGAATACGTAAAAGACGGCACACAGACGCTAGTTGCGTCAGAGCGCCTTCTGTCAGATTAGTTATTGTGGTACCTCATTGTTAGCAAAGACTCCGCCAATCCTTACCTTTTTCAAAACTACGCCAGTGACGTAAAAGATTTGGCTTACGTCATTGGCGCATAAGTCTCAAGATGACAGCGCCCTGAATCTAAGATTGCATTTATTTGATACCATTAAACTATAACTAAATGTTTACTAACAATCTCTATGCGCAATTATTAGGCACCACCAATATAGTATACATATGTAAGTACAATAAAGCCTAGACACTGGACGTAGTAGCCTCACTATGTATGTTTATTGGATTAGCATAACATATACGCAAACGGCTGATTTGATGTAGATAGGCTACGAGCTAGGATTACAGACGTGAAAATATTGCATCACTACGAACACAAACAAGTCGTCTCGTCTGGATAAATTGTGTCAAGCCAACCAAGATGGCGCCGGTGCAGTGCAGTAATACTGACCGTCAAGTGTCGCTATTGGGACATGAGAGCGCCGAATAATTACGATAGAAACACAATTTCAAACAACGAAAGGTGGCTATAGCTTCGGATGATTTAAGTAATTGTAATAGGGACTTGACTCCATATGATTGGCGCAGCTACAGAGAAATCATGCTGCCCAATACTGAGCTTAACTTTAGGATTGTTTGATCTAAGGATCCTTGGCATGTCGAAGGAATGTAGCTGATTAACAACACAGTTTGGTTATTGAGTAGAAAGAATTGTTGCCGTACCAATATGTCACTTGATTTACAAGCAGAAGGCAATGCAACTGCTTAAGTATTTGTAGCTATTTTGAGAAATGGGGAACCTTAAGTAACACGCATGCTAAGCAATTATGTATACATTGCATACTAAATTCCTTGCTGACAATGTTATCTAGGAGTGAGTTACAAACCCACACAACACATGCAGGGTGAAACCCACACAACACATGCAGGGTGAAACCCACACAACACATGCAGTGTGAAACCCACACAACACATGCAGGGTGAAACCCACACAACACATGCAGGGTGAAACCCACACAACACATGCAGGGTGAAACCCACACAACACAGGGTGACAACAGTCGAGTCGGTTATTAATTACATCTACTGATATTGTTTTAGCAGTAAGTAAAGACCAATGACGCTGGATTCGATGCAACTCAAGAAATATAACAGAACAAGAATTGCTGAGGTTGAGAGATGTACTGGTGTAAGCGGAAATTAGTGTCAAAGCCAACATTAATATTCCGAACGTAATATGATGATAATGTATCATTACTAAGTTATTTAACCGGAAAGTGGTCGACAACCTTGTTTCTTTGTTGTTTTGTACTAATTATTAGATATTTGTATCTGCAGTTAGATCCAATTTACTTGCTTCCATCCTCAACAAAATGTGAGTGAGGCAGTCATTTAGAGTTAACAGTTAAGACTGTGTAACAGTCGGTGAAAGTGATATATAGACCCACAGTTCGTCACCTGATGATTTATGTTATTATTAGTAATGACTCGATTGAAGGATGTTTTTAGTTCTTGTCTTTCTAGATGAGTAAAGCAGAATGAGAATCATCTCGTAATAGAGTTGCATTAGAATGACAATCACACAACAAAATGCAAGGCATGGCAGACGTACATGTGTATTCTCGTAATTAAAATGTATTTCCTTTTGTTTTGATGTGTCGTGTAACAGCAAGGCTGCACAATCATTTCGCGAAACCGGCCAGTGTCATTTCAATTTACATACTAATAATACTGACTCCAGAAGTTGTGACTCAAGCGAAGTTATAATATAGTGCGTAGGTGGCTCTAAATTAATTGAGTAATTAATTATACAAAATGCCATTTTATTATATCTTAACATAGGATTACTAGTAAATATGTATACGTGCGTTTACAATTTTCCAAGTAAACGTAAATTTATTTATCTAATTCATAGTCAGTGGCGATTCTTGGTAAACAGGATATAAGTTGGTAAACACGAGTAGAGGTTCTGCGTAGCGATTTATCTTTTGCAGAATGTGACCAGTGTCGTCAGTGCCACTGTTGAAGAAGAAGGACGTTGCACATTGATCATGTAACCGTACTTCCACAGGTCATGCCCTGCACTTTACCTACCGCGGCGAGACTTCATATTCAGTTCTGTCCTTTGTAGTCTTACCTATCGATGATTTTTAGAATTGTGTATTAAATTATCAACAAAATTCATTTGTTTGGCAATGCTACGGCGCTCTCTCCTCTCTCTCTCTCTCTCTCTCTCTCTCTCTCTCTCTCTCTCTCTCTCTCTCTGTCTCTCTCTCTCTCTCTCTCTCTCTCTCTCTCTTTGTGTCTCTCTATGTTTCTCTCTCTCTCCCTCTTTGTGTCTCTCTATGTTTCTCGCTCTTCCATCTCTCTCTCTCTCTCTCTCTCTCTCTCTATATATATATATATATATATATATATATATATATATATATATATATATATATACATGTTACTGCGGCGACCTTTAACACACACATGGACAGGGACAATGACAGAGACAGGGACTGGGATAGGGAAAGGGACAGAGGGAGACAGAAACGGAGACGGAGACGGAGACGGAGACGGAGACGGAGACGGAGACGGAGACGGAGACGGAGACGGAGACGGAGACGGAGACGGAGACGGAGACGGAGACGGAGACGGAGACGGAGACGGAGACGGAGACGGAGACGGAGACGGAGACGGAGACGGAGACGGAGACGGAGACGGAGACGGAGACGGAGACGGAGACGGAGACGGAGACGGAGACGGAGACGGAGACGGAGACGGAGACGGAGACGGAGACGGAGACGGAGACGGAGACGGAGACGGAGACGGAGACGGAGACGGAGACGGAGACGGAGACGGAGACGGAGACGGAGACGGAGACGGAGACGGAGACGGAGACGGAGACGGAGACGGAGACGGAGACGGAGACGGAGACGGAGACGGAGACGGAGACGGAGACGGAGACGGAGACGGAGACGGAGACGGAGACGGAGACGGAGACGGAGACGGAGACGGAGACGGAGACGGAGACGGAGACGGAGACGGAGACGGAGACGGAGACGGAGACGGAGACGGAGACGGAGACGGAGACGGAGACGGAGACGGAGACGGAGACGGAGACGGACAGACAGAGAGAGAGACAGAGAGACAGAGAGACAGAGAGAGAGACAGAGAGACAGAGAGAGAGAGACAGAGAGAGAGACAGAGAGAGAGAGAGAGCGAGAGCGAGAGAGAGAGAGAGAGAGAGAGAGAGAGAGAGGGAGAGAGAGAGAGGGAGCGTACTATTGCATCCCTGTGAACGTGCTACTCTGCCAGGATTACATTCGCAATCAGCTTGTCCATTTCGCTTAGTTAATTTTGTTCACTGACAGTAACCAGTGACTCTTGATACTTCAAGGTGTGTTGTCCTTTTGTACGAAAAACGTGATCAACCGCCGAAATAAAACAACTAGGGTCTATTACTGGTCGGTTTGTTAGAAAGGCAATCTTTCCTTTTTCGAACGAATCTGTTTAATGGTGATATTATAATTGTATTTATCGGCAATTTTGATCTAGGATGCGACAGTAAGCTTAAAAGTCCAATTAGATCATTATAATAGTTTGGAATTGATACGGGACACGATAAGAGACATTTGCGTGACGGAGTAAACTGCGATCTTACGCTAATCCTATGTATTAATGGAATTAAAAGTACAAGTAAACTGTATATATATATATATATATATATATATATATATATATATATATATATATATATAAACATTTCCTAACATGATTGGCCCACCTCTAACATATCTTTAGCCCAGAGTTTACTTGTACGTTTAATTCCAGTAATACATAGGATTAGCATAAGATCGCAGTTTACTCCGTCATATATATATATATATATATATATATATATATATATATATATATATATATATATATATATATATACATATATATATATATATATATATATATATATATATATATATATATACATATATATATATATATATATATATATATATATATATGCCTTCTCATAAAACCGATCTGTCGTATGAACATGTCTTACTAAGTAACTGCAGATGCTTTCTCGAGTAGACTGTCTGGTGCTGGAAAACGCCTCACTAGATGACTATAGATGCATGATGTGGGCTGTCATTGTAATTTAACTTAACGTTTTATCTTTTTCGAACACACATGTAAATGACGTGTTGATCTATATAACGCCTACCACTTATAATACGACACCATGTACTTGTTTTCGCGCAAAAATATCTATTGATGAACTAAATCTAGAAAATTAGGAATTTTACATTTAAGTAGACAGGAACTAGTCAAACCAAATGCAGCTTCATCGTAATATGGCGGCGCCCAGTGGTCAAATATATTCAAGTTTGAAAACATATTTGAAATATACCATGGCTTCGTGCTCATCAAATCATGGTCACATATCCTCTAAATTGTATGTTCTTATGTTCAATGATCGTTGCAGTGTTTCAGCTCTCAATGTCGAATCATGTGTTACCTTTATGAACCTATTATGTATTATGTAAGTGTGATACTTCTAAATGTCAACGTTCCTAGACTGAGGTCCTGCCGCGCGTCCAATTCCTGAAATTCTGCTTTTATCATTGCGTTGGTCGTCATGTTGAGTTGTAGTTAATGAGACATAATTCTGGGAAAGTACAAATACCTCATTTCTGTTTAATTTGTCGCCGACAAAACTGATTATTTGACGATGAGGTGGAGTTCGTATCTTGTTTCTACACATGAATATATTTGATGATGGGGTGGAGTTCGTAGTTCGCACTTTGAACACATGAATGCTGGTACATTACGTCATAATCATCACACAGAGGCAGACATTCCTCAAATTATTCTGTATATATATTAGTTCCGAAGTAAGACAACTAAATATTTCAGCAGAAACTTGCTTCGTATCAGCATTGAGCAATTTTTTCAAGATGCACAACAGTTGAAGACTACGAACACAAAATGTCCAACAACCCTGAGAACGGTGAGATATTTTAGAATTATTGACCTTATTACTATCATCACTATCGTCATTGCTATCACTATTATTATCATTATTAACTTTATTATCATCATTACCATAATTATCATCATCATCATCATCATCATTATTATACAGGGTAGGGTCGTTTATTTACACATTAACATGAACATGTCAAACTTCAGTTCATGTTTGTAAAAATTACTTGCATGTTTTGTGTCTTTCACTATGTAAGACAAGACTTGTCGCCAAAGGTGAAGTACAGCTTCTAAAACAGTTTCTAAAACTTGTTCTTGCCGTCTATTTATTTCAAATTAATTCACTTGCTATCACGTTAAAGATGAGCTTGGATTAATATTCTGAGGATCTGTGTGGCACCGTAGATTCAAAGAAACTGTGTTTTGATGATGTGATATATCTATATATATATATATATATATATATATATATATATATATATATATATATATATATATATATATATATATATATATATATATATATATATATATATATATATATATATAGATATAGATATAATGTTTTATGCACATCTATTGCAAATTGTAAATGTAATCATATACATGTATATTTCGAGCAGTCGTAATGTCCGTATCTTGTTGTGCAGTCATCATGATGCTAACGTCCAAGCCACTCCTCTTGTTCCGGCCGAGCGGGTCGATCCCTCGTGACCAAACGTTAGAGAACTTCAGACGACGCGACAGAGACGACAACATCGGCTCCAATGCGATTGCTTATGTGGCTATGAAAAATGTTTGCCAGTATAATGTTTAATTGACGTGTCATTGTCACGATTTGGCGTTCACACTGTATACAAGAGTACCTGGCTATAGACAGTGGTGGGTGTGTGTACGAGCAGCCTTCGCGCATTAATTGCAGCATATGACTGGATGTTTCCCAGAAAAGTTGAGATGGTGTCTGATTGAACAGGTCTGTTGGGAAAGTAAAGTGTAAAGCACTTTGAGCAATCCTGAGGATTGGATACTGCGCTTCAATCACTCACTCACTCACTCACTCACTCACTCACTCACTCACTCACTCACTCACTCACTCACTCACTCACTCACTCACTCACTCACTCACTCACTCACTCACTCACTCACTCACTCACTCACTCACTCACTCACTCACTCACTCACTCACTCACTCACTCACACACTCACTCACTCACTCACCCACTCACTCACCCACCCACCCACCCACCCACCCACCCACTCACTCACTCACACACACACACACACACACACACACACACACACACACACGCACACCCGCACACTCGCACACTCACTCACTCACTCACTAACACACCGGCACCCGCGCCCGCGCCCGCGCCCGCGCCCGCGCCCGCGCCCGCGCCCGCGCCCGCGCCCGCGCCCGCGCCCGCGCACGCGCACGCGCATTCGCACGCACACGCCATTAAAAAGACTCGTTCACACAATCCAACCAGTGCAAAATCTAAGGATCATAACGTATAACAACCAGGATTACAAAGTAATGGTAAGGAATCGTGATGACACTCGGGAAATCGTTTTCAACAGGAAATCAAGCACATTATGATAAATATAAGAAACACTGGAAGAAAGATATACGAAATTATTATGTTTTTTAATAAACTTATTAGAATAGACGCTGACTCGCCGTCTTGAAGCTGTTTTGTAAAACCGCCAAGGACCGTTGCTATGGACTAAGACCGGACATAGTGTAATCGGTCACCATCCTAACAGCGTCCATTGCAGACAAATAAAGATGGTTTCAGGAGTTGGGTCGTCGACGTGAACCTCATCAACCAAAAGGCTAAAAGGAACATTTTCAAACATCATCTATAGATTACGTTTGCATAAAATACATACCAAACTGCCACATTGTGGAACTATTCAGAAATGCGATCTCTAACATTTCTGTTTTTCGGTCGGTCTCGACAACTTAACAGAGCGTTTAATTGAACGTGTCCTTTCGCGGCTGAAGTAACCTTTGGGATGTGTGACTTCTTTCTTATTTGTCTTATTGTATTGTCTATACATCATCATCTAGCCAAACAACTCGGGTCTATTACTGGTCGGTTTATTTGTTAGAAAGGCCATCTTTCCCTTTCCTAACGAATGTGCTTATTGGTGATAGCTATGGTGATATTATATAGTTATCGGCAATTTTGCTCTGTGATGCGACAGTATGCCTAAAAATCCAATTAGAACATCATAATAGTTTGGAATTGATACGGGACACGATAAGAGACATTTGCGTGACGGAGTATATGTATATGTATATGTATATATATATATATATATATATATATATATATATATTTATATATATATATATATATATATATATATATATATATATATATATATACATATATATACGGAGTAAACATATATATATATATATATATACATATATATATATACGGAGTAAACTGCGATCTTACAATAATCCTATGTATTACTGGAATTAATAAGTACAAGTAAACTGTAGGTTAAAGTTATATATATATATATATATATATATATATATATATATATATATATATATATATATATATATATATATAACTTTAACCTACAGTTAAGTTGTACTTTTTAATTCCAGTAATACATAGGATTATTGTAAGATCGCAGTTTACTCCGTCATACATATATATATATATATATATATATATATATATATATATATATATATATATATATATATATATATATATATATATTATGTATATATATATTATATATATATGTGTGTGTGTATACATATATATATATATATATATATATATATATATATATATATATATATATATATATGTGTGTGTGTGTGTGTGTGTGTGTGTGTGTGTGTGTGTGTGTGTGTGTGTGTGTGTGTGTGTGTGTGTGTGTGTGTGTGTTGTGGGGGCTTTAATGTTGTAGTAATGACAAAAACAGAACAATTAGTGCATTTGAGAGAATAACAATGACATTAAACCGATGGTCGGCGCCCTTTCACACCCATTTCAACGCCTGCCGGCGATTGCCGTATCCCACAACAGCCAATGAAACGGACTAAGCCCTATATACAGACTAGTCAGTTAGTAGAATCGTGCCGAGTGCTGGAAACAAGTAGAAAATTAGACTAAATTCTGGGAACCAAGCTGGGTCAGCCCAAATGGTCCGGCACCGCGATCTCATGATGTCTACCTACATATCCTAGCGATTATTCACGCTGCTTGCAATCGGCATCACTCGCGTCACAAACGATCCGGCGTTCACCGTAGTGAGGCTATGACGTCATATCAGGCATTTTGTTCCGCCTAGTTGGCTCTCTCTTTACAACCTTTACGACTGGGGATGTGTCATCGGAGCAGATCTGCCGTTGCGCGAACAAAATCAGCAGTGATATATTGGCCAATTTGTCTGTCTTGTCTGCCAATGTTGAGACGTAAAAATCTAATAACTGTTTTCCCGTTGTGTTATGGAATATTGACGCCGTAAACTTAAAGTAGATGCCTACTTTTTATTAGGTCACAAATTATTGTAATTCGCAAAACTGAGATTGTCTTCCGACGGTTTGACGCTTTCTCGTGAAAGCAATTATTTATGATTAGCTGAATCATAAGTAACAATCACACAGATGATAAAACATACAACATTGATGCGTCTCTACAAATTACAAACCACGTTTTTCTTGTTATTCTATTCACGAGGCACCTAATATATATATCATGCTCTACTGAAATCGTCCAATGCACTAGTAGGCTCACTAGGCTCGCGTCACATTATACTAATTTTGTTGCCTTCAGTATTTTACTTCACGCGCCGAACTCTACTAACAAACTAAATTATTTATTGCGCCAACAT
>OZ024862.1:41348674-41356174 GCA_964017155.1 Oasisia sp. SBJ-2009 | reverse complement strand
CGTCGTATCTTGAGATTGCTCTCACAGAAAGTGTCTGGGTTCACCCATCGTCCCAAGTCTTGTTTGTGTCTAGCTTCTTTATACTCATTTGCTAGTTTCAAAGCTGGTGTAATGTATTAATTGTGTTGTTTTTGTTATTGAGATTCGTGACTTTATTACCAGAGTGTTGCTGGATTATACATATACATGTTTATTTTTTATCCTAAAAAATTGCCAAATAAATTTTAATTGTGATGTAATTAATGGGGTGGCTGCCACGAGAGCGACCAAAATGTTCTTAGTGACCCTTGGTTACATTAGCAAAAATTGTATTTACTTATAATTACATTTATGTTATTTTCAACACAATTACGTGTCATGTTACTACACTAAAGAAATATCATTTTATAATTTGAACTATAGATAATTTTGTTTGAACATTGCTTTTGTATTGCTGTATGTACTGGGTCAATAAACATTTTCGATTTTGATTCCGATTATAGGCTCACAATCACCAACAGAGACAGCGCAGTTCGTAGAATTGCAACAGCTATGCAATTTATGAAACAGCACTCGGAAATCTAAGAAACATCTGAGTATTCGTCGATTTACCCAGCCCGCTCTGGAGCTAAAGTACAGAGCTAACGTGCAGTAGGATATTTAATATGCCACCGCCACGTTTCGGTGTTTGCACGGTTTGTAGTCCGTCACTCGAGAATTCGATTAGAATTTATCGAGGAGTTGTTATTACTGAGTTAGATAGAAAGGGAATTCCATGCATCATGTTCGCCGAAGATTGCTGTGGATTGAGTTAGATAGAAAGGGAATTTCACGCATCATGTTCACCGAAGATTGTTGCGGGAGTATCTGTCGAGGTTTGGTTACAAAGATGTGGTTAAGTTGCTTGTCGTTGGAAAGCCGCCATAACTGACCGTTCTAGGGAAAGTAATGGTATAAATCAGGGCTATGTAGGACACATTGTTCAGTATCTCCGCTGCCACAGTAACAGTAATGCATATGTTTGATAAACTGTTTAAACCTGGACGATTAGATTTAGAGCAGAAACAACGACATTCATACTGTGCCAATGGATTCATCATTTTTCCTGCATCAAACCACATGAACAAGTACACGTACAGCCAGCCAGCCAGCCAGCCAGCCAGCCAGCCAGCCAGCCAGCCAGCCAGCCAGCCAGCCAGCCAGCCAGCCAGCCAGCCAGCCAGCCAGCCAGCCAGCCAGCCAGCCAGCCAGCCAGCCAGCCAGCCAGCCAGCCAGCCAGCCAACCAACCAACCAACCAACCAACCAATTAGCCATTCAGTCAACCAATTAATCAATCAACCAAATAATCAAACAAACAATCAAACAATTAATCAACCAAATAATCAAATAATTAATAATAAAACAATTAACCAAAAATTAATGAAAGCTTTACTCAATCAATAAACCAATAAATCAATCAATAAGTTAGTCAGACATTCATTTCCAAGAAGTACAACAATACAATGTATGCGACACGAGAAGTTTAAATAAAGGGAATTCGTACGAACTGCAGAACGCAAAACGTGCCTGCAGCGTATGGTTATGTACATAATACTCCTGTTAGTAGACACGTAGGTGTATTCCACGTATATTTGAACTGCATGCGGTGTAGACATGGTCGTATTTATAACCACATCATTGCGTTACCGACACGCAAGTTTTACGGTGAGTTGTCGATATCAATAATGCGTGCGGGGATGTTACCTGTTTATGTGATGAGCCCAGTTATACGCCATGTGCTTTCGACTCCAAACGGAAATCATCATAACTTGAATCCCAACTCAGAAACTACCGCGGAACAGCGGTAGGTTTTGAGGATTGTCTGTATGATACAGTCTGTATCTAACGTGCTATATCTAAACGTGCTTTTGACTCCAAACGGAAATCATCATAACTTTAATCCCAACTCAGAAACTACCGCGGAACAGCGGTAGTTTTTGAGGATTGTCTGTATGATACAGTCTGTATCTAACGTGCTATTTCTAAAAGAAAGCACAGGGCATTATATAGGACGACGTAATCGTAGAACATAATCTCATCTCATATCATCTTGGTCGTCTGTCAGGAAGCCTCGTAACTGAAAGACGACCACATTATTTATAATCACATTATGTTCTGATAGAACAAGAACGTCGTCCCTGTGTGTCCTTATTTCACGGCTATCTTCGACGTCTTTCTAACGCTGCACAGGTAATAGCGTCCTTAATCTTCTTATGGTTAGTTCATCACTCTGTATTAGCCACATGTTTGTGACTAGAGTATTGTCGAGCTTGGATTTCAGAGTTGTCCTACTCTAGAATTAGCGAGTCCACTACAGGTTTACACATTTACCCCCCGTGTGGGACTTTTTAATTCCCTGCCATAGATAGAAGAGACCACAGATAGAAGGGACCACCGGCTTTTAGGGTCTCGTCAGAAAGACACAGACAGTGTGAGGTGAATGAAACTGCCTAAGTTTCGAAACGGCAGGTGGGATTGATCCACTTTCCCATCGAATTCATCTCGACAATTCCATATTGTCGAGATGAATTGCAATGTGTGCAATTGCAGCAGCGAAGGGAAACCAAATTCTTGGATTAATTAGGCGAAATATAGTGTACAAGGAAAAAGAACTAATAATACCACTGTACAAAACAATAGTTAGGCCTCATTTAGAATATTGCATACAGGCATGGAGGCCATATCGCAAGAAGGATATTGATATACTAGAAAGAGTACAAAGAAGAGCAACCAAAATTATCCAAAAACTCAGGAATATTAGTTATGAAATGCGTCTAAAAGAATGTGGATTAACAACACTAGAAACCAGGAGACTGCGAGGAGATCAGATAGAAGTTTTTAAAATATTGAATGGGTATGAAAATATTGACAGAAATATTTTTTTCTCAGTTAAGGAAGAGAGAAGGACTAGAGGACATGGAGTTACATTAGCAAAGAAGCAGTGTAGATTAGATATTAGAAAATTTTCATTTTCACAAAGAACAGTAAATGAATGGAACAGATTATCGGCTGATTGTGTAGGTGATAGTAGTGTTAATATGTTTAAAAATAAAATTGACGTGTACCTAAGAAGGGCGGGGTACATTTAGATAGATAGGTTGGACTCTCGATAAGCCAAAGGGCTTCCTTGTCCACCTGCCATCTTGAGTTGATTCTCTAGGTGGCAATCTTGTTAAATCTTGTTAAATCTTGTTATATCGTATATCAGATCTCAGGAATTGGAGGAGGGTTTGTTTTTGAATACACCACTGGATATTTCAATGGCCGTACACCACTGGATATTTCAATGGAATTACATCACTTGATATTTCAATGGCCGTACACAACTGGATATTTCACTGGCCGTACACCAATGGATATTTCAATGGCCGTTCACCACTGGATAATCCAATGGCCGTACACCACTGGATATATCAATGACCGTACACCACTAGGCATTTCAATGGTTGTACACCACTGTATATTTCAATGACCGTAAACCACTGGATATTTCAATGGCCGTACACCACTGTATATTTCAATGACCGTACACCACTAGGTATTTCAATGGCCGTACACCACTGTATATTTCAATGACCGTACACCACTGGATATTTCAATGGCCGTACACCACTGTATAATTATTTCAACGACCGTACACCACTGGATATTTCAATGGCCGTACACCACTGTATATTTCAATGACCGTACACCACTAGGTATTTCAATGGCTGTACACCACTGTATATTTCAATGACCGTACACCACTGGATATTTCAATGGCCGTACACCACTGTATATTTCAATGACCGTACACCTCTAGGTATTTCAATGGTTGTACACCACTGTATATTTCAACGACCGTATACCACTGGATATTTCAATGACCGAACACCACTGGATATTTCAATGGCGACATAGGACATCACCTGACAACCGTACGCGGATCACATACCCTTGGAAATACTCCATTATGTAAAACCATACACTTGACATGACATATATTCCGAGAATTTCTGTGAATATCAATTCATCTCATGTACACACCCAGACTCAAGTGTTCCACTGCTGGTTTATGCATTCAATATGTTTACGTGGAGTATTGTGAGAGCCATATTAGTTACCGAGTGTGACGGAGCACTCAGTTCAACATGACTGTACACCTTCCTTTCCTTTCGCTGTAGTTCTTGTGATGTTGTGTCTGTTGACGGGTGCTTCTAGTGCGGCTTGACGTCTTTGTGTTACCTTCCGAGGTGGCTTATCATGTGAAATCTTGTTTCTAAGATAGACAAAGATGTTGACGCACGTGACAATTCATTCATTCGCTTAAATATTAACGCTGTTCGTCCTGGTTTTGGTCCAAGTAGAACATGAAATGATTTTCAACGTGCCATGTATAGTTGGTTTTCATTCAAGGTATACTTCTCGTTGTATCGAAAAACATTCCTGTTTGTTTTTGTGAGGTGTCAATCATCTATATTAATATGCATTTTGTTATCATAGTCTCATTCAGAGAGTTCAGGTCCAATTGCCTGTTTCTATATTAATTCGCTTCCCAGAACTATTTACCTCTGCGTGTAAGCTGGTTGGTATAAAAACTACATCGGAAACAGATCCATGTTGCAAATAATGTGTTATTCCAGTTCACTGATTTTTGCACAATTTGTCTTTTATTAATCACATCATAAACCATTGCATTCCACATAAAACATTGTCTTCCGGCGGAAGTTATTGTTCCGGTGATTATTGTGTGGGTGTTTCATTATAATGCGTATTAAATTAGTGTGGATTTGATTTACCACAATCTATGAAGATTGCCATTCACGTACAAGGCTGCTGATGGACAAAACAACCGTAGACATATATCGAGTTTATATTAAAGGTTAATTGAAAAAAGGTAAGTTCTTATATATGTATATATATATATATATATATATATATATATATATATATATATATATATATATATATATATATATATATATACATATACATATACATATATATATATATATATATATATATATATATATATATATGTATATGTATGTATATATATATATATATATATATATATATATATATATATATATATATATATGTATATATATATATATATATCAGGATTGCTCAAAGCGTTTTAGACGTGTTTAATCGTAAACCATCTCTATTACCCTCTGAATTCTGGTAGGTGATTTTCCATTAATGTTAGTTCCTCCCTCCGGAAGTATAGCTAGCGTAACTCTACGCGACAATATCGCTAATAAAACTAATTGTAAGCTGGTTGTTTTGTTGCCCGTTAGAACATGCGCCGAATTAGTATATTCCACATTGCTAATTATTAACGTTGTTACTAAGTAACTAAGCAATATTTTGTGAACAGTGTATCGGATTTAGTTTTATAAACACTTTGTTAACTAATAAGTAAACAGACTGCCTTCGCTTAACATAAAAATATATTTTATTGTGAAGATAGTGTTTTCATCAACCAATTAATAGTTATATGTGGCAAACATTTTATTTATATTGACTATAACTGCTGTGGTAAATAAAACGTCACGAACAACTATACTACGCATGTTGTCGGCCAAGTGTCATTTTCTGCAGCGCGCTTTCCTCATTGCAAACAGATGGTGCAACGTAGTCATGTTTATATCGATCATATTACACTATCCTTCTATAATCCGATCTCTGTGTAGCGGGCAGGTTTACCACTGTACACGACTAGCACGGACAGAAGCTGAGTTGCCGTAGGATCATATGGCCATAGACCACACTTATGTTCCACCAGCCATCGCCATTGAATAAAGAGTCCCGTAGGAAAACGGTGATTGCGTACGGTGAGAATGTATTTCGAGCACGTTTGCATGGGATAAGTTGGATAACTAATGAAGAATACACTACTGCATCGGTCCTTCCACTTTGTAGCAATAAATACACGCTTGTCATCCGTGGTTATTTTGCAGCCTGTAACAATATTTAAAAATCATTCACGGACGGGGGCGGTCGGTCGGTCGGTCGGTCGGTCGGTCGGTCGGGCGGGCGGGCGGGCGGGCGGGCGGGCGGACGGGCGGGCGGGCGGGCGGGCGGGCGGGCGGGCGGGCGGGCGGGCGGGCGGGCGGGCGGGCGGGCGGACGGACGGACGGACGGACGGACGGACGGGCGGTCGGGCGGACGGTCGGGCGGGCGGGCGGGCGGGCGGTCGGGCGGGCGGGCGGGCGGGCGGGCGGGCGGGCGGGCGGGCGGACGGACGGACGGACGGACGGACGGACGGACGGACGGACGGACGGACGGACGGACGGACGGACGGACGGACGGACGGACGGACGGACGGACGGACGGACGGACGGACGGACGGACGGACGGACGGACGGACGGACGGACGGACGGACGGACGGACGGACGGACGGACGGACGGACGGACGGACGGACGGACGGACGGACGGACGGACGGACGGACGGACGGACGGACGGACGGACGGACGGACGGACGGACGGACGGACGGACGGACGGACGGACGGACGGACGGACGGACGGACGGACGGACGGACGGACGCCAAAGGCAAAGCTAGATGACAAGATACAGACGTGTTAATTCAATTAAGACTAATAATGGCATATGCAGGCGTGATGCATGGACCATAATTTTTTTTCACCCAGCTGTATGAACTGAGGCAATATGTGAAAAGAAAAATGAGGAAAGAAAAGACGAAGAAAAAACCGACGGTAAACAGGACCAAGGCCAGGGGAGAACAGCAGCACCACATTTAGTTAGTTCGTGGGGTTTCGTTCAGTAAGAAAGTACCCACCTCCAGATACATTATACGTGGCCAGTTTGACATATACTGATGTGCACAATTTTTCCAGTTTCATCATAATATATTGCATGATTATGCATTTCCTCCCACTCACAGTGCCACTGTTTTCTCTCCGGACGCGGGACAAATTTATAACGCCGTAAGTCACATCGTCGGCGTTAATTTACGCTGCATACTTGCATCGGCGTTAGTTTACGCTGCATACTTGCATCGGCGTTAGTTTACACTGGCATACTTGCAGCCGTGTGATTGGACATACAATGACCACTCGAGCGACTAAACAGTTGTCTCGTATCTTCACCCAAATGACGTCGTCTGACCAAACGAGAGATCGTTGGATCTCCGTTCAGACGAGTTATTTCCCATTCAAGCGGACACAGCGTGTTGCTGTCGCGACAAGAGGGAAATCGGTGCTATTTTATGACCCTAAATCGACCAGCTGAAGCCATCTGTCAGACGCAGCTGCCACAATACGGTGATTCTATCAACATTGCTCGACAGTCCATTTTCTCAGCGCATAACTTTTGTTGTTTGACGATCAGACTTTTAAGAGTGCGGGTGTTAACAGCATTAACTACACCAATGCTTAGTCCGTTGTTTCCTAAGGTAAGATGCATTGCATTGCTATACTGATTCACCAAGTTGAGTTAAATATGAGTTACGTATCTCGACTCAGATATTTA
>OZ024862.1:41301174-41346174 GCA_964017155.1 Oasisia sp. SBJ-2009 | reverse complement strand
ACGCGCACTTTTGGTTGGGTTTCCCCGTCACCTGAACCCTCATTGGGAACCGATCTTGTCCAAGCTTGTTCACCTGCTCTTGCTATGTCGTGCTGTTGAATACACGATACAGCTGTGGCTGTCGGATATGCTTTCCATGATTTCCACGCTGACATTTTGCCTTTACCGCTGAACTGAGACGTTACATCACAACCCGAGAATGCGTGGAAAGGGTAAAGCACGAGCTTTTTCCTCCCCCACGTTATTAGCAGATTGAATTTATGTGGTTGTAGCGGAGGGAGCTTTCCTGTGTCAAATGCGATCGAAACTGTGCTCCTGAATGGTGCTAAACAAGATCGCGGAGGTGCTTTCATGTGTCAAATCCGACCTTAACTGAATGGTGTTGAACAAGATCGCGGAGGTGCTTTCATGTGCCAAATCCGACCTTAACTGAATGGTGTTGAACAAGATCGCGGAAGTGCTTTCCTGTGCCAAATCCGACCTTAACTGAATGGTGTTGAACAAGATCGCGGAAGTGCTTTCCTGTGCCAAATCCGACCTTAACTGAATGGTGTTGAACAAGATCGCGGAAGTGCTTTCCTGTGCCAAATCCGACCTTAACTGAATGGTGTTGAACAAGATCGCGGAAGTGCTTTCCTGTGCCAAATCCGACCTTAACTGAATGGTGTTGAACAAGATCGCGGAGGTGCTTTCCTGTGCCAAATCCGACCTTAACTGAATGGTGTTGAACGAGATCGCGGAAGTGCTTTCCTGTGCCAAATCCGACCTTAACTGAATGGTGTTGAACGAGATCGCGGAAGTGCTTTCCTGTGCCAAATCCGACCTTAACTGAATGGTGTTGAACGAGATCGCGGAAGTGCTTTCCTGTGCCAAATCCGACCTTAACTGAATGGTGTTGAACAAGATCGCGGAAGTGCTTTCCTGTGCCAAATCCGACCTTAACTGAATGGTGTTGAACAAGATCGCGGAAGTGCTTTCCTGTGCCAAATCCGACCTTAACTGAATGGTGTTGAACAAGATCGCGGAAGTGCTTTCCTGTGCCAAATCCGACCTTAACTGAATGGTGTTGAACAAGATCGCGGAAGTGCTTTCCTGTGCCAAATCCGACCTTAACTGAATGGTGTTGAACAAGATCGCGGAAGTGCTTTCCTGTGCCAAATCCGACCTTAACTGAATGGTGCTGAACAAGATCGTAAAATATTCTGCTGTCTTTGTCTTCGTGGTCATTCTTTGACATTGACATGTCAGCATGAATTTACTTTACAACAGAACCACTGATAATGTATATGTTTCTTTGGTTGGTAGTCATGTTTGACCACATCTTCCACCAGAAGATTGAAGAGTTGTTCCTTATTTGTGGCATCTTGTAAGAAGTCCGCAAAGCATACTGGCAATTTGGCATCACGGGACACCTTTCTGCGGGCGCTTTTCCTTCGTTTCCCCCCAGATTGTGTATTTCAATCATGTCAGGTTTGTTCGTGTCCCAGACGATGTCAATCAATGAGCAGCCTTGAAATGATCTTTCAGTCAAGTGAATGGAGATACTATCACTGTATTCAGCAACCGCTTTTTCCTACTGGTAGAATTATCGCAGCACCATCGCACACTCGCATCAATATAAACCCTCTAGCTGGATATTTGGTTCAGTGCAATGCAACAGCTTATGTTAGTCGAAGTTTCCCAAGCAGGGACAATGCTGGTTTTCATGTGCAAAAATAATGTAGCGTGGTAAAAAGGCAAGTTCTTATATAGCGCAGTATCCAGTCCTCAGGACCGTTCAAAGCTGTTTACACTTTACTTCCCTGACAGACCTGTTCACTCAGACACCATCTCGGCTTCTCTGGGAAGCATCCAGCCATATGCTACAATTAATGCGCGAAGGTTGCTCGTACACATATCCACAACTGTCTATGGCCAGGTACTCATTTATTCAGCTGAGTGAACTGGAGCAATGTAGAGTGAAAAAACATGCCCAAGGTTTTAATACCGCAGCTAGGATTCGAACCCGGGTTCTCGTATTCGAGAGTCCGAAGCTCTACCCCTGAGCCACTGCGCTCTACAACTTGTGCAGCAATGAATAACTGGCTGAAGAGATTACAATCTTTCTTCTTTTGTTGAGCATTTTATTTCGCCTTCGATTTCATCGTAGTGGAATAAGATCACTTGAATAAGGGCAGTTGGTGTTTCTTGTTGGCCTTGTGAATAGAGGTCTTCCTTTCAACAAGCACATCCTTGACGTATTTGGAATACAGCTCTTTCCACAAACGTTCCAATGAGTGAAGTGTTTGAACCACCATTGCGTTCATGCAATCATGGATGGTTGTCCAGGGTCATTAAATTCATTGCATGAATCCATGCACAGATGTCACATTGTCAAGATGACACCGCACATGTTGTTGGCCTGTTTCTTAAAGGTATCCAGGGTTGCATCTCCTTGCGCATGAATCTGGGTTTGTTTGTCAATCATGCAATACATTTCGTTAAACTCAATGAAGGTCCTATCCTGCTGAGGACCTGTCATCATCCAAATGGGTCTTGTAAGAAGACCGCAAACTACACCAGCAAATTTGCATCACGGGACACCTTTCTCGGGTTCTCGGGCAATGGATTCAAAACTGTCGTATCGGCACCAGTCCCAGCTGTTAGTGGACGCATGTCAACACTGTATGGAGTCACTGTGTTACTGGGTTCGGTTACCAATTATAGGGATCATTCAGCAAGTCAAAACAAAATGAATATTCATATGGCGGCCATCTTGAAATCATCTAAAACGTTTTTAATGGTCCTAAAGTACAAATGTGCCAAATGTGGTGCATTGGTCCAACGTGTCACGATTTCATTAAAATGTGGACATAAGCGACTCCACTACTAAGAATATGGAATGTGAGAGAAAATTATGTATACACTAAGATATTTCAACTATTTCAATTCAAAGTGACAGAAAATGATGTATCAGTCTGATGGTTGATTTCAAATCATACACTATAGCAGACGTTGGAGACGAAACAGACAACGCCTATTGTAACCCATACGGCTAGAAGTGCAGATGTAAACCACGCGACACAAATTAACAGGTGCAGTTGCCTGAAGCGACGACAGTACAGGTCCACGCCTAGTGCGACGTCGATACGTTGTCAGACATATAACAACAGACACGTGTGGAGACGAAACGGAAGCCATCTTGTCGACTTAGCGAGAAACCAGCGTGAAAGGGGATTGACGCGCGTACAGCTATTTATACATACAATACAGACTGGTCGATAAACAATAGCATAGGTGTGATATTGCTATTAACTAAGGAGTATTTGTTTATTGTTTACTCAAATTATATCAACTTTTCAGTGGTAGTATCATGGCTTTGTAAACATCACAGGAATCATGACATGTTCCTCATATGGGTACTACAATGTATAATTTACTGCAGATTATAATCCAACCAAGGTAAATGTTCACAATTAACGCTTTGTGTTTGCTAAATATTCGAGAAGAAACCACAACTGCCGTCAGTGGGCCGAGTGCGGTACATGTGGCAACAGGTTTGTGTAACGGAGCTCAAGTTTATGAGTAGACCTGTATTCGTTTCGTGATTGCATTTATTCCTGTAAAGGCCAACACCTAAGACCGTATTAAATGTCTCGATACTCGAGATCGCCGTGGCGATAATTTATTTTGCCATTCAAAGACACGAGAGGATATGGGAATATAATACCTTCGACGGTGTGGGATAGTTATATGGCAAACGCAGGAAGTATTACTTGCAGATTCCTTGTAAATTTGCAGCTGCGAAGCAATCTTCAAGGTATCAATAAACAAAGAGGCTTTGAAGTTTTTAGCAGCCATGGCGCTAAAATGAGGGAACAATATATATATATAATTTTATATATATATATATATATATATATATATATATATAAACATTCATAGCAGCCGTCAAAGAAAGAAACTAGAAGAAACGACATAATACTAAAGAGACACTAATATCCACATAAATCCATAAATCCGCCCACTATATTCCTTACGCTACTTATTCTGATGAAACAGTAATTAAGCAATCATACATTTATGTTGATGATGAAGTTTTGGCGAACAAAAGTAACACAACACGTAACGTTGCTGCTAATTAAAATGTATAAATCCAATATCGATAGGAAGTTCCAACTAACCAGTGAACAAGATAGATCGCTTTGGATACAATGTGCATTTTGACCATAATAAAGTAGCCGGGCAACTATTATTTTCTTTCTTGTGTTAATATATTAACAGCCATCATGCACATCGATAGTGATATGACATTTTCATTGCCCTGTCACCTCTTTGGCTACAGCTTAGCACCTACGACCGAATAGGATTACTACTCCACTTTGGATAACTTCATTCTGTTTGAAGTATGACAAATTTCTTTGCCAAAGTGTATGACAAGGAAGAGAAATCCTACACAGGCATCCCTATGTCATTTGTATGTCGTCATTCTATCAATTATGCAACCAATTATTGTTTCTCAGTTCCCACACCTTCCTAATTTTCCGGGATTGCCCCTCCTCCCCCCACCCACTGGCTGTACAAAATGTAATAAGACGACATAATATACTCAAGCATTGATTTTGTGCTCGCTGGATAATTACTAGTGATACAATCTGTGCAGAAAAAACCACCGGATTTATACAGTCCGGACATATGCAGTAGAAAATGAAAACAGACTCAGGCCATTTATCTGTACATAATGGTTTTATTCGAAAGGCTACACAAAGAAATGCCGTCAGAAACAGGGGCTATGCAATCTGTATCGATCCGTTCGATACAGAGAGTTTCACAGCGAATACATTGTAATTTAGATAAAACGCATCGTTGTAGGGCCGAACGCATCAAACGCATCAAACGCATCGAATCTGGGACCTGTGAAAGACATGCCCGATGCTGTGTTTAAAGGTCACATCCGGCGATGTTGAATGGCTTATTTACTGACAGACAAATGGTATTGTTAAGAAAGCAAATGAGAAAAGCACATTGCTCGGTTCTTTATATTTTGTAAATATGGCTATTTTATTTCAACAGCTTGTATTATAATCATAGGCAACACAAGAGAAACATAAATAAAGGATAAACGTAATAACAATATTGTATAATTTTAGAAAATGATAATAAATATTAGAACAATTGGTTAAGCTCGCGCATTTTAGCAAAGACAGTTTCGCTTTTATTCCTGCATTTTTAATTCCATTTTCTACTATTTATAACGGTACATGCATTACAGTATTAAATATCAAAACATGAAAACTGTTTGTAATAATTTAAAAGTAATTAGACTTAGATTATTTATGCATTTCATTTGTACGTAAGAAAACCAGCAACAAATGCTGTCAGGTTGTGATGAGCCAGTGTAGCTATATAACAATGGACGGACAAGTTTGGAATACAAATCCATTATTAAGGGATACAAATGTTAGTATAAGGTTTAAGATGGAATGTACGGAGTGGCCGTGCACACAATACAGTCATAATCAAATGCACGAACCAATGGCTATTAATATAAACACAAAACTTATACATCGCGCTGACGCATGCCCATTGCCTGGGTCAATGTCGTTGTCGTAAGGAACAGTTCGTGTCTCGTTCTTGCGATGTTAACAAGAAGCGATGTTAACGAATAGACCACACGTTCACATGTTTTGCCTAAAATGTACATGCTCTGGCCCATGGGGATATATACAGACATACAAAACAAACATATAAACAATTCTTTCAACACTATTTACAAAGGCGGTTGTTTAATGCATTGACTTGTGATGCACTTGTCACAAATACTTCTATTAATCATCTTAGTGAAAACACATTGTTGGAGCCAATGACCATATCACGAGATGACCGATTGTAACATTTGGTAACTGAAATATTATTAATTGTGTTTGTTAAATCTGGATGTTTCATTATGAATATATATGTATGGACCAATTCTTGAGGTAGATACACTGTTGTACTTACAATTAGCATTCGTAGTTGTATTGAACATAAAAAGCATAGTTTTGTGGGAAACAAATATCGTAAAAGCCTTATCTATACGACCTGGTCCGTCAAATAAACTACGAGCGGAAATTAACAATAATTTAGCCAATGTGAAATGGGCGGCATCGAAGACGTAAATGAAATCAGTTTGTGCAACGACTGTAGGGTTTCACCGATAAAACGCTATATTTGATCAGCTCTGGGATTTCGCCATGACTACATGCGTCATCCGAGCGGGCGAAAGAAACGAATACGTGCAATAAACGGCCGCCATGTCAACACAACGTCGCAACTAAACTCGACGTCATTAGACAATGTCCAAAGTGGAGCTGTCATATATCCATCTCTTGGCGACAATATACCATTCAATATCCAGTGGTCGGATACGCATCTGCATACGTGAGTATGCACATTGAACGGTGCACTTTCACGCGCTCGCTCAATCACTAAAGTTACTGAGCGCAGAAAGGTCTGACGGTGCAGACAATGGGATTTAGGTTGAAGACACGGCCGTTGTTTTAGTAGTAGGTGACATCGATTTTCAGCATTTATATGTGTGTATACCAGACTATGTATCAGAGTGAATATTCACCACAATGCACGAGCCACAAGACCGAAATGGTTCAATCTGCTTGCTTCCACTATTCGAGGCAGAATGGTGTTAATACTAAGACGTACAGTTTACTGTTCTGATGATGACAGAACATCAACATCGATCATATACACGACAGTGTGTGTGTGTGTGTGTGTGTGTGTGTGTGTGTGTGTGTGTGTATATATATATATATATATATATATATATATATATATATATATATATATATATATATATATTATACAAATACAAACACAAACACGCATGTACATAAATCCACCAGCCTCGTGTCGTTGTCATATGTGTAGTTGACATGATGTGGCATTTATTATGCAACGTGTCTTCAACAACTGTAGTAATGAACTGAGAACTCTCACCGCTCGTCCTATACGGTATTTGTCGAACGCGACATTTCACAGAGTGTAGTCTGCGCCGGTGATGTGTGTGACTTGCGATGTGGTACCTGCGTCCGTCGCCTAACATTGTTGCATGTTAGCGATATCACAGCTGACACCCTCAGCCGTCTCTTAAATGACACCAGCGGTGTATTTAGAGGGCCGATCACCCCCTCCCAATGGTGGCAGCTGTCCCCTCCAATCGTGGCCCAGCACCACCCGGTCACCTCTGCGCTGAACAAGGCAATGCTTACCCAGTTGGGCTACTTTGCAACGTGTTAAAAACAAGTCCCATGAAATCGTACTGAGATGATACTGTCTCTAAACCGCCGACAACGCAAGGCTCAACAAGAGCGATCCATCAACGTGTTTGTGATATTGTAGTGTTTATTTGGAGAAAGCAGAAAGTCGGCGCTCTTCTTATCTATGCGTTGAATGGCTCAATTGTTCTCGACGTCTTGAAAATAACCGCTCAGAGTCCAAGTTCCGCGAGTTCTTCGTGCAGACAGACTACTTACCTAGAAGAGTCGGCGTCGAACTACATGATTCCCGTACGGCGAAGAGATTCATCTGTATCATTCGGAGAAAAGCATAAGAAATGTGCCGACCTTATGTGCGTGCTTATTCCGATCATTCTGTGCGACTTGTGAGACAAGGAAACGTCTGGTGAATGGCAGTGTCTCTCTAGCGGCATTATGGTCGTCGATTGGATTTCGACATCTGACATTATTTTGGCAGTATATACAGACATTAGTAGTTGCATACTTTTTCAAATGAGAGTTGATTATGCAAATTGCGTTCAAACATTTCCAGTCGATGAAAAATCCTGGATACGCCGCTGGAATCAACTGGCTGCTTGATGCGTATAGGAGTCTTTACGATGGTCAGTGGCATCTGGAGAGGCGTTTGCAACCGCACGAGTACATCCACAATAACCGACATGAGTGACTGAATCACTATACACAAATAAATAAACATAATTTCCACGACTCGGTTCACAAAGTACTGGTGTCCTCCTCCGCTTCGTCGAGTTCTTTGATGGGCGACGCCGCCAACAGTCTCGTAGGCAACTTGATGGTGTTCTGCAGCGGCAGACCCACGACCTTTATGTTCGGCATCGTCTGCATGCGTTGTAGTCGCTTCTCGCGAGCCTGCATGTTCTTCTTGCGCTCGGCCGAGAAGTTGCGATAGATGACGCTCTCCGTCTGGTGTTTCACCACCTTCACCGTCTCCAGGTTCTTCGGCTGCTGCTTGAAGTCATAGTCCCGGGGCTGCATGATGCGCATCGTCGCCCAGTTGCGGACGAAAAGTCCGATGGCGAAGAACCACGCGGCGAGGATACACACGACGATGATCACTTCTCCCGGTCGCACGGACACCACTCTCGCCACCTCCACGTCTGCAACAGCAGCAAGAAGGCATGTTTCACACAACCATCTCCACTTCTGCAACAACAACAATACCGACAACAACAACAACAACAATACATACAACATACCGCTCTCGCCACCTCCACGTCTGCAAGGACAACAAAATTACATGCCTCACACCACTCACGCTACCTTCACGACTACAACAACAAGACATGCTTCACACTTCACCCTCGTCACCTTAATGTCTGCAACAGCAACAATAACAATACATGCTGCACACGGCACTCACCACCTCCACGTCTGCAAACAATAAGACATACATCACACCGCACTCGCCGCCACCTCCATGTCTGCAGCAGCAGCAACAACAGCAACATAAACAACAATAACAACAAAACACGCGTCTGTATCATCTGTATTTTGACCAGATGTTGACAAATGTCATTTACTGATATCTTCCGATGATTTCACCAAGACTGTAACGTATCGACGTCAGAACGAAATTATTACTGCAGCAGAACCGGAACTTGTGCGCAGTTTGCTGAGCACTGTTTCTGTTCATGCCAACGCAGAAGGGATACATTATGTTTTGCACGACAACGGAAGACGGGAAGTTTGCCGACGATACTTTTTCAGAGCTCTACGCCTATACATAATCCCCGATTTGCACCAAAGAGGCACTCTTCCCTAAATAATGGGACATAACAAATCGTTCATAGCACTTTACGGCACACACACAAGAAATACAGGTTTATACAATTGCTATATGCAACGTATTTTCAATAACAATGTAGTGAACATATAATGTTTATAATAACAAGTTGTGAAATAATCTATAATGAAAGCACAACGCGTTGTTACATTAATTTCTTATTGGCACATGCTGCTGGTCTACGGGCAAGATCCTCGCATATTAATTATATATATATATATATATATATATATATATATATATATATATATATATATATATACATATATATATATATATACATATATAATAGTACATATACATGCACCACATAACCTATTTATTGCAACTTCGACACCCCTTGATAGCTACGACAGAACTGGCCGGATGTTGTTGATATTATAAATATTATTTAGAATAGTATCGTGGCCCAATGCAGTCAAACTGATATTACAACTTAGAGGCAGACGGGGAAGGCGGAATCGGCGACGCCTGTTTACATACATCAGATGTCTGTCGGCTCCGGCAGAACATGTGCCAATCTCGAGCTCCAGCAACCGTAGGTCTGTACCGTGCCAGACTAGACTACCGTATCAGCATACGAAAGACAAGGATATGGCATCGCTCGCAGTCAGGTACAGAAATCAACGAACACGGCCTGGGGCTCACGTATCGTATATGAACGGACTATGCGAACTCTCGGATATTGGGAATGCGAGAGGAATGTATTACTAGTCTGGTTAAAAAATAAAACAGATAACTCTATCTGCGCGTTGCTTACATATGGGTTTATCTACAGTGTACCGTTACAAATAGTGTATAGCTTTGGATTGAATTCTAAGAATGCCTTGTTATGAGTGTGTGTGTGTGTGTGTGTGTGTGTGTGTGTGTGTGTGTGTGTGTGCGTGCGTGCGTGCGCGCGCGTGTGTGTGTGCGTATGCGTGTGTGTGACTGTGTGTGTGTGCGCGCGCACGCGTGCGTATGCGTCTTTGTGCGTGTGCGCGGGCGCGTGCGTGCGTGCACAAATGTGTGCGTGTATAATACACCCATAATCCACATAGATTATGTAGGTATGCAGTTAGGTGACCAAGTTAAATTCTGATGAAGCATTCCGCCTTTGTTTCACTGGACCAAATCACGTCTACATGTGTGCTGTAGTAATGAAGGCCCCCAGTGTATGTGTGTGCCTGTGTGTGCGTATGCGTGTGGTGCGTACTACCCCAGCATGTGTGTGTGCCGTTTCCACTCAGTAATCACGCGAGTTTGATAGGTGTTTTCAATTGGTTTAATATTTAATGATGCGCAAAATCTTGGCCGAACCATGTTATGGAATACGATAGTGCAAGGCAATTAAACGATGATCGATCAAGTTCCAGACGACGCACTGAATTGGATTTCAAGGAGTAATGTTGACCTTCCTCATAAGCTGGTCAGGTAGTTGACTACACAATTCCTCAGACAGCCCATACGCAGAGTTTAGTTGACATACACAAAACTATGTTAATGTTTAGGACATGCTAAGAAAACTATTTTCCCATTTTCCCATCATGCCATGAAATTTCTCTTTTGAGATTTCGGTTAAATCTGGCTGATCTTTTAAATAAACCATTTGATCAAAATATAGCTGTGAGTTGCGATTGGCCAACAATTTCATATTTGTTTATGTTTATCATCATTATGATTTAAACCGAATTTGGATACAAAACAGACTTAGGACGTTGGGTACAACATGGGTCGTTGTAGTACTAATTATTGGTTGAAGCCACCCGTGACGTGTAAACTGCTTTCACCTGCGTGCAAGCATGGCTCCCTGGACATCAAGTGGACTATTACTGGACACGGCACTGTATCAGGGCAATAACAAGGCAGTTGCCGGTTTCGCGCACACATACCTACAAGGCTAGCGCGACGAACATCGGGTGCGCGAAGTGACAGAGATTTCATCACAGAATATGAGTGTTTTACATAACTCGTGGTTTATTATTTATTGCTCTAGTGGTGACTAACTTGTATCAGAATCGAAAACATATCATTTGTTTCATTTCAGTTTTGCCGTGTTATCTTATTCCTGCGTGATTTGCATTACTCTCTTTTGCAACGTAGAGAAGCAATGCCAATTTGTGGAATATTTTTTTGGCGGCACTGCCAACGCCATGTCGAGTAGAGAAGGTTAAAGCGTTTCGTCATGACGGTGCCATCGACCAATGCATTCGAACAATTGCAACAGTCTCGTTAGTTACATTAATCCGGACACGGCCTGGTCTGTGGTCACACACTGGGCCGTTCTGTCCACCACCACTGGTGGTTCCCACGCATCTGTTACGTCTAACGTTATGTCAGGCGAGTTCTAATGACTTCCTGTGACCACCACTCGCTGGGCTCCTAATAACGCCAGCTATGGGCCTTGCAGAACGCAGATGCGATCTTAATGAACGGCATTGTCCCATCTGGCGACTAAGCCGAACCACCCACCCGTCAAGGAGCACGCATGCCGTCCATAATCATGCAATCTTGATATCCGAATCGCGTTGAAGTCTTCCAAAGAACCGCTTTGATGTGCATCCTTTTGTCAAAGTTATCGTTGTGTCTTCCGAAAGACACGGACGATACATGAGAGGTTAGTCTAGCGGAACCCAAATTTCCAAATGCATTTGCCAAAAAATAATGTTGCTGCCAAAGCAAATTCATACTGGGTGCCCGAAGACGGTGTAGCGCTTACATTTTCCCGGCGTTATAAATGTACCGATTGACATTTCTGCGCATGCGCGATAAATGTAAAATCATTAATGTGCAACGAAAGGACAATGCTTTATGATATAAATACTACGCGTTGTTCGTTAGGATATATATATATATATATATATATATATATATATATATATATATATATATATATATATATATATATATATATATATATATATATATATATATATATATATATATATATATATATATATATATATATATATATATATATATATATATAACCTCTCTGCAAAGTTGTTTGTCGCAAATTAACACGAGGTAAACAAGTGTTGAGGCATGTTTTGATGCCAAGCGTAAATCACGTGACTGCAGTGCGCCTTAATCCGTGACACTGATTTAAACAAACGTAAGATGTTATTGTATTGAACGACATTTTAAGCAATCTTATCAGTAATCACCACAAGGGAGTTATCGAACAGCCCGTGGCATTTATTCCAAAAATGCTTTGCCATTTCACTGCACATTGATGATTTTACATGTATCGCGCATGCGCAGAAACATCAATCGGAAAGTTTATAACGATCGGAAAACTGTAAGCGCGACAACGGAATTTCAGAACGACTCCTCTATCGCCGGACGTGACCTCAGAAGACAGAAGAAGAGTGACGTTGACTTTTGTCCGGGACGTCCCACTTTACCACAAGCATTGAGCCTCAGCTTCTGCACGACTCCCCTGTCGTTGGATGTTGTTAGGCAAAATATAGTGTTCACGGCGACGTTTGCAGTAATTTTTCGAACGACCCACAGGTGCATATTTAGCATGGCTAGGAGCACGTCATTCTAGCCCATGCCCAGCACGATCAAATTCCAAAGGTCAAGGGGCACGTCATTCTAGCCCATGCCCAGCGCGATCAAATTCCAAAGGTCAAGGGGCACGTCATTCTAGCCCACGCACAGCGCGATCAAATTCCAAAGGTCAAGGGGCACGTCATTTTAGCCCACGCACAGCGCGATCAAATTCCAAAGGTCAAGGGGCACGTCATTCTAGCCCACGCACAGCGCCATCAAATTCCAAAGATCAAGGAATAATAACTTCAATAGCGGATGAAAGCTGCATTCGAAACCTGACGTATACTAATTAACAACAACGTTTTCAGTTGCTGTATGATTAAACAAAATTACCAAACTATACATCTACACAGTTACCATCTTGTAATATGTTAAATCTTAAAGATATAAATAAAACAAATTATAATAATACGTGAATAAGTGACATTGTGACAGTGAATATACACATTTTATTACATACCTACCCATTAATATACACATTTTATTACATACCTACCCATTAAATACAAACATACAAAATGGCACTAACCCTGCATGGTGTGGAAAAATTACCAAACTTTACACTTACACATTTACCATCTTGTAATATTTTAAATCTTAAAAATAGAAACAGAAAATGATATATTAATACGCGAATAAGTGACATATACATATTTTATTTTATCACATGCATGCCCATTACATACAAACATAGAAAGTGACACTAACCCTGCATGGTGTGGACTAATTACCAAACTTTACACTTACACATTTACCATCTTGTAATATTTTAAATCTTAAATATAGAAACAGAAAATGATATATTAATACGCGAATAAGTGACATATACATATTTTATTTTATCACATACATGCCCATTACATACAAACATAGAAAATGACACTAACCCTGCATGGTGTGGACAAATTACCAAACTTTACACTTACACATTTACCATCTTGTAATATTTTAAATCTTAAAAATAGAAACAAAAAATGATGTATTAATACGTGAATAAGTGACATATACATATTTGATTTCATCACATGCATGCCCATTAAATATAAACGGCACTAACCCAGCATGGTGTGGAAGACGATCCTGTCGCCGGCGCCACTAGAGCCCTGGTCGTTGGCGGCCGAGATGACGACGTGGTACTCGACGAGTGGGTGCAAGTCGTGCAGTGTGTACGTACGACGGATCCCCGGGATCTCGATGCGGATCCTCTCCTGGAGCAGGTCGGCCGAATACCGCACCGTGATCACCGCACCGTGATCTCGAACGTGTCCACCTCGACATGGCTGTTCACCGCCCACACCAGGTCCGCTGACCGGGGCCGGATCGCAGACAACGTGAAGTTGACCGGGGCCGGTGGCCTGTCTGAAGAAACACAGAGGAATAGCGCTGTAGTGATGGTGTTGATGTTGATGTTGATGTTGATGTTGATGTTGATGTCGATGTTGATGACGATGTTGATGACGATGTTGATGACGATGTTGATGACGAAGGCGAAGGCGAAGGCGAAGGCGAAGGCGAAGGCGAAGGCGAAGGCGAAGGCGAAGGCGAAGGCGAAGGCGAAGGCGAAGGCGAAGGCGAAGGCGAAGGCGAAGGCGAAGGCGAAGGCGAAGGCGAAGGCGAAGGCGAAGGCGAAGGCGAAGGCGAAGGCGAAGGCGAAGGCGAAGGCGAAGGCGAAGGCGAAGGCGAAGGCGAAGGCGAAGGCGAAGGCGAAGGCGAAGGCGAAGGCGAAGGCGAAGGCGAAGGCGAAGGCGAAGGCGAAGGCGAAGGCGAAGGCGAAGGCGAAGGCGAAGGCGAAGGCGAAGGCGAAGGCGAAGGCGAAGGCGAAGGCGAAGGCGAAGGCGAAGGCGAAGGCGAAGGCGAAGGCGAAGGCGAAGGCGAAGGCGAAGGCGAAGGCGAAGGCGAAGGCGAAGGCGAAGGCGAAGGCGAAGGCGAAGGCGAAGGCGAAGGCGAAGGCGAAGGCGAAGGCGAAGGCGAAGGCGAAGGCGAAGGCGAAGGCGAAGGCGAAGGCGAAGGCGAAGGCGAAGGCGAAGGCGAAGGCGAAGGCGAAGGCGAAGGCGAAGGCGAAGGCGAAGGCGAAGGCGAAGGCGAAGGCGAAGGCGAAGGCGAAGGCGAAGGCGAAGGCGAAGGCGAAGGCGAAGGCGAAGGCGAAGGCGAAGGCGAAGGCGAAGGCGAAGGCGAAGGCGAAGGCGAAGGCGAAGGCGAAGGCGAAGGCGAAGGCGAAGGCGAAGGCGAAGGCGAAGGCGAAGGCGAAGGCGAAGGCGAAGGCGAAGACGAAGACGAAGACGAAGATAGCGACAACCGTCCGTCCGTCCGTCCGTCCGTCCGTCCGTCCGTCCGTCCGTCCGTCCGTCCGTCCGTCCGTCCGTCCGTCCGTCCGTCCGTCCGTCCGTCCGTCCGTCCGTCCGTCCGTCCGTCCGTCCGTCCGTCCGTCCGTCCGTCCGTCCGTCCGTCCGTCCGTCCGTCCGTCCGTCCGTCCGTCCGTCCGTCCGTCCGTCCGTCCGTCCGTCCGTCCGTCCGTCCGTCCGTCCGTCCGTCCGTCCGTCCGTCCGTCCGTCCGTCCGTCCGTCCGTCCGTCCGTCCGTCCGTCCGTCCGTCCGTCCGTCCGTCCGTCCGTCCGTCCGTCCGTCCGTCCGTCCGTCCGTCCGTCCGTCCGTCCGTCCGTCCGTCCGTCCGTCCGTCCGTCCGTCCGTACGTACGTACGTACGTACGTACGTACGTACGTACGTACGTCCATATATATATATATATATATATATATATATATATATATATAATAAATATCTGAATTAATGAGCCACGGTATATTCAATATACAATTTGGTCCGATTCATACTGATGTGAATATGTCAATGCCTAACAGATATATCAAAGCGTAATAAAGATTATGTAATCCCATTTACTCTTCAAACGTTATTATTTACAACGTGCACTGTGTGAAGTCCTGAGCCCACATACCGCCTTGATACAGCCACTATTATAGATGTCAGCCTCACACACACACTCACTCTGTACTGAGATCACGATAGCAACTCATTATAAAGACGCTGAATCACTTTGATATAGGATATTTAATTATTTTGATCGTGTCCGGCATCCATGAGTAATACATGTTCACCCGGTAAACACCAATGCTTCGTAAATAAGTAATGTATTGTAAAAGCACGGTTCGTTACCTATAAGACGGGTTTACGAAACGTACAATATTGCGGTCGTTGTGTGCCATATACTGTATGACCACTGCGACCAAACTAACGGGATATTTCCTTGTTGGAGTCAATAATATTATTACATTTCAACATCTCACGAATTGCCGTATGCAATACAGTCTTATTTTACTTGGGAGGGGTGTGTTTGCGGGAGGGGTGTGTTTGCGGGAGGGGTGTGTTTGCGGGAGGGGTGTGTTTGCGGCCCATTCAAAATGAATTTGCTTCGAAATAAAACATGCTAATAACGTGCGCACGTCCGTGTGTTCGTCACACAAGCATCAGGGCGAATGGCAGACTGAGAGCAACGCCATACGCATGTTGTGTCGATGCAGATTTCAGACCAGATCAAAATCAAATCAAATCAAATTTTATTTCGCAACAACAAAATTACATTCCACATAAGCAAACAAAAAGAAACATGGCACATTTTGTGCCGTCTTCCTGTGACCCCAAAACATAAACTTCGAAATGATATATATATTTTATATATATATATATATATATATATATATATATATATATATATATATATATATATATATATATATATATATATATATATATATATGTATATACACACGTATATATAATTATCCACGTACACTCATTTCCATGACAACGGACTGGGGGAATTAAATAAGTGTGTGAAAATGTGTAAAAATCCAAACAGTAGATAATCTAGCAGATTCCGTCGGAAATGGGTTTGTTTTGTAAGACTGGATAAAATGATATAGATAGAGTAATCTATGCAAAATATAATACGAATTTCCACCGATTTTCAATCAGGCAAATACGATGTGTCTGTAATCAACAAAGGTCGCCGACAGTTGACGTCCACATCAACAGTCGCTGACGTGACATTCTGACGGAAATGAACGACGAGTTGACATTCCGCGGGCGCAACGTTTATGAAAATTAATGGCGCCCTACACGTGTGTTTAATGAATTACGCAACGATGCGGCTGTCAGTGTCTGTTAGCGCCGGGCCAGTAGCAACCGTTTCTTATTAATCGATTAATCGCCTTTGGCGAGGGAGTTACGAATCACTGATACGTCAACTGACTTTACGAACGCAATAACGCACACTATTATTTATACACTCCTCTTTCACGTGGTGGCCACGTCGGTCTAGCTAATACAACATCACGTCATGCTTCCCCATCGCCACCACCACCACCACCACCACCACCACCACCACCACCACCACCACCACCACCATCATCACAATCGCCACCACCTCCTCCACCACCACCACCACCACCACCACCGCCACCACCACCTCCACAACCACAACCACAACCACAACCACAACCACAACCACAACCACAACCACAACCACAACCACCACCACCACCACCACCACCACCACCACCACCATCACCACCACCACCAGATTGACGCAGCGATGAAGCACGCGATATTAACGACAATCGCAAAGACAATAACAGAAACAATGATGACCTTTGCGGGCATATTGAGGTGGAGACTTCAATAACAACTACAACTACTTGTAGGCGGTTGACGGCTGGTGCAAATCGTCATTGGCTTAACACCAGCCACAATTTGTCATGGCGCATTAACAGCGCCGCCTGGGGAATACTTCGATAATAGGGCGAATTTAGCGGACTACGGGCGACACGTGTGTACGTCCCTGGGTCTTACTAATGGGATTGATCGACGCGGGACCAGTTCTTGAATAGCCGCAGTAAATAGAACACTGCGGACTGCCTAATCCTCCGTCAGGCCAGTATTTACCAAGTTTCGTCGCTGCATCGACGTCGTGACAATCGATGGTCCACTTAGCCGATAAGACGTCGCGCTAATTGCTAGTGGGAGAACACTTGCATGTCCACACAACGTTTTCGTCTAGTGGGAGGACACTTGCAAGTCAACACAACGTTGTCGTCGAGTCAGAGGACACATGCAAGTCCACACAACGTTGTCGTCGAGTTGGTGCTCAGACCACAGCGCACATGGTCGACTTAGCATGTTTCATCAACGTGTCAACATGTGAGTGAGATCGATGAAGTTCTTCAAATTGATACGCGGTGTGTAACTGAATCATTGTGTGTTGCTTGCTCAAGTGTGGTATTGGCAGTGCTTTGATGCAGTATAGGTCGAGCGTTGATGTCAACATTCAAGTGTCAAACCATAGGGGTATTATATCCATAAGACATTGATCAAGAATGTAGTTAATATTCCCACATACCCATCATGTACCATATCATCATGAACACATCCAATACGTTTGTCTTATATCATAATTGTGGTTTCTAATTGTTTAACACGAATCGTCAACTACTTGCACTATTGTGGATTCACGTGTACGTATTCCACCCATTTGCAAACAACATTATATGTATTTGGTGTACAACAGCAGTCGTTTATCTCAAACAAAAAGCAATACTCAATATTGCCTACCAAAATTGATAACAAGAACTAAACGTAACTCAATAAAGTCGAAATAAGATGCGTCGTTCTCATATAATTGTCTGTCACGAGTCGGTCGTTGTACGCGCTAACGCAGGTTGATCTTGACATTCTTCGTTACAGTAGGCCTACTAAGCTACACAAGTGTCTGTAGCATGCGTCTGTTGTCTCGTTGCTATGGATCACACAGTTTGTTGTTTGGCACAGTGAATGCCCTTTGAATCACGATCCACTGGAAGTTTTGGAGACTAATCACCTGCAAAGAGCAATCACTTCTATTTGTGACGCTAACGTCAAGTCAACCGGCTGCCAAGTATACGCAGGCCAGATCAACAGGGACATTTGTCCACGGGGCAAATTGATATGACGTGTCAATTACGATAACTTTAATTAAAAATATAGAATTCTATGTGTTTGGAAAGATAATGCAGTAACTTGGCGTGCTTGAAGTAATCAGAGTTGGCTACATTCGTAACCGAGAATGGCTACAATCACATGCCAAGATCGCGTCCTTCATTATTCAAGATATCAATGTTAATGTTCCAAGACCAGTTTTGTTTTTATTACATTATAGCAATCCTATCAGTCGGGTTGATACTCGTGATTCAAATATCAATATTTCATTATCGAAGGTAATAGCATCCATATCATAATATAGCACGCTTCATTTGTCATGATTCATTATTCAATATATCAACCTTCATGCTCCAAAATGGCAGGCATTTTATTGGCAGCCATCATCTGTCGAGGTGTTCTCCAAAACTGTATATCCAATATAGTTATCACCATACATTTGGCTGTTTCATTATCGTATGTTGCATTCATCAGCAGTGAAACTGGCAACTGATATAATCCAAGGTGACAACCTGCACGGACAGAGATGTTGTTGTGCCTCCATGGGCATGACAAAGGTAGAGTTCTATTGAAATGCGACACCGTCTAATATGTAACGGAAGAAAGCCGATAAGGTCAAACAAATTAGAATGCCGTAATGCCAGTGACAATATTTGTGTGACTGTCTGTCCGCGCCTGTCTCGCATAACAACCAGAGAAACTGATAATTATGAGAGAAACCACGTAGCAGTTTATCGATTGCACAATTGCGTGAACGTAAACATCAAGACGAAACACGTGGTATGCCAGTGCGGCATATCTGCAACATATTTCTGTCTTGTTTACGGGTTCGCCGACGGAATTGTCGACAACGTTGGACACATTTCTGCCTTCTAGCTGCGGTAGACCAGCGGATCTGGTATGGCAACGTTGCATAGTTCGTCTGTTCACATCCATCATAATGGCGCGAATGCCCGTGAGTGATAATTAATAACTCAGATAAACGCAGCATGTGCCATTACGTAAAATGGGATCACGAATTCCATATCCATGTGATATAAGAAACTTGTGAACATCCACGGTGACAAAAGAAGTCATATTTATTGAACGGAGACACCAGTGTGCACAGAATCGCATTAATTATTTACGTAAGTAAGCACACTTGTTCACCACGCGTGGTCGTTGGCCGTTTAATGAAGGGTGTTTCCGAAAGTACGCCCGTATTAATTGCACCGAGACGACGAAATTGATTAGGCAAAATAAATATAGAGTGAAGATCAATTAGGAAATGTGACCTAAATTATTAATAGGCACGCACGCGGTGGACAGTCATCGGAAAGGAGGTTGTGGATAATACATAGGCACTTTGTCTCACGATTATTTACAGATGTTCGCCTGTTAGGCTGTCATCCCTTCTGAAAAAGTGCAATGACCGTATAAGAGAGGTGGCCGCTCTATATAAACATCTGGCCAGTCTCCACCAAGAGAATCATACACAACATAATCATATTAATGTACTCTATATGAATGTATGGCATGGACTCGCAAACCCTATTGAACAGATGTATGGCATTTGATCAAATCACATTATGGCTTTGCCAGCCACGCCGCGTGGCAAACGTCATCTGTACTAAGGGAAATTGTGCTGTTTACAGACAATGGTTTTCAACCACCAAGTGAGTATAGCCAAGGGATCCGTAGTCTTGAAAAGCCGGCCGCTGGTGGTCCAAAGTCGGCTAACATTCATTATGGGGGTTGATGATATATCAGTTAATTCAACAGAAATGTGACTGCTGTTAAGTGGTAGTGAGTGTGTGTGTGGATTTTGTAAACCAGTACAATATATATATATATATATATATATATATATATATATATATATATATATATATATACATATATATTATATATATACACACACATATATATATATATATATATATATATATATATATATATATATAATATATATACCACATGTACATTCTCGCGCCCCCATGTTAATGTAAAGAACTGATGATGGTCAAGAAGATGGCGTCGAAACAGTCACGATGATGACGATAATAATAACGTTGAAGGCGATGTGTTAAACCTGCAGCCTTAGGAAGCAACATTCTGTATATATGAATATACAATCGGTACTTTGTGTAATTACGTTCTTCGACAACTAAAATCGACAATATCTTCAACCAAATAAAACATATTAAAATAATATCGACAAAATACATTGTTAACCATTTCGTACGGATCTGTGTAGAACGCAGCGCCCAATGCATTGTGTCGATATGTACCTCCAATTGTCAACGTTATGCATGTGAATTGATTGTCATCATAACCTTGCAATGTTTACGTCTCTACACAAGGAACGCGACATGAACACCGCGGCTTTTCCATCAACCACCGGCATTCAGTCAAACGCAAGCTAAAAGGGTCCGTGTATAGTTCGTAAATATAGCCATATATTTCGATGTAATTAATTTAGTCCCAGTGAATTACGCGGCTAGATTTCTCCAGGCGACATTCGACCATGCAGCAATTACGTCGTTCATTTCGTGCCACAAATTGCACCGGTTTCTACTGCATGGTGCTCACTTATGCAGCGTAACGAGGTAGTATAAACCGACGCTATGGGCTTGATTTGAGTAGCCGCCAGAGATTCGGACCACAGAGACCCATTTCATTTAGAGTGCGATACTGTGATGTTTTGTGCCTGACGTATGGGCTCCATCAAACAGTTGTATGCTTGGCTCCACGGCACGTAGCACAATACTGACATCACGTTAGTGTGTGTCGTGAAGATGTGGTGGTGTGGTGGTGGTGGTGGTGTGTGTGTGTGTGTGTGTGTGTGTGTGTGTGCGTGCGTGCGTGCGTGCGTGCTTGTGTATGTGTATGTGTGTGTGTGTGTGCGTGTGCGTGTGCGTGTGCGTGTGCGTGTGCGTGTGCGTGTGCGTGTGCGTGTGCGCGTGCGCGTGCGCGTGCGCGTGCGCGTACGCGTGCGCGTGCGCGTACGCGTGCGCGTACGCGTACGCGTATGCGTATGCGTATGCGTATGTATTTGTGTATGTGTATATGTGTGCATGCGAGTGTGTATTGTGTGTTCGGGTCTTCATTGCAGGTGATTCAAGTAGACGTGGTTCGTGAACATTTGATAACTGAGCCAAGGACGTGTATGTGAAGATACGACATACGACCCATGGACATATACATCTGTGTTAAGGACGTGGTTTGTGGAGATTTGACATTTATTTTAAGATGTCCTAGCCCATGAATATATGACAACTGTTTAAAGGACGTGACGTGAAGATATAACATGTGTCGTTCCGCCGGATAACTGTATCAACTTTGTCCATAATGAATGGTACACGCTTTGATTAGAAACTATCTGACATCGCAGAAATGGATATACAAGCAATTTTGTTGATTTCCATCAGCGAATCTGCGTGTCAAAACTTAAAAAATGCATTAGTTGACACGAACATGTGAGCAGGCGATAAGTGAGAGCCATGTAACAAAGATTGGATGATCACTACTCTACCATAAGTCAACATAATCACCAAACATGGTAATATATCGCACCGAAATCAGCACATATATTAATGGGTGATTTCATTTCACGCAATATCTCTACATATGAAGAAAGCAATAGCTACGACTGTTCCAATAAGCTAGCGCACGACTTTGACATTCAGTCAGACAATTGAGTAACAGCAGATTATAACAATGAATAATGCAAGACTGCACTGTACTCAGAGAGTCGCTCTAGACAGTCTTGATAAATACTACCTTGAGTTTGCAATTATATCCGTTGCATCAGTAGATTTGTTTTTGAAATGCGCTAACAACAAGCGATTTTTGAGAACATTGCTGACTCAAATTGAAACTACCGACACCATATTTATAATAATAATTAATTTCATTTAATATAACGCCACATCCAATTTCAAATTGTTCGTGGCGCTTTACATACATTAAAATCCTAAAATACAAATACACACCAGAAGAAAAACACCTAAATATGCTAGTGACATATATAGGCAATACAAAATTACAAATATCAGTATAAATATAATAACACTTAAGCTGAATAAATGTATATATGTATAATAAATATACAAATAGTTTAAATAAAATATCGATAAAAATGTCTTTAGGCGTGCCTTGAAGGTGGCTAAACAGGGAGATGTCTTAATGTTGTTAGGTTGAGAGTTCCAGATGGACTGTAACACGATCCAGTGATCATGTCAAATGACGTCAGGAAGATACAGCGATATACATCGTCGAGATAAAATAAATACTAGGGGGCTGAGCCGGAGCCTTAGGTCAATTCTACTGTCATGTCATGACATGGAACGGGAGGGGGTATTTGAAGATGTCGGCCAGGTTCACAATTTTTCACCGAAAACCTGAATTTAAAACGCGGAGACTCCCCCAAATACCTGTCTTTAAAAACTTTGATATACACCAAATAATTCAACCGTTCCATGGATATTAGAGGCTAATCCACAATCTCTCCACAGCTGTTGGGGGCAGAGCGTCGGACCCCCAAGCCGCCCCGGGGGTCCGACGCTCTGGCGCTGGCTCTACATGCTTGATGACCTTAACAATATCTAAAAAGATACTTATTGTGACATTCGTCTTTAAATATAAAAAAAATATACTTATCGTGACATTCGTCTTTAATTATCCAAAAATATGTATTTATCGTGATATTCGTCTTTAAATATCTAAACACATATGTATCATGACATTCGCCTTTAAATATCTAAAACAGATACATATCGTGACATTCGTCTTTTAATTTCTAAAACATACATTATCGTGACATTCATCTTTAAATATCTAAACAGATATTTATCGTGACATTCGTCTTTAAATATCTAAAAGATACATATCGTGACATTCGTCTATAAAAATATCTAAAAAGATACATATCGTGACATTCATCTTTAAATATCTAAACATATATTTATTGTGACATTCGTCTTTAAATACCTAAACAGAGATTTACCGTGACATTCGTCTTTAAATATATAAAAATATATTTATCGTGACATTCGTCTTTGCTGCCAAATACGACATAACTAACTCTGACCTCTCGTCTGATTCATCGGCCTCATGCAGTAATTGGCAGCGCGCTATCTATGCCAAGCGACGGGACGTCAATCGAGATAACGTATCATGGTGTGTAGTTGTAGCACTAGACTCGCTGCCAGCCCGTCATACTACACAATCGTCTTGTGTATGGAATTGGCACAGTAATGTTTCACGTTTTTGGACATAATCCAGGACAACTTGAATGGGTTTTCAGCGAGAAAAGCAAGAGAACTATAGTGATCTTCGAATATAGTGATCCGGTTTCTTGGTTCACGTTAGTACATTAATTACCTATCCAGAAACTGGTTTGTTATCTCCGTATATTTCGGCTGTCTCTCACAGCCTTCTTCAGCGAACTGAATTTCACGGTCATGTCACATGACTTACATCATGTGACATAAGGCCGGCGAGAGTTCCTGTCCAATGTCTCTGTCTAATGCCGGCTTCCTCTGTGTAAGTTGATGGCCTGTTTGATTTCTTTCCTGTGCCAGTTCTCTTCAACGTCTAAGATTTTTACATCCTTCATTGAACACTGGTGGCTTGCGTTCAACTTGTGTGGCGACACGATAGGTGTTCTTTAATTCGTGTACCCAGTGGTCTCGCTGTCTTTCTAGACTCCGCCTATGCTATCCGTATAAGGAATGATCATAAATATACTGTTCTGTTCGCCAGACTTCGGTTTTAACCGACAAGTTCACTGTGTTTAAAGGCGATGGTCATTGCATAGCTCACTCGCGTGCTTGAATATTAATTATAATCTAATCACCCACGTGGCAGCAAGTTCAAAGTTATTCACAAAAACATAGTTATGTATCGGCTTGTTGTACAGGTAACACCCAAATTGATTGATTTGCAGGACAAAAGTAGCAGAGAAAGTACTTATGCGAAATTATCATGTTTTGATACAGTAAAACTCGAATGAATGTTGTGTATAAAGGGATTCTTTTTAAGCTTATCTGCGTTCGATGTATACTATATCAAAACATGATAATTTCGCATAAGTAGGGATATCACAGATATATGGGTAGCAACGCGTTTAGCGTATCTTTAACATAATATATTAAAGATACGTGAAACGCGTTGCTACCCACATATCTGTGATATGCCTGGTCCCCCCACACAAGAAACCACACATTAGGCGAAGGACAATTGATTCAGCGAACATCTTGCTTCTGATTACCACTTCCGTCAGATTCCAGGTACGAGAACAGGCGACTTCCGGTTACGCTGTATTATAATCCACATAAACATGTTAATTAACCCAAAACAGGGATGTCGTTTGACGGCTTCGACCAGTAACACTGCATAATAGCACAAGGGTTACACTACACAAGCAAGGCATATGTATCAACATACTATCTTCTCGGTGAAGGTACAGCCGAGCAGGGGCGTCGATCCGGTTTTAAAAGTGGGGGGGACGTAGGACCAATTTATATACACATATATGTATGCATAATTATATATATATATATATATATATATATATATATATATATATATATATATATATATATATATAATATATATTATAATATGTTATATATAATAAATTATATATATATATATATATATATATATATATATATATATATCATATAATATATATATTATAATATGTCGTATATATTATATATATATAATATATATATATATATATATATATATATATATATATATGACCTGAAATACACATAAGTATTTTTTTTAAATATAAAACATAATTCATTGTTGGTCTAGTGTTAATTATAAACTAAAAAGCCTTTATGTTATGCTATTTATAATAGTTATGTTTGCAACATATATTTGAAGAGGGGTCATGGCCTACCCCAATCACTGAACATTTGGGGGTAGACTTTGGACCCAACACTGCTTGCCTTATTCATAGAGTGACAAGATGCAGAGCTTACAGGGGTGCCTGTGTAGAACTGCCCAATCCCACCGTTTGGCAAAGAAATATGTCATCACTAAAATGAGATCAAATTACACAAAGTGCATAAATCCTCTGGTTCCGCCGTAGGCGATATAAATATCAACCAGGGCGACCAGGCTGCAATCCAAGGGGTGACAGGGCTAACCAAAAATAATAATCTATTTTGTGCTTGATGGCTATATATCAATACAAGGGTGCAAAATGACAGAGCCCGGCAAGATGAATATTTACTGGACTTAGATCAAGTTGCGGGCTGCTGCCAACCAAGCAATTTATTTTATTATTAATTTTACTACTAGACAGATGTAGGATTTAAATTAAGCGAGGGGAGTGATCAGCCTCGCTATATATGCCTATACATTTGTTTTATGAACTGAAAAAGTATGAGGACATTTCCTATGCTGAGCCCCTCAGGCCGTGGGGTGGTCAGCGTCCCCCTCTTCCCCTACTGATCGACGCCCATGTTGTGCCTGTGTAGAACTTCTCAATCCAACATTTTGGCAAAGAAATTTGTCATCACTCAAGTGGGAATAGGTCACAAAAAGTGCAGGAATCCGCCACTTCTGTCGTAGGCGATAAGCATCAAGCAAGCGAGGGGTGAAAGTGCAACACAAATTTCATCATTTATAATGTGCGTGATGGCTAGAGCCTATTAATAATATCAACATAAGGTTGATAGAGCCCGGCAGCGGCTTACATTTTCCCGGTAGTTATAAACTTTCCGATTGGCCTTTCTGCGTATGCGCGACAAATCTAAAATCATCAGTGTGCAGCGAAATAACAAAGGATTTTTGGGGTATAAATGCCACGGACTGTTCGATAACTCTCCTGTGATGACTACTGTGAAGAGTTATCTAAAATTTCGTTCAATACATTAAAAAATATTACGTTTGTTTAAATAACTACCACGGATTATGGCACACTAACAGCAAAACATGCCTCAAAACTGGTTTGCCTCGTGTTAATTTGCGATAAATAGCTTTACTGAACTTTATATCGCGAGTTTATTGTCTAGCTAGTCCTATGTAGCGGCTTTTAAGATAGAGGAGTGTTGAGTCAGGCTATATGCCTCGCAATTTTTTTGACCTGAAAAGTGGGGGGGGGACAATTCCTATGCTGTCCCCCCACCCTGAAAAGTGGGGGGGACGCGTCCCCCCCGTCCCCCACCGATCGACGCCCGTGCAGCCGAGCGAGACTCGGTTTACGAGACTACGAAGTGCTTGTAATCACGGAAGACGTTTTCCCCGTATATATGATCACGTAATGGTATATTAGCCCAAGCGCGTAAGGGGAGAATTGCTACCAGAGTGCTGTAATCTCTCCCGCTGGCACTAGAATCCTGAGTAAGTTCTCTCAGTAACTGGGTACGGGCCTACCCAGTACCCAGAACTCAGTTCATTCATCTACGGAAAAAACGCCGTTGGCCTGTATTCCTTACGTTACGCATTAATCTTCATCAGTTTTCGCAAGTGAAACTGAGCTACAACGCTGACATTGGTGGCTGGCGGGGCTGAGGAAGTATGCTAGTGAAGAGAAATTTCACTGCGTGTTGACGTACATATACTATGATGTAGGGTGTATTGCATTATTTAAAAACAACGATTGTTAGACACTAGTTGCCTCGTTGAGCGAGTGCCGGAGTGACAGAGACCGACGATTCGGTTCGCGTTGTCAGATTCAATTTCGTTGATATGGAACGTGTATTTCGTTACGTCCCTATCGCCGCTTGCTTGTGTAGAGCGATCTGTCATAGTTTTCAAGTTTCGCTCAACGAGTCTGGCTTATTAAACGCAATTCAGACAACTGTGTAGCGTCTATGTATTCTTTATAGTTTATAGCAATAAGAATACTACAAAATAAATATGCGACCAGACAAGGTCGGTTTATATATCCGCTCCTAAATTGTGGTTTGTTTTCACGACACACGTGACAGATGGTGACTTGCACCAATGACGTCACCGACGAAATCAAATGACAACAGTTGTGGTTGTGCAGCAAATAAGGTCGTTACTCTTTGGCTGCGGTTTTATCACTACGTCGATGTACCTGTCGTCACGACTATCACTTGAGTAGCATAACACCTGTCTGGGCTCACAGAGCAGCGCATTAAAACGGTGACTGCTGTATCTAATAAAGCCAATGCACATGTCCAGTTAACAACTCTCGCGCGACGTGTTAATCCACTCAGCAACTCGAACTATATATGCGTGTCGTGTCTGTAAACACCATTAACATACCGAGTTCCATTTTCGGTACGGTCCAAAAACGACTGATCGATCAGCGTATATTCCGCAGTGGCGTCGTGAAACAATAAACCACACGTTGACATCAGCACTGAACAGACTAGGCTGCTGACGGATTTAACAACCTGCAATTTTGTTAATCACCGTCTTACGAGATATGATCGCACGACACGCCAAGAGACAAACAGAACACGTCGTCTACGGTGCCACCACTCACCTGACGCTGACGTGACGCCTCGAGTCAACGTGAAGACGACGACACAGACTCCGCACAGGGTTCGTGCGAGGGCTGTTGCCGCCGTGCCTCCCCCGCCCATCCAGCCGTGTCCCTCTCTACATCCCCGTCTCAGCCCCAATGCGAAATCGAAGCCATGAGCCGAGTCCGAGTCGATAGGTGGCTGTGTAAACTCCCGGTAGACGCTGTCACTGACGCGGCCTACACTGGCAAGGCTGCTAGAGATTGTGTGTGTGTGTGCCTCGCCTCACTGTGCCGCTGTGGCCGCTGACGTTGACGCCACCGCCACCGCCGACGCTGTGGAGGAGTGGTGCGCGCTGATTCACCACTTGTTAGCCACCGTACCAACGTACCCTGCTCAGTCTTAACTAGTGGTCACTCCCTCGGGTCAAGCAACTACACGACGGAGCGTCACGCTTGTGTTGCGGAAGATCCACGTGACTCAGATCGCAACGAGGAAACGTAACTTCTCGTTACGCTAACGCCCGAGGGATTAACCACAACCTCGGTCTAAGCAGCTCGTTAACGTGAGTTAATGTCTCGGCGATACACGGCCGGCCACCGCCTGCCGCTGTGATACGGTCTATCACACGGTGGAGATACCACGCGGCAGAGTAGTCGATGTTACCATACGTGCAGCTACAACACAAACAAGCGCCAATAATCGGCCCTTTAACTAATTCCAATAATGCATTTGGATATGGTTGGGTGGGCCAAGCGTCTCTTTGGAATAATGAATATAAAACAGTGAACATGAAGAAGTGTTGTTCTTTATACACATTTCAGCTATGAATGTTGATGTGTGGTTACTTTTTTAATAAATAAACCAGTTGCTATTCCCTGATACGAGTAATACGCTTTAGCCATTCTTTTCAATAGAAAGAATTGGGACCCTGACTGTATAATTATACCCGTGTACTTGTTTTAGCAACTCATTCACTCGAAGACACAGACACATGTCAGTCTCTAATTCTCTAAAGCCTCTAATTCAAAAGAATATATTTTTGAATAATTATAACATTGATTGATGCTAATTTATACTACTCTTATCATATTTGTACAGTATTATTTTAGTGTGTTATCTTATCAATCAATCAATCAATCAATCAATCAATCAATCAATCAATCAATCAATCAATCAATCAATCAATCAATCAATCAATCAATCAATCAATCAATCAATCAATCAATCAATCAATCAATCAATCAATCATTCAACCAATCAATCAATCAATGTGGCCTATACTATATCGATTAACAATACGAAGAAATTAATTAATCGCAGATAACTGTGAGTGTTTGTTTTTAACCTTTCTCGTTTTCGGTGGCACTGGTAATTAAGCGGATATGATTGCATGTCATATACCGTTCGACTTAATCCCCCACTTCATGTTAAATATTAATGAATCTCGGAAATCTTCATGTTGTGTTGTCGTAGCCACTAGCAATGGGTATCTTGTGTGTATGAAATGTACTTTTTAGTTTTCTCTTATAGACGAAACGGGGTGCTGGGTGCTGAACATATGGTTGCGATACCGAATATAATATATTAGGCTGCATGTCTATTACTTACCTATGCTTCATGTATGTTACTAACTTAGGCTGCATGTCTGTTAATTTAAATAATATATAGGCTTACTCTACACACGGCAATCCGCATAGATGAATTAATTGTTAAAGTTGAGAAAAGTAGCACGTTTATGCAATAAGCAGTGACGCTCAAGGACATCCAATAGTCCTGATACAGATTACTTTAAATTGTTTATAGAGATGTCCATTATAAAGATGTCCGACTTATGTGAAACATAATGTAGTGATTGTCACTGTTCATTTCCTTAATGAGAGGATGCATGTTTGCCTACTCTGGATTAGTCGGCGCAGCAGCAGTATTGCCAATAAAACTTGTATTGTATTTTACAAACTGGATGTAGGATTTACCAGTTGAACGCGTTCTCTGGTCGTGCCTTTAAAAGTGCGAATATTGTTCCTGGTTTACTAAAATAATTAACCACATCTAGACGGATATTAAGCATTGTTATCATAGTCAGTGTAGTCCTAAGAACATTATGTTAACTTACAAATAAAAACCTAGCAACATACACCCTTTTTGGGTCTTACAAACACTGATGACGTCAGTAAAATATCATGATACCTGTGTTATTGTCACAGCTACATTTCTTTAATTGAAAAAATCTATGACACACACTACTTTACTAAGGGCATACATCATGCATGTTGTTTGAATACCGGCTCATCCAGAAAATCGCTTATATAAATGTTTCAGCAATTGGCCGACGATATATTGACTGAACTTCCGTAAACACAGTGCGTCTGATTTCCCAGAGGACAATGGCCATCTTGGAAGGCATTCAATATTAATTTAGGCGAAGTTAGGGGCCCGTCGAGTGGGTCAGCGCAATCCAGTCTAATAAAGAAAGTGTAATCGGAAATACGTTAACGAAATACAATATATTCGTTGAAATATGCGCGCGCGTTGTAGGTGCATGTGTGTGCGTTCGTGCGTTCGTGCGTTCGTGCGTTCGTGCGTTCGTGCGTTCGTGGGTTCGTGCGTTCGTGCGTTCGTACTTTCATCCTTGTGTGTGTGTATGTGCGCACGCGCACACACACATGTGTGCGTCCGTACGTGCGTACATGAGTGCGTGCGTCCGTGCATGCGGGCTATATACCATGCGTGTGTGTATGCATGCAATCAGTTTATGTCTTTTGATTATCTCGCGTTTGGTCCCACGCCAACTAACTAGTCAAGCAATATTCCACGTGACTTGAATATTGGTTGCTTGATTAATTTATATGACCGTACTTTGGCCTGAGAACAGGGAAGTTGGTCGTTGCCCCGTAACACAAGACCAACAGTTCGTCCAGTTCGCACGACAGCCAGTTGCAGCCTGTGGGTCGTCGGTGGTCAGCGACGGTCAGTATGACCAGGACACGCAAACACCGAGGTTGTGCATCAACACGTTAAGTTTAGAACCCGGCTGGCTCTTGACGCGTGTAATTAACACCTGGTTTTAATGAAGCAACGCAGAACGTAAATATGGACAGCTGATCTGTCCAATTGCTCAACGCTTCATCGCTGTCCATGAGACTTCACATCTCTGGGAAGTGGTAGTTGTGTTCAGAGAGGTCTGTCTTTTAAATGCAAACGTCCAATAATGGATCGAATACCATATTTTTATAAGATGGAAAAGTGACATATATGGTATCAAATCTGATCCGATAGGTAAATAGTTGTCACGTGGTACATAAACTGTCTTTAATAACATTTAAACATGGATAACACAGTGATTTAATTCAAACTATTTAAAATGTAAATAAGGAAAATATAAAGTTATATTAGAACTTTAATAATAATGTGTCCCGTTAACAAAACTGAACAAGATTAGACAAGATTTAACAAGATTTAACCAGATTGCTGCCTGGAGAATTAACTATAGATGGCAGGCGGACAATGAAGCAATTTAGCTTATCGAGAGTTGTACGTGTGTCCCGTCCTCCTGCAGTATATACAATGTTATTGTTAAACACATCAACATTACTAGCACCCAAACAATCAGCTGATAATCTATCTATCTATAGTCATCAGCACACTACACATAACTCTATAATTAGAGTAAGGCCAGGTAGATATATCCATGCAAACAACACATAACTCTATATTATAATAAGGCCAGGTACATATATCCATGCAAACAACACATAACTCTATGTTAGAATAAGGCCAGGTAGATATATCCATGCAAACAACACATAACTCTATGTTAGAATAAGGCCAGGTAGATATACCCATGCAAACAACGTAATGAAGACAGCTTTGCGGCTGGAACAAACGAAAACTGCATCTGTCTTGTTGTTTACGTCGGTGTAGATTCTGCGAATCACAACATCATTGAGCAATTCCCGGAACATTTGGTTTTGCCATTACTTTAGTGCCGCCCGCCCGCCTCTGGTGGAGTGTACTAGTTGGGTGCAGCTTGTCCAGTGGTGTAATCTTTCTTGAGAAAACATTCAAATTGGGAACATTACTTTACGAATGTTGATGCGTATGCGCGCGCGTCTGATTGGGCGTGTGTGTTTGTGTGTGTGTGTGTGTGTGTGTGTGTGTGCGCGCGTGCGTGCGTGTGTGTGTGTGTGTGCGTGTGTGCGTGTGTGCGTGTGCGCGTGTGTGCGCGTATGCGCGTGTGTGTGCGTGTGTGAGCGTGTGTGCGCGTGTGTGCGTGTGTGTGTATTCGTGTGTGTGCGTGTGTGCGCGTGTGCGCGTGTGTGCGTGTGCGTGTGCGCGTGTGTGCGTGTGCGCGTGTGTGTACATATGTGCGTGTGTGTATGCGTATGCGCATGTGGATGTGTATCTGTGTGCGCGCACGTATGCATATGTATGTGCGTGTGTGCGTGCGTGCGTCATCTATATGACCTCTCATATATTTTTACATTTGTTTACATTTCCTATTAGTTAAGTGTTTAACCTTTCCTATGTTTTAGTCCGACGGTAATTGAGCATTCACAACGTCACGCAAGTGTCTTGCGACTCATGCACGCTATAGGTGAACCACCCGATGATCGCTTGGAGGTGCTTTACGCAAACTGCTTTGCGAATAACATCTCTCAGATTTGCGCTTTAACAAACGACCTAACTGGTCGTTTGTTAAGACGTAAACTGAGAGGCTAATTCTGGCAACCGTCTTAAGCACTTACTGTAAGTATATTTGGGCCATAATGTGTAACGTCAACTGTTTTGTCAGGAACATTTAAGGTCGGTGTAAGACAACATTTTCCAAAAACACGCCGCCCAACAAATTTGGCCCCCGACGGCTTCCAACGCACAAAGAATTATAAATTACAACGAATTAGATAAAATGGTGATATTTTGACAAACTAGCTTGTGTTCGTTTTGCGAAACGCTGGATTAAGACATGAAAACCACGTAACTGCCGTGGACATGGTTGTAAAAATAACATATTCTCTCACCAAGTAATGCACACACAACTAGACGTTATAAAACAGCTAGATTAAAATCAGTGTACATGGATATTTAAAAGTTGTTGTCATTCTCTACAATCAGGATTAGAGCGACTGCTGAAATGCCACGAGGCGACTCTCGGTTTTGCCAGCTACGTCAAAATGTTGTGTGTTAACGATCCACATTGAATTCGAAGCAGCTCTTAACACGCAGCCACAATCGCGCCAATTTATGAACTAGGACTGCGAACGTACTTCAATGCATCTAATGAACATCCGGCTGTAACAATCTGTTTGGTCCAGCTGCCGACGATAAAACCAGACGCTGGGTTCAATCGCACCGATCACGCGCCAAGTCCACACCACACATAAACACAACACATCTCCTACGTAGCTCAACACCGCTGAGCCGCTGCTGTGTTAAATATCACTTGAGTGAATACACAGAAGGGTAGGATTGTACCTAGGATGAAAATGTTTCATTGCATACGCATCCCACGCTACGAAAGCTCTAATAGTTCCTTATCGACTGGGAAATATCCAACATTACCCGCCTTCGAAATCGTAAAACATTTCCGGACAAAAAATGGAATCCTAAAAAATCAACCACGCCATGGCCGGATTCGGCAGTAACTTACTGGAAGCCACTGTTATGTTTATATAGCACATGGTCATATAGTTAGCCCACTCAATTACTTAAAATAGTATTGATGTAGAATGGATTACTTTTACTGTTAACAATAATAGTATGAGAGTAAAATCACTTCCTGGTGGGGGGGTATTTATTGATATGAAGCTGCAGTTTATACTTCTAATTAACAATACTTTTTTCATTTCACAATGTTCAGTGTACAAGTGTTGGCTGCTTCGGTGCAGTCTGCCTCTCTAGTCCTCTAAGACAACGTTCCGTGTACAAGTGTTGGTTGCTTCGGTGCAGTCTGCCTCTCTAGTCCTCTAAGACAACGTTCCGTGTACAAGTGTTGGCTGCTTCGGTGCAGTCTGCCTCTCTAGTCCTCTAAGACAATGTTTCGTGTACAAGTGTTGGCTGCTTCAGTGCAGTCTGCCTCTCTAGTCCTCTAAGACAACGTTCAGTGTACAAGTGTTGGCTGCTTCGGTGCAGCCTGCCTCTCTAGTCCTCTAAGACAACGTTCAGTGTACAAGTGTTGACTGCTTCGGTGCAGACTGTCTCTCTAGTCTTCTAAGAAAATGTTCAGTGTACAAGTGTTGGCTGCTTTGGTGCAGTCTGCCTCTCTAGTCCTCTAAGACAACTTTCAGTGTACAAGTGTTGGTTGCTTCGGTGCAGTCTGCCTCTCTAGTCCTCTAAGACAACTTTCAGTGTACAAGTGTTGGTTGCGTTGGTGCAGTCTGCCTCTCTAGTCCTCTCAGACAACGTTCAGTGTACAAGTGTTGGCTGCTTCGGTGCAGTCTGCCTCTCTTGTCTACAAGGTTCAGTGTAAAAGTGTTGGATGCTTCAATCCAGTCTGCCTCTCTAGTCTATAAGACAATGTTCAGTGTACAAGTGTTGGCTGCTTCAGTGCAGTCTGCTTCTAGTCCTCTAAGACAACGTTCAGGGTACAAGTGTTGAGTGCTTCGGTGCAGTCTGCCTCTCTAGTCCTCTAAGACAATGTTTCGTGTACAAGTGTTGGCTGCTTCAGTGCAGTTTGCCTCTCTAGTCCTCTAAGACAACGTTCAGTGTACAAGCGTTGGCTGCTTCGGTGCAGTCTGCCTCTCTAGTCCTCTAAGACAACGTTCAGTGTACAAGTGTTGGCTGCTTCGGTGCAGTCTGCCTCTCTAGTCCTCTAAGACAACGTTCCGTGTACAAGTGTTGACTGCTTCAGTGTAGACTGTCTCTCTAGTCTTCTAATAAAACGCTCAGTGTACAAGTGTTGGCTGCTTTGGTGCAGTCTGCCTCTCTTGTCTACAAGACAAGGTTCAGTGTAAAAGTGTTGGATACTTCAATCCAGTCTGCCTCTCTAGTCTATAAGACAATGTTCAGTGTACAAGTGTTGGCTGCTTCAGTGCAGTCTGCTTCTAGTCCTCTAAGGCAACGTTCAGTGTACAAGTGTTGGCTGCTTCGGTGCAGTCTGCCTCTCTAGTCCTCTAAGACAACGTTCCGTGTACAAGTGTTGACTGCTTCGGTGCAGTGTGCCTCTCTAGTCCTCTAAGACAACTTGCAGTGTACAAGTGTTGGTTGCTTTGGTGCAGTCTGCCTCTCTAGTCTTCTAAGACAACGTTCAGTGTACAAGTGTTGGCTGCTTCGGTGCAGTCTGCCTCTCTTGTCTACAAGACAAGGTTCAGTGTAAAAGTGTTGGATGCTTCAATCCAGTCTGCCTCTCTAGTCTATAAGACAATGTTCAGTGTACAAGTGTTGGCTGCTTCGGTGCAGTCTGCCTCTCTAGTCCTCTAAGACAACGTTCAGTGTACAAGTGTTGGCTGCTTCGGTGCAGTCTGCCTCTCTAGTCCTCTAAGACAACGTTCCGTGTACAAGTGTTGACTGCTTCGGTGCAGTCTGCCTCTCTAGTCTTCTAAGAAAACGTTCAGTGTACAAGTGTTGGCTGCTTTGGTGCAGTCTGCCTCTCTAGTCCTCTAAGACAACTTTCAGTGTACAAGTGTTGGTTGCTTCGGTGCAGTCTGCCTCTCTAGTCCTCTAAAACAACTTTCAGTGTACAAGTGTTGGTTGCTTTGGTGCAGTCTGCCTCTCTAGTCCTCTAAGACAACGTTCAATATACAAGTGTTGGCTGCTTCAGTGCAGTCTGCCTCTCTAGTCTAAAAGACAATGTTCAGTATACAAATGTTGGCTGCTTCGGTGTAGTCTGCCTCTCTAGTCTATAAGACAACGTTTATTGTTTTTTTTTCATGGAGAAGACCCGCTCACACACAGGCCTACGCGCTACTTATTTGATTGGTTGAATAGTAATATTTATTATTAAACGAAACGAACAGCAACAATTGCATCAACCGCCGGACAGTGGCAATGTACGGTATATTCTGTGACGAGTCCGTAGCCATACAGGGCGTGATTTCTACCGAGGCTTATCGCCCAATCAGACAGGCCTGTCTCCTGGGACCAGTGATGGACGACGGCTTCATCGCGTCTATAACGACTGACAGTACCTCGTAAATCAACAGGACTGGGAAATTAGACTAGCGCACTCCTGTTTTAAAAAGACATCCTTCTGTGACGTCACACCATGCACTCTTCAGTAATTCGATATTCTTGATTGCGAACCTCACTTATGAATCCAAGCCTGGCTTGAATTTATTCGGTTATACCAGGATGTATAATATACTTGTAACATAACAAAACGAGTGTTTGATAAAAAAAAATCACTTGTACATATTATTGTTTTCAACCATGCGTGCGCGGGTGCCCGTTTGCGTGTCTGCGTGCGTGTGTGCGTGTGTACGTGTGTGCGTGTGTGCGTGCGTGCGTATGTTTGTTGCTTTGCCTGCTTGCCTGCCTGCCTGCCTGCCTGCCTGCCTGCCTGCCTGCCTGCCTGCCTGCCTGCCTGCCTGCCTGCCTGCCTGCCTGCCTGCCTGCCTGCCTGCCTGCCTGCCTGCCTGCCTGCCTGCCTGCCTGCCTGCCTGCCTGCCTGCCTGCCTGCCTGCCTGCCTGCCGGCCTGCCTGCCTGCCGGTCTGCCTGCCTGCCGGCCTGCCTGCCGGCCTGCCTGCCGGCCTGCCTGCCTGCCTGCCTGCCTGCCTGCCTGCCTGCCTGCCTGCCTGCCTGCCTGCCTGCCTGCCTGCCTGCCTGCCTGCCTGCCTGCCTGCCTGCCTGCCTGCCTGCCTGCCTGCCTGCCTGCCTGCCTGCCTGCCTGCCTGCCTGCCTGCCTGCCTGCCTGCCTGCCTGCCTGCCTGCCTGCCTGCCTGCCTGCGTGCCTGCGTGCCTGCCTGCCTGCGTGCCTGCGTGCCTCCGTGCCTGCGTGCCTGCCTGCGTACCTGCCTGCGTGCCTGCCTGCGTGTCTGTGTAAATATGTATTTCAATATATCCGTATGTATATATGTATGTATGTATGTATGTATGTATGTATGTATGTATGTATGTATGTATGTATGTATGTATGTATGTATGTATGTATGTATGTATGTACGTATGTATGTATGTATGTATGTATGTATGTATGTATGTATGTATGTATATATGTATATATGTATGCATGCATGCATGCATCCATGCATGCATGCAAGCAAGCAAGCAAGCATGTGTGTATGTAAGTGGGTATGTATGTCTTTGATTCTATTCTAGTGGGGCATTCGTTCTTTCCTGAGTGGATCAAATGGTGTCCTGGAAATTAACCGAGGAATTAGCCGCGCTCATCCGCCGCTACGGTTGGACACGAGGCGTGCGTGGGCATACGACGTCAAGTTGTTTACCGGGAGACGGTCAAATTGACACAGAAATCGCGTTAGTTAACATTGATGGCAGCGTCACTCTCCGATCGCAGTAAAATAGAGTCAAACTATGTTTGTTTCGTCGTTTTAACTTTGTATCAGTCTGTCAAAAGTATACATTTTATAAACAAAGTAAAGTCAAACTATGTGAAACCGTCTGCTGTCGTCAAGCTTCAAGGCACCTGAAAAGAAAATCCAAATTTATACACAAGCACTCACGCAGTCACTCACGACCGCACGCACGCACGCACAGACACACAACTCTAAAAAGAGCACTGTGACACGTCAATGATCGCATTGGTGATGGCGTTAAGCGGGGTACAAAAACGACAAATGTGGAAGACGCAGACACAAGTGCCTCACCATGACCGAGCTAATGTCAACTACGGTAAATACCAAGTCCCTCGTCACCCGCGCTACGTTCAAGACTTATTAAGCCCAACACGAAAGTGCGTTTGAGCCTCGTAGGGTCGCTTTGAATAATGCATGCCCGGCCATCATCAGCGTTTACCGCGCGACACTTGTTCCTCAGCGGAGCGTGGCGCGTCACAAGTTGGCCTTTGAACAGACGCAGGACTGACTCAGCTACTTGCTCTCTGTCGCACGTACTGGCAGCAGTAGCTGCTTGTTTGTCCTTCGTGAAGCTGTGTTTGTTCAGCTATTTCCTCGTCTGATTTAATCAGACCATATCGCAAGAAGGATATTGATATGCTAGAAAGAGTACTAAGGAGAGCAACCAAAACAATACCAAAACTCAAGAATATTAGTTATGAAATGCGTCTAATATAATGCGGTTTAACAACACTAGAAACCAGAAGATTGAGAGGAGATCAGATTGAGCTGTTTGAAATATTGAATGGGTATGAAAATATTGACAGAAATATTTGTTTTCGGTCAATGAAGAGAGAAGGACTAGAGGACATGGCGTTACATTAGCAAAGAAGCAGTGTAGACTACATATAAGAAAATTTCATTTTCATAAAGAACAGTTAACGAATGGAACAGATTATCAGCTGATTGTGGCGGTGCTAGTAGTGTTAATATTTAAAAATAAAATCGACATATATCTAAGACGGGCGGGGTATACTTAGATAGATAGGTTGGACTCTCGATAAGCCAAATGGCTTCCTAGTCCACCTGCCATCTAGAGTTGAATCTCTAAGTGGCAATCTTGTTAAATCTTGTTAAACCAGTCGCAAAGACCATGCTTTGCGTTAAAATGTGTAGACGTTTAATCGTTCAGACGAAATCTGCAGTCAGTTAAACTACATCTGGTCGACATTGTCAAGATAACTAGTATTGGTCGTTAGTGATCATTTGCCAATATTAATCGTTTGGCCAGGCCGACATCAACATTTATTCCAGTGAATTCGTCAGTCATGTTTTTTTTATGAAAGACCCGTTTTGATGTGACGTCTTAAAATTTCCACCGTACCATACCATTTTCTTTACGTGCACCTTGTTGTTTTTGTACGTTTAGCGCAAACGTTACGTTAATGGTACAGCAGTTTGTTCTTTAAAATATTGATACAACATAAATTAAACCTGTGGCGCTACCTGTTCAAGGGATTCTTTGTAATCGGTAATAAACATTCGAGGTGTACTTTATAACATATAATAATTTCCCATTTCTCTGATACTTTCGTCTTGCAAATGTAAGCATAACTCGTGTATTATTTGCGCAACAAGCCGATCCATTAATGCGTTTATACGAATCATTTTGACTTTCTGCCACGATTAATTATAAAGCCAGCCCGATTATAATGAATATTCAAGCATGCACAATGAACCGCGCATTGAACTTGTCGGACAAAACCGAAGCCTGACGAACTGGACCGAATATTCATGTTTACGGATAGAATGGGCGGGGCCCAAACTAGAAATTTGGCATACGCGGAGTTATTTTTTCGATGTGTTGTCAGGGTTACAACTGATTCTTAAAACATATTTGTGTAGAAATATAGGCATAGGATTACAATAAATAATTATGTTAACAGCATACACCACAAACAGTTTTACACTTTGAAAAAAAAACCTTTCTGTTGCAATGTGCAAATTGCCTACTGTGCATTGTGATTCCTATGTTCGGTTTCAACTGCTATGTCGTGCTCATCGCTGCATATCTTGTCTTAGCAACCATGTAATTTATGCCACCAGCTAGCATACAATACTGTGACGTTTGATTGTGTGGGCGCTAGTAGTGTAAATATGTTTACAAATAAAATCGACATAATTTTATATTTCAGAAGGGTGGGAAAGACTTAGTTATAGATAGGTTGTATTCTCGTTAAGTCAAAGGGCTTCCTTGACCACCTGCCACGTACACGTAATTCTCTAGGTGTCAATATTGTTAAAACCTGTTAACTGTTATTGAAATGCATGCTACGTGGAATAATCGTCAGTCAGTAGTTATTATCCTACCTATCCCGTCGACGGCACTGGATTAATAATAGACAGAACAAAGAACGAGTGCCATCGCCACGGACTGCTAGAATTTAGGGCTTAGACCAACAGTTTCCTGTTGACGCTGGAGTGTGGAATAACCATAATATTATTGCAAACGCTAACGTTTAGCGTTTGCACTATGGTTACTCCATTCATAATTTTCAAATAGTAGTGAAACGCCACGGTGTTGAAGGATTCTGCTTCAAATATGACAAACACCCATTCTACCAAAGCATCCACATTGCAGGTGTCACGTTTGTGGCAAGCTAGTTGTTACTTTTGGGATCTGTGTTTGCTTGTGCTGCCTCGCAGCGGATTCATCTAACACTAACAGCTGTTGTTGAACTTACGCGCCAGAGAGGATTAGTAAAATCAACGGCTCAGAATAGTTACCGAGGGTCAGTTATAATTTTGTCAGTTGACGATGTAACATATCATATGGAATACCGGTGTTAATGATTGAAGAAAAAAACAGTTTCAAAACCATATACAATACCGGTTCAAAGGTAAACCCTATATCGGTTCAAAGGTAGACCCTATACCGGTTTACTCTATATATCTCTGTTTTTTACGACATGTGTCATATTTGATAACACATAACACTGTTTTGTGAAAATGCGAAACAGATCAATGCTATGTAAATACTACCAATATTATTACCTTTGGAAATCGAGTAATGCTTAACAATTATCGTGTTTGGCGTATGTACAACACAGTCTTAATATTCAATGTCAATATCATTGGTCAATATTTACGAAAACAATAATAACGTCTTAGAATTTTGCATTTGGATGTCGCAAAAAAACACGAATACCTCGTTGTTTCAACAATTTGCCCATTTCTTTATGTATAAACGTTTTACCGTCGATTTGGTCTGATATCATCACTCTGAATTGTTTCAATGCTGTTTTTACGACATCTGCCATCCTTGGTAACTTATGACGTCGTGTTCTTACTTCTAGCATGACAATACATAAAGGAAACATTTTGGAATACGTCCGAATGATAACCTTTGGTAAAACAATGCATGGGTCTGCGGTTGTTCTTGCTTTCACGACAAATACGCTGTTCTTAATGATAGCATGTTTTCAGAACTATGCATTTCACACAAACAAAACCAGATTGCATTCACTATAATCTGTTTAATAGGTATGACAAAATACATATTGTTTACCATATATCTTGCCTGATGTGTGTGCATACAATACAATCATACAGTACACATTTCATTGGTTAATAAGTGTAAATACTATGGACTAGTTTGTAAATGAACCATATGGATATCTACATAAAGATGACTATCTCGGTTAATTCAACAGTACAAAAAACTAATAATATAACGTTCCATTTGATTTGACAACACATCACCAGAATATCTTATACCACGTTCACTGGTTATTTTATGGGGGGAGTCTTTAGCAACAACATTATGGTATGTCAGAAATAGGTCCAGCTTCTCGATTTCTACAATGTCGATATATAGCATCTAATAGATTCCATGAAATGTTGAAGAATGACAGAAATCCGTGTTTTTCTGAATACAAATGTGTTCACCTTAGTTGGTGTTTATAATGTCATTACCTTTCTCTGCACTTTGGTCCACATTACAGTGGTGTATCTCAAATACTGCCTCCATAGAACAGCGCCAGGCTGCGTAAGCCTACGTGACAATACTGATAAGGGAAGGTCATTGCTATGTAACCTTATACAGCATAACAGGAACGTTTGGCAATTCTGATGAGTAATATACTATTCAGGAGAAACTACATGCCATAATATACATTCCTCAAAAGGGCCACAACATTTCTGTGATTTCAAACGAGTCAGGTAATGTTGTAGTTGGACGTAGTATATACGTTATTTGTTCTTACACTTATGTAACCGTACCTTGTAAAAGAGGAATAATATCAGCTACTAATATCATGATTCTTGATGTGATTAATTTGATCTTGGATGTCGAAATAAACAGCAAATCTGTGGACAACAGAAATTGGTGGCTCGAATTTAATTATCAAAATGTTCGTAATTGTAATGTATACATGTCACAATTTCACGTATTTGCTGAAACACAGACGCCAAATAAAGGTTCTAGTGCCATAGAACACAAATTAAATCAATAGTGTAAGAAGTGGTAATAAAAAAGACACAGATAATTTTTGGGGATTCCTTTTTGATAGGTTTTTCTCACAAAGCTTTGGACCGCTGAGGCCAGTTGAAGATGCTTCAATCAGCGTCCAGAAGCTTTAGAGCATGTCAAAGTCATGGGCGACACATTTGTCCAATTTGCAAAACAATTTTGCCAAAATGTAGGGATGATGTATTATTTACCAAGACATCTACATGTTTGTAGTTAACGTTCGTAAGAAATGCCAACCTGTCATTTACGTTATTTATTATCTTACAAAGGTTGAAAATTAAAATACTATTCACAGAATGTGTCGTAATCGTCAGGGTCCGGGCATGTACCTATGCTATCTACCAGGTATTATGTCTTCGGTATTCTTTCGGGTCTAAAAGAAACATTAGCTCATACAGAAAAGTTGTGCTTAGATCAAACATGACCAGATTTGTCGTTGATTTATTCAATCACGTCTCGTTTATCCGTTCTTCATTAGTCCGGATTCTTCAATGATGCACTATTCACTGCTACACGTTTACGTTATTTCATATTTGGCCTGAAAACCAATCAGCGTCTCTACCCTTATCTGGGTTAAGGCCGCCCTGGCGGTTACAACTGCAGCCCATTAATTCCTCAGGCAGAGTTGAGGGACTCAAAAGTGCTGCCACCTCACGGAGCCTAGGAAACCGAGGCTTCAGCACTACTCCGCTTCCGCTGTTTCGGAACGCGACATCGGCTGACGGACAGGCGGAGAGTGATGTTGACATTAGTTCACCAGAGCCAGCTTCTGCGCTGTCTTGTTGCGTCGCAGCTCCAATAACGAAATACGCCGGAAGAGGGAGAGGTGCTGTTTAAATGTGTTGCCATAATTTATAATTTACTGGGAGGAGAACAACACGTCTGCACCCAGCGAAATTCCACGGAGAGCTGCCCCTTGGCCGTCTGTTCCCACGTCTACGCCCAGCATTACAATAGTGCGACGTCATCCAGGTCAATAATCGGTTTGTTTTAGATCAAACAACAACTGACAGACACATGACATTAGATGAATCAGTTTCTGAAAATCAAATATTGAAACAATAATAATGAAACGATTCACTACGCGATTATTGTCGATAGTTATGCTATGATAGGCAAATGGATAGTTGACTAACCTGTAAGTTTCGCTAATCGCTAGGAATCAAAGTTACTGATAAACGAGACATGAGAACGTGTGTGAAATCATCTGGAACAACGTACGGTACTACTACAAAATCGACTACGTAATATCTGGAATAAACTATACACGAATTAACAACTCCGATATATCAATAGTCGTTTCAAACAAACCACGTTACATTGTTACATATATAAAGAGGCTATTTACATGAATATTTATAGTTAATTTATACAGTATAAATTGGCACAAGGTTTTCGCCTTCCGAGGCGCGCTACAGAATATAAAAGCTGGATTGTTGTAACGATGCACTAACCAACATTGGCAGTCGCGTGAGGGTTACTGCATTGGTTAGTTTCACCAACGATGTATTGTGACATACGACGCGTTGAACGAGCGAGAATTATTGCATATGCTCGACAGTGTTGCGTCTTTACCAAAGCGCCTGTGCTCGTTGTTGTGCGCGGTTTCGTTTTCAAGTTGAAAGTGAAACTAAAATGTCGGCGGTGTGCAGTTCGATTGTTCGTTTGCGTCGGCGACAGTGTTGTTGAAACAAAAATAGCTTTCTTTTCACTTCCAAGATTCATCCCGTTTGGTGTGCTCAGGCACTGTCAGGTACGACACTGAGACGACAACGTTTGCAGCAGTGCGACAGTTTTAGCAGGAACTAAAGGTTTCGTTTTCATGTTGCCAGCCAATGTTTTCTCTGTAAACAAAAAGGCACCGTTAGTAGTGTATTCCACACCGTTACATCGAACGTTGACCAAAGTTAGGGCTGTTGCGTGTCGACCCTTAGAGAATGTGGTAAATGAATAATTATGAATGACAGAACGTTTGGTTTTCAATAGATGAAAATAGAACTGGGTGTAAAACCGTGTAACTAGAAATTACCTAATATCTGCGAATGTCCAAACTAACAACATAGGCCAAAGAATTCCTAGCCTTTCTAAGTTTACTAGTTAATTTTAGTATCCAACACAAACGTGTACAGAATAAAATGTCTAGCAACTCCACGGAGTGAGCTATAGCTGATTTCTACTATCCTATGCTTTCTATTTAGGACTTGTTGCCAATTTATGAAGTGTGTGTGTGTGTGTGTGTGTGTGTGTGTGTGTGTGTGTGTGTGTATGTGTGTGTGTGTGTGTGTGTGTGTGTTATGCGTGTGTGTGTGCGCGTGTATGTGAGTGTGTGAGTGTTTGCGCGCGTGTGTATGTTTGTTTGTTTGTGTTTGTGTTTGTGTTTGTGTTTGTGTGTGTGTGTGTGTGTGTGTGTGTGTGTGTGTGTGTGTGTGTGTGTGTGTGTGTGTGTGAGGGTATGTGTGTATTTGCGTGTGTCTCGGTGTGTCTGTGTACGTGCGTGTGTGCGTGCCTAGGTGCGCGTCAGTGTGCGCGTACGTTAGTCATCATTTGGTTAGAAACATGTTACCATAATTATGGTATTAGTGTAGACTTAAGTATTTTGTCAAAAACACTTGTTTTGTTTACAGTTTAACAATGAACACAACGCTTGATGTATGAGTTGGATACCTGCTTACCTGGAATCGTTTCACTTTCGTTTCACCCGACATGATTGCACGATGTTCCCAATGTGGTGAGATGTTCACAGCTAATTTCTGGAAAGTGAAAGCATTGGATACTGTAAATGAGTATATATGGCGTGATATCTAAAAGGGGAAGGCTTCACACGTAACGCCAAACCCCACAAAAGCCGTATCCTATACCCGGAACTGCGGGCGGGGGGGAATTCGTAGAAGACTTGTTTAACAAGCCACCGAAAGCATTCAATTCATGCACACTTCACTCATGTAGAAACATTGGAAGGATTGACAAGCCAATA
>OZ024862.1:41286174-41293674 GCA_964017155.1 Oasisia sp. SBJ-2009 | reverse complement strand
GTGTGTGCATGCGTGTAATAAGTACTATTGTTTCCGAGCTACGACTAAGCGAAAGGAAAAGTCTCACCACTCAGCTGACATATTTGAACTATAGCAATGATTTAAATAAATGTATATAAATTATATACTATAATTGGCTAGGACAGAATGGTTAGTACACTAATACAATGAAATAGAACAACATAGGCTTGCAACAAAAACAATTTCATTAGAATATTAAAACTGGGATGCATATATTATAAAACTAATATCTATATTATAATTAAACTAAAGCGAAACGTTTAGTACATGAAACTCCACTATGTGGCGCCACCCATCTTGTCACTACACGGAGCCTCAGTCGCTTCGTATTATATTAGCGAAATATCCATTCATGACACAAATAAGCAAGAGGCATTCTAGGCTATATTTTGGTTTCTGTAAATGCGGGGTCTCGTTTGAAATAGTCCGAGCCGGTCGATCAAACAGGGAAGTAGATGACTAATTGTTGTTGGTGGTGGTAAACCGCGATAGGCCGGCGATCCAAGGAGCTCTTTGTATTCACGTTAATCCCTGCACTGCATGGGTCCGTGTTTAATTGTTACGGATCTCCTTCGGGCACATTTAACTCTTAGCTATGTACGCTGTACGACAAAAGATACGCAAATGTTTTGAAATCAACTGTTGTCACTGCACAGTCAACAAGGCGGACGCTTGTCGTCACAGCATGACGCAGCGAGAAGTGGCCAGATATTGGCGATCAAGTCGTGTCAAAGCACGTTCTCTGAACGGCCCAGCCATGAGTTACCAGCACAGGACGTTGTAGCGCTTACATTTTTCCGGCGTTATAAACGTTCCGATTGTCGTTTCTGCGCATGCGCGATGAAGGTAAACTCATCAAAGTGCAGCGAAAAGACAAAGCAATTATGATATAAATACTGTCTAGGGGTTGTTCGTTAGGATGTATGTAACATCTCAGCAAAGTTATTTTTGTCGCAAATTAATACGAGGCAAACAAGTTTTGAGGCATGTTTTGAAAGCAAGCGTAAATCACGTGACTGTAGTGCGTCATAATATGTGACAGTGGTTTAAACAAATATAAGATGTTATTGTAGTGAACGACACTTTAAGCAACTCTTCACGGTAATCACCACAGGAGAGTTAACGAACAGCCCGTGGCATTTATACAAAAAATGCCTTGTCGTTTCGCTGCAGTTTCATGATTTTACATTTATCGCGCATGCGTAGAAACGTCAATCGGGAAATTTATAACGATCAAAAAAATGTACGCGCGACAACGTCGCAATGAGTGGAAATCCTCGCGCGCCAGGTGTCGCTGCGGCTGATGACGTCAGAGCTAGCCCTTCTCAAGTAGCGTAGCGCAACAAACCCTAGCTTGCGAAGGTGGGAGTGCAGATCTCTACGAAGCCTTTCTCACGTGTAAATGTGCATCAAAACATTACGTGTGTGAAATGCATTTAGGTTTATCATATGAATTGCTATAATACCTATATAATAAAATCTAAGCATAATAATCTGAGTAATTCTACGCAGAAAAATCGTAATAGCACTATGAATAAAAAAAAATGTTTAGCATACCAGAACAATTAATGGTCAGTCAAGTCAAAGGTGCAGACATATTACATGGTAACTGTCCAGTACGGAAGGCCTACATTTGATGTCTGATAACCTAATTTTAAGGTTCCCCACGTCAAGTTAATATTGAAGACCCAAGCCCAGCCCATCAATATTGAAGAGCCAAGCCCAGCCCAGCCCATTAATATTGAAGAGCTATGTCCTCCCTACGCCTCTCCGATTCAGACGTGTTCAGATTATTGGTGAGGCGGTCCGATGTCAGTTTGTTACGGTGCTTAAAACCCCGCTACACAGCTTATACCACACCCTATATACATGCATTCCATGTTTTATGGGTGTGGTTCTTGCGTGTCCCGTTAACATAAACTCGCGCAGGGCATTTAAAGGTAATCAAGTCACACGAGTTAGGTAATTAAAGGTGCTTAGCTTGACATTTCCTAACTCATATTGACGATAAAACGTGAAAAAAACCTTCCACACATAACTGCACACATTCGAGCTAGGTGGTACCAAACAACGTATTTTGTTCGATTTTTAGGATGCGATTTCTTTCAACGGAAAGAGTTTGTTCAACTTGAAACTGGTATCTTTGAAACAATCTAACAAAACTTAGGAGTGATCAGTTAGATAAATCGCAGGGGCGGTATACTGCAATATAACGACGACCACACCTCCTCTTCTCCTCTCAGAGCGCGGTAGCATAGTGAGTGAGCGCTAGACTGCCCCTCGTTGTATTAACGGCTCGATTTCTTCTGCAAGCGTTTCGGAACTTTCATTCGTTCGACATCGCTCCAATGAGGTACCACAATAACTAATCCGACAGAAGGCGCTATGACACAACTAGGGTCTTTGTGTCGTCTTTTACGTATTATTGACGTGTGTAAAATGCGGCACGGTTTTGCAAATAGTTTGTGGAACGCTTGTTTAAATCATCCTACAATCAGCTGTTGAACTCGCATGACTCCGAAGCCTCACACATAGTTAAATATGGATACAGTCTGACATGTCCGTAAATGTGAAGGTATAGTATTAGTATGTATATTAATGAACATTTACAACCGATGTAACGTCGACTGGTGGCCCGACGACAGGCGTGCTGGCTCGATGCATGAAAGGATGTTTAAAATCATCTACAGCTCGTCGTATGCATCATACGAGACTGCTACGTCTTCACACATAGTTAAATATTGATATCGTATAACATGTCCGTCAATATGAAAGCATAATATCTACATTAATGTACATTTAGAGTCGATGAAACGTCGCGGGCCGTTCGATTGAATTCAGAGCTAAAACGGCGTTGTTTTGGCTGTTCTGTCTATTGAACATACGGCATGCTCTTCTGTCTATTGACCACACGTAGCCTACGGCATGCCCACATACAAACTATCGCTGGCTACGCGCCTGCGCGGTAAATAGCTCATTGAGGATGATTTAAACAAGCGTTCAGCAAAATATACAACCAGGTACTCATTGACACAACTGAATGAGCTGGAGCAATCTAGAATGGAAAAACGTATCCAAGGTTTCACACTGCAGCACAGGATATAAACCCGGGTTCTCTTCGTCGAGAGTGCGAAACTCCGCCCCTGAGACACTGCGCAGAGAGAGAGAGGCGAGACACGAAGTCACAGTCCTACCCTACCGAACCATACCCGACCCGACCCGACCCACCTGTAGCAGTTGTTGTGGTACTTGTTGTAGCTGGCGTAGGCGATGTGTGCGCCAAAGCCCGCCCCCACAGAGTAGAAAATTTGGACGGCAGCATCCGTCCATACCTGGGCAACCAACACAACACACGGTGTACCTCGTAACTACACAATCAGCACGCGTGTAGCGCATCGTGTTAATGTTGCTAATCAAACCATGTTAAATAGTAATACGAATTTAATAGACGGACCATGCAAAATGTACCATAGATTTTGGTTGAAATGCCAGTGAATTAGGAAGAAACAGTTTATATGCTTGATAGGGCGCCGCTTTCGAAAGTGTCCTCTCGCGGCAAAATGTTATTAACGTTCAATAAGTTCAGGGATTTCAGTGACAGCTTAGCGATTTTGTTTAAACGTAGAAGTAGTTAATTCAAACGTTGCTTCTGCGGCGTTAGCATATGTTTGGGTGTTAAGTATGTCATAATATATTATGTATAACTCGATTTTACAATTATTGCGACGATATTAGAAATGTATTGGTGAATTATTAAGTTGATATTAGAAACACCTAGCGGACTTGTTTTCGATATATTTATTACGTGGGTCCTATGAGACTACATGGCGCCACCGAGTCATTTCCGGCAGATCAGAACACACGATACAGCTTTTCTGCAAATGTAACCCTCAACAGAAAGAAGCCCTTTTATGGAAGGGAAAACGTTCAAACAATAATAGGTTTAAAGCCGGGGTTAGACTAAATATTAGAATTACGGCGAAGTATTTATCATTTACTACTGACCTAGGTGTACTTTATTTTCAAACACTGGTAGAATAGATGGAGTCCTTGGAACAGAATAAGTCATACAATGCGAAATGTTACCGGAGTTGTATACACTTTCTTTCACAGACAGTTTCTAGTCTAAGATACAATTCAACAGACACATCAGGCAGGTGTGGCGACTGACGTACCGAAGGGTCGCTGAGTCGATCGATCCTCGGCGTGATGAAGTAGAGGATTCCCTCCGTGGCACCGGGCAGCATGAGACCTCGCACCAGCAGCACCGACAGCACGACGTACGGCATAGTGGCCGTCACCCACACGACCTGACACACATACATACACACGTGGGTAGAAACAGAGTACATGCGGAAATAAAACGGACGTACACACGGACGGACGGACGGACGGACGGACGGACGGACGGACGGACGGACGGACGGACGGACGGACGGACGGACGGACGGACGGACGGACGGACGGACGGACGGACGGACGGACGGACGGACGGACGGACGGACGGACGGACGGACGGACGGACGGACGGACGGACGGACGGACGGACGGACGGACGGACGGACGGACGGACGGACGGACGGACGGACGGACGGACGGACGGACGGACGGACGGACGGACGGACGGACGGACGGACGGACGGACGGACGGACGGACGGACGGACGGACGGACGGACGGACGGACGGACGGACGGACGGACGGACGGACGGACGGACGGACGGACGGACGGACGGACGGACGGACGGACGGACGGACGGACGGACGGACGGACGGACGGACGGACGGACGGACGGACGGACGGACGGACGGACGGACGGACGGACGGACGGACGGACGGACGGACGGACGGACGGACGGACCCGCATACCGGACGGACGGACGGACCATACGGACCCGCATACGGACGTACATATGGACGCAAACATAGATGTACACATGGATATATACGTGGACGGACGTACACATGGACGTACACATGAACGTACACGTGGACGTACACCCGGACGTACATACGAACGTTACATAGACGTACACACGGAGTTACACACGAACGTACACACGAACGTACACATGGACGTACATACGGACGCACACACGAACGTACACACGAATCTACACGTGGACGTACATACGGACGTACATATGGACGTACACACGGACGACATACGAACGAACGTACACGTGGACGTACATGCGGACGTACACACGAACGTACACATGGATGTACATATTAGGCAGATGTGCCACACACGAACGTACACGCGGACGTACATGCGTACGTACACATGGACGTACACATGAACGTATATACGGACGTACACACGGACACATATACGGTACGTACACACGAACGTACTCGTTGACGTGCATGTGTATGTACACACGAACGTACACATGAACGTATATACGGATGTACACACGGACACATGTACGGTACGTGCCGCGTGCCGTTTAGAGCCAAACAGTCGCAACTCTACCGGTGTCTGCGGCCTCACGGCACACCGACTGACAGCCCGATCCGACTATGGATACACACCTTGCCGGACGACTTGACGCCCTTCCACAGGGAGAAGAAGAGGATGACAAAGACGCCCATGAGACAAAGGACGAGCCGCCATCTGGGCGCTCCCAACTGCCCTATCCCGCTGTCACTATCCAGCCCCAGCACGGCGCGCCTGAAACAACGTCGCCATGACAACGGTGAAGCTGGTAACGGAATCTAAAGACTACAAACGAAGCGGAAATTAAAGATTTACCGTTTTTGCAATAAACAATATATCCGTTTTACTGATGGAATGTTTAGTTCGTGAACATGGTCTGGAATTGTTTTTTTAATGAATAAAATTACCATCAAAAGCGTCACGATTCAGATTGTGTGTGAACTAGAAAGTCTTAGACATAGGGTCCAACAAATATTTGTTCTACTATTAACTGGGATAAGCTATTTTTGGATACTAATGCCAATGAGACTTTGAATATTAGATGCCAGATCAGTGAATTCGTGATCAGTGAATTCACAGGTTTTGTTTAATTCCCTGCATTGGATCCCTCGACCGCCTGAGAGAAAGATAAATGCCGCTGAATCGTAGATAGTTTTCTCACTTTCGACATTTGTTCACAACGGTTGACGAGGTTGTGTCTTTTCATGGAAGGTAAATGGTCTATTGGAAAGTTGAGGTGGTCGGTTATTGTAACTTTTGCCGATCATATATTTAGTTGAAACCCGTCTACACGTATACAAACAGTATCCGAGCTAACTCGATGACACAGTAATTGTCATGTTAATTTCACCTTCGGGACACGACGAAACTTAGATTGTCCTTAATGTTAAGGTGGCTGGACGATACAGGTATCATTGATGCGGTGATCGACAGTACTTAGATTCATTAATCGCCATTACCTTCATAACGTACGCTTATGTTTCACGAGACCCCGCTATAGCTAGTGCCGTACTTACGTAATCCCTGCTATAGTTAGTGCCAAATTCTAGTATTATCCGCTATAGCTAGTGCCGTATTCACGTACTCTCCGCAATAGTTAATGCCGTACTCAGGTACTGCTCGCTATATCTAGTCCCGAACTGCCCGTTATAGTTAGTGCAGTACTCACGTAGTACCCGCTATCGCTAGTGCCGAACTCACGTATGCCCTGCTATAGTTAGTGCAGAACTCACGTAGTTTTCGCTATCGCTAGTGCCGTACTCACACACTGCCCGTTATAGTTAATGCCGTACTCATGTACTCCCCGCTAAAGCGCCCTACTCACTTACACCACGCTATGGTTAGTGCCGTACTCACGTATTCCAGTTATAGCTAGTGCCGAACTCACGTACTCACCGCTATAGCTAGTGCCGTACTCACGTATTCTAGCTATAGCTAGTGCCGTATTCACGTACTCACCGCTAGTGCTAGTGCCATGCTCACGTATTCTAGCTATAGCTAGTGCCGTATTCACGTACTCACCGCTAGTGCTAGTGCCATGCTCACGTACTCCCAGCTTTAGCTAGTGCTGTACTCACGTAGTCCCAGCAATAACTATTTTCGTATTCACGTAATCCCCGCTATAGCTAGTGCCGTACTCACGTAGTCCCCGCTATAGCTAGCGCCGTATTCACGTACTTCCCGCTATAGCTAGTGCCGTACTCACGTACTACCCGCTATAGCTAGTGCCGTACTCACGTACTCCGCGCTATAGCTAGCGCCGTACGTACTTACGTACTCCCCGCTATAGCTAGTGCCGTACTTACGTACTCCCCGCTATAGCTAGTGCCGTACTTACGTACTCCCCGCTATAGCTAGTGCCGTACTCACGTACTCCCCGCTATAGCTAGTGCCGTACTCACGTACTCCCCCGCTATAGCTAGTGCCGTACTCACGTACTCCCCGCTATAGCTAGTGCCGTACTCACGTACTCGAAATACTCGGCCGTGGACGACGAGCCGTTGGCCGGTATCGCCGAGGCGTTGGCGCTGGTGTAA
>OZ024862.1:41278674-41281174 GCA_964017155.1 Oasisia sp. SBJ-2009 | reverse complement strand
ATAATATACTGTATAAATATTTGGCTATACACAAAGGTTATTTATAGTAGTGTCTAAAAATGTACACGTTAAAAGCGTAATGCTTGAAATTCGTTCAAAGATATAGCATTGTTGATGGATCATAATGATTTTATTTGTATTTTTATTTCTCTACTCTGTATTTTATATTTTATGATGACGAACGCTGCAACATAAATTTCCCGGTTCAGGACAATAAAGTTTTATTGTATTGTATTGTATTGTATTGTATTGTATTGTATTGTATTGTATTGTATTGTATTGTATTGCATTGCATTGCATTGCATTGCATTGCATTGCATTGCATTGCATTGCATTGCATTGCATTGCATTGCATTGCATTGCATTGCATTGCATTGCATTGCATTGCATTGCATTGCATTGCATTGCATTGCATTGCATTGCATTGCATTGCATTGCATTGCATTGCATTGCATTGCATTGCATTGTATTGTATATCAAAGTACACGAAACAATTTTTGATGACAGATACATTACGCGTAATGGTACGGACACATACAAAATATTATCGATGATGGTTCGTATAATCAAACAGTGTCGATGGCTATTCGTACACGGACACATTGTCGAGGGCTTCTTGTACACCAAACAGATAAATGAGAAACGTATCGATAAAAATATACTATCAATGATGACACATTACAGATGATAACTCCTGTACGGACTCCTTATATTACGTGCGCGCACACATATAACACCAGTGACGAAAGCACGAATACTGAGTGATACTATTTTAACTGACGCCAGTTTACAACGTGTTGTGTAACAGCGCACGCGACGCGATACGTCTTTACTTCCTCGGCGTTGTCTCGCGTTGCCTAGACGACCCGTTACACGATAGATAACCAGTTCAATGACCTTGTTGACAAGCAGAACTTTAATGGGTGATGTTATCTACGCGGCACGGGGAGGCACTAGATAGGGCCGGCAGCATGAAGGTATTTCAACGGACTCGGTAGCTACATCACACCCGTCCCTCGCTTCTGTACCAGTGTGACGACGCGATTGGATTACGTAAACAGTGAATTTTTGGAAATCGGAAAGGAGGCCAGTTTTTGTACCGACGAGTTTGCCGAGTTATCAGTTTGCGGGATAGCAAGTTGCGTGACAACTTGACAAGTGTTGGTATCAAGCCAACACTCTCCGCATAAAACATATACTTTTTTGGATTGTCACAAATTCGAATGTCACACAAAAGAAAATTACACATTGAGTTCCGTCCGATGACCTGCTAGTCCAGATTCATTTCTATAGCAGTAAACCTTGTGAATATTGTCCTATTAATGCGGTGACGTCAGGATTCAACATTAGAAACAGAAAGTAGATTAGAATTAATCGACGGTCTTTGGGGTTCTTGCTTAGTTCTATACACGTATATTATTAGTTGGGCTTGTTTCATAACATCGCTACATGGAAATGTGTAAAATATTGTAAAACCTTAATTTATTCTTTAGATCTATTTATTTTAATGTTTTAAAGTATTTATTAAAATATTTTATTAAAGTATTTTTTATAAGTTTAGTTAAATAACCACAGAAAATATGTTTTAATGTCTTAACCTATTTAAATTACCTTTATAGATGCATTTCAAATAAATTATTCTCTACTTTTTTAATTAATTTTATATTTATGCTAATGTTTTAAATTATATATTATTTCAATCTATTTTAACAAATATATTTTGCATGTTTTATGTACCTATTTCAATCTGTATTGATTGCCCAGAGAATGAAATAAACCATTATTATTATTACTACCTAAACCGTATTGTCTAGCGCAAAGCACAAGCTGGACTCGTTTTGAAATGGCAAAATCCTCCCGTTTATATGTGTCTATGGGCTTGGGTATTTTAGGATTTAAATACGTTAGAAGCTACGTAAAATAGTATTATAACACATTCCGTGATGTGGTGTAAGACCACAATAAGGTGTTCGTCCGCCATACCCGTGCGACCAAATAGTACCCTATAGAAACAGCATTATGCAGGTTGTCTCACTTTCCGTGAGCACATGTGTAGTGTGGAGTGATTATAAATTATGTTTTTGTGCAGCGTAGCACCAGAGCTGTCAAATTATGACAGCTGTAGTCGGTGAATTTCTGCGTATTAATACAGTTGTAATTTTGCTTGGTGGTGTAATCAAGGGCAATCCGTGGGTGGTTCTAGTTGAAATAGAGGGGTGTAGGGTTGGAAAGAAGTTTGTGGGAGCCTCAGGTGGGAGAATTTCACGATTTTTTTTAACAGAATTTCTGTCTATGGAGGGTAAATATACTGTGAAACTGACAATAACAGATCTTTTCAAGTTTAATAGGAAATGAAGGAAACGTTATAATGGTCGCCTATGGAAAATACCAATGTGGTTTGACTCCATATAGACTGTTCACAACAATGTAGTCTGTGGACACGTGGTATTCAGTGAAGGAGGAGGCTGGAGCGTCGTCACAAGCCGTTGTCTCGGGAAGC
>OZ024862.1:41198674-41273674 GCA_964017155.1 Oasisia sp. SBJ-2009 | reverse complement strand
TTATATTACGTGGCTCTGCGAAAAACGTGATTTCTCGTGGGCGTCTTAATGGACTGGCCGAGCCTATAAACAACTCGCGCGGGAGTAATCATTATCACTCACGCGTCATTTTAAATGTTATCTCGGTTATATAAGTGAGTACATCGCAGCGATGGGTGTGTGTGTGTGTGTGTGTGTGTGTGTGTGTGTGTGTGTGTGTGTGTGTGTGTGTGTGTGTGCGCGCGCGCGTGCGTGTGTGCGTGCGTGCGTGAGTGCGTGCGTGCGTGTGTGCGTGTGTGCGTGCGGCGTGTGTGCGTGTGTGTGTGTGCGTGTGTGCGTGTGTGCGTGTATGCGTGTGTGCTTGTGTATGTATATGTGTGTGTGTCTGACTGAACGTGTGCGTTTGTGTATGTCTGTGTGTGCGTGTGTACGAATGTGTATGTATGCGTCTGACTGTGTGTGTGCTGCGTGCGTGGGTGTGTATATGTGTGTGTTTGACTGTGTGTGTGCTGCGTGCGTGCGTGTGAATGTGCGTGCGTGTGTGTGTGTGTGCATGCGTGTGTGTGTGTGTGTGTGTGTGTGTGTGTGTGTGTGTGTGTTTGTTTGATTGTGTATGTATGTGGGGGTATATATGTGGGCGTATGTATGTATGTGTGTGTGTGTGTGTGTGTGTGTGTGTGTGTGTGTGTGTGTGTGTGTGTGTGTGTGTGTGTGTGTGTGTGTGTGTGTGTGTGTGTGTGTGGTATTCGTGTGTGTGTGTGTGTGTGTGTGTGCGTGCGTGTGTGTGTGCGTGCGTGTGTGTGTGTGCGCGTGTGTGTGTCCATTCGTGCGTGCGTGCGAGCGTGTATATGAATGGACACACTTCGTGCAGCAATCACGACGTGCTGAAAGTTACAAAGCGAAATCGCGAGTCCGAGTTGGATTGAACTGGTCTGTCGGTGGCAACACGGTACGAGCTTTGTCGATCATAAAGAATGGGTAACTCGATATAATATGATTTAACATTTCATATATATTGTTACAGCAAACTGTAAATAAACCAAACACGCATGTCTGATTCAGGTGAGTTTACAACACATGACATGTTATATAATAACTTATTCTTTGAACATACTATATGTTGTAGGTGTAGTCTGGTGATCTTGGACCGGACGGTCATCTGGGCTTCATCCCGATTGTGATCATTACAGCTCCATGTCAAGATGACCTTCGGTGACACTGATTGGATCACTCCCATGAACATGACGTCTTCAGTGGTACTTTTATGTCCGCCAAATACCGGACACGGCCGACCTTTAGTGGTCATCCGACCCACAACGACACAAAGCCCCAAACTTGACCCCCAGTGTTTTGGGCAATAAACCCGGAACTCTGGCCCATGTACCGGACGTGACTGTTGCGACACTACGGCGCCCTGTGTGCTATTTCGGTCGTGCCTAAATTTACTTCGAAAGCTATTTTTGTTATGGAAAGGTATTTGAAAGTAAATGACGTCTAATTGAACCCTCGCTAATTTCTTCACAGCTCCGCGATAACCTCCCGGTATTTATCCTTCTACATCCTTTACAATTATTCGCACTTGCCGATTGCATGAACAACTTTGAACATTATCATCTTGTACTTTTTATAGCTCAAACTGTTATAAAAGAGTGCTGCGCGCCACATCCATTATCCCGTCGAAACCACATTTCACTAATGCAACGGTTTGAATGAAGTTACACCGAAGAAGCAGTAAAGTCAGTTGCGGTTTGCCGCTGTGGTGGTACCAGAATAGACCGGGCCCAGAATCGACCGGGCCCAGATTCGGCCGGGCCCAGATTCGACACGATTCTGCCGAATCTGGGACCGCAACGGTAGCATGCATGGCTTCTGCGTTATTACAAACATAATTTCCGTTAGTAGTACATCAAGTATTCCAATATGATTGGTATTCGCATGCTTTAAATACAAATGCATGAGCGGTAAGCGTTTTGAGGGAACTCGGCCCGGGCGTGACGCATGTCATCAACACTACGTCAGACCAGATAAAAGCGGGACTGCGCTTGCGCGCGCATGCGGGGTATGCGTTTAGCCGAATCTGGGACCGGCCGAATCGGGGACCACCACACCGGACAGATACGGGAAGTGGAGCTGGAAATAACTATGTCCCGTAGAGGCACGTAGTTGGAGCCACTGTTCGACCGTAGGGTCCCACATAAGGAGGAGTTAAAGGGATACTCCAGTCAGGGACAGGTTCACCGTATTAGTTTGCATATGTATACTGTATTGGTTGTGCCTAGTAACTGTGCACAAAGATCGTTAATAAACAATTAATTGTAGTTTAATGGTATCAAAAACATGCTATCTTAGATTCAGGGCGCTGCCTTCTTCAGACTTACTTATGCGCCAGTGACGTAAGCCAAATCGTTTACGTCACTGGCGCATTGTTGAAAAAGGCAAGGATTGGCGGAATCTTAGCTAATAACTGTGATTGTGACGTAAGCAGTCCGCGACGTACTGGATACATCAAATATCATTGGACAGACATAGGATGTTCGAACATGTATGCGCCAATGGCGTAAGCGGTTTGCGTCATTGGCGCATAAGTCTCAAGATGGCAGCGCCCTGAATCAAACATGAAGTGTTTCTGATACAATTATACTATAATTAATTGTTTATTAACTATCTTTGTGCCAATATAGTATACAGATGTAAGTAAATGGTGTGAATATCTCACTGATTGGAGTATCCCTTTAACGTTGGCCCAGTAACCATAGACGTGTCATCCTTGTCGTTTGAACGCGAGCAACTGCCAGAGGTAACGACGCATCAGAACGCCCGATAGATGTTAGCCAAGTTTTAATGAGAATCTTGAATGTGAACGGGAGTCGGAATCTTAAGTTGATGCATGGGTAATGACGCCTACGTTCTCGCGCGCCCGAGGTTTTCACACGAGGACCAAAGCCGAGCTACGGGGATTCTCGAACTTAGCAACGCGTCTTGAAAAAGCATGCAATTTTTTTGCCGTTTTTCAGCGGCTATTCGAACATCGCTCACGGTGTAACCGCAGCCTTCGTTAATGAAATGACTCACGCATCGATCATCTATTTAGGAACATATCAGATGGAGAAAGGCTTTTCAGTTATACGTTCTATTTTAAATTGTCACTTCGGCTTGCTTAAGTTGTTTTTACAAAGAATTCTGAATAGACTAAACCCAATGAGTAACGCATAGGTAATATCGCCCTCTGTAGTGTAGATATAATTATAATAGTGCGTCCCGGCAGTATAATAGCGGCATAAACTGCCTGTCGGGGGTGCATGGCGCAAATGTTTTTTTTATAGCGCTGTCTCCTTTATCAATTCCATGTTAAATATTATGGCACAGTGAGTTAATTGTACTTTTTTTATCAACTTAACCATATTCTTAACCATAACATTAACCTTAAACACCTAGCCCTAGCCATAACCCTAAAGCTATCCGTAACTTTAAAGATAAATCTAATCCTAAACCAAACCCTTATCCTAACCTAGCCTAGCCTAGCCTAGCCTAGCCTAGCCTAGCCTAGCCTAGCCTAGCCTAGCCTAGCCTAGCCTAACCTAACCTAACCTAACCTAAACCTAAATATCACGATAACCCTGATATATGCTTAAATTGTATATGTAGTGGGTTAATAATTTGCCGCCAGTCATTACATACCATTAAATGTGGGGAGCAATTTTATAAAGCAGAATGTAGAAGCAAGTGTAGTAACGAATTGGGGCAGTGGCAGAGTTTCAAACTCTTGACCAAGAGAACCCGGGTTCAAATCTTTTACAGTCGTGTCAAACCGTAGGAATTATTTTCACTCTACATTACTCCAGTTCACTCAGCTAAATGAAAGTGTATGCGGCTGTAGATAGTGATGTATATTTGTGTACGAATAGTCTTCGCGCGCATAAATTGCAGCTTGGCTAAATGTTTCCCAGGAAAGGCAAGACGGTGTTCGATTGAACAGGTCTGTCAGGGAGTAAAGCGTAAAGCGCTTTGAGCTGTCTTGAAGATTTCACAGAGAATGTGTACCGAAGTCACACACTCGGTGTAGACAACTAGCACGAAGTCAGCAATGTGGTATAATTCTTCAGTGATACGCTACGCGGGAAAATACAATGTAGTTCAAAAAAGCAGACGTTGGTCGACCAGCAATATTCAACGCACAGAATTTCTAGGCGGTGTATTTGCACAAAATCGACTCGTCGAATTTCAGCGTATATGCCGAAACACGCCCTTGCCCATCGCTATATTTCCGTCTCATTATATCGAAATAACCCGCTTGCGGTAAATCTTTGCTCTTTATCTTTGCTCTTTTGATAAATGTCAAAGAACACGCACCAATCACCAAGCAAGTCCTCCATTTCCCCCGCCCGCCATTTACTATGGAAACATACTGATCTCTACGCTGAACTCGTTACCACAAGAACATTGGCCGCTATACCGCACACTTTATCGAAAACGTCAAGAAACGGTGCCGAATCTACGGTGAACGTTCGCTACACTACAGCGTTGTTGCGCTTACATTTATCCGGTCATTATAATCTTTCCGATTGATGTTTCTGCGCATGCACGATAAATGTAAAATCATCGATTTGCAGCAAAACAACAAAGTATATTTTGTATAAATGCCATGGGCTGTTCCTTAACTCTCCTGTAATGATTACTGTGAAGAGTTACTTAAAATGTCTTCAATACAATAACATATTACATTTGTTTAAATATCTGTCACGGATTAATGCTCACTACAGTCACGTGATTTACGCTTGCTATCAAAACATGCCTCAAAACTTGTTTTCCTCGTGATGCCTTGCGACAAATAACTTTGCGGAGAGGCTATATACATCTTAACGAACAACCCATAGTATTTATACCATATATGCTTTGTTCTTTCGCTGCATATTGATGCTTTTACATTTATTGCGCATGCGCAGAAACGTCAGTCGTAACGTTTATAACGCCGGAAAAATGTAAACGCTACAGCGTTGCCAGCGAGTCCTTTCTGATATGTCAGTGGCGTGTGTACACTCACGCGTACCGTCGAAATGCTATATTCCTTCAGTAGCCGTTGGCGGTCTTACAGCAGGGCCTAATTAGACGAGCCACGTTGTCGGCACCACAATAGCGAGCGAGCGCGGATCTTGAACGAGCGGAGACCGTCGCTTCACGACAGTGGCCAGGCCGTATGAAGTGGGCCCGCATTCATTCGTCGTCTCCAACAGGTCCCATAGATACACGATCACGACACTTCTATGTCTCATCCGTATAGGGAATATTTCACTTTAACTGGATTGGGAATTATGTTAATATGCATTATCACTGGAGTGGAGAATGACAGCGAATGACAACGAATGACAACGAATGACAGCGAATGACAGCGAGTGACAGCGACGTGTGGACGGTTGGTGGAGGCAGTTTGGAAGAAGAGTGAGATGGGAAGATGACGCAACTTTAAAACCAGCATTGACGCCAGCTTCGGTCAACAACTATTATGATTACCGCTAACTTCGTAATCTCTTGAAGCGGTTGAATACGTCAAGGACTGTTTTGTGTTGAACGAAATCGCTTAAAAGTGTGCATGGTGCAGGATACGAATATATTGTTACCTTACAATGTTTACCCAGCAACAACATATGTCATACTTGCACAATCTGGACGCAATTCAATTCAAACCCGGCTAGTGAGTTCGACTCTCTAGCTCTATGGTTTTGACGAATGTACGCACACACAAACCACCACCCCACACACCCCTATTCGTTCTACGCGACAAACCTACATACCCATTCATGTGTACAGTTGTTAAAACGACCCGGATCGCTTGCATTACGAAGGCGGTGTGTTGTCGCTGGTGCTCAGAACCATCATTAGTGTTGATATTGATAGCGGCATTAATACTGTTTGCACGAAACGGGACATGGTCACCTACTTGTCCGACTACAGGCGGTCAGGGTGGCTCATACCGGTCAGGACCTTAAGTTATCACGTAGCCTTTTCGGGTAAGGTTTGTTGCTGTTGTGTTTGGTAACTAAGCATCTGCAGATCAGAATGCCAACAGTAAAAACCCGGCGAGCCCTTAAATCCTTCATTCCGTCCTCCATCAAGTATCTGAATCAGCCACAACAAAATTAATCGTTGACATATCACAATCTCTACCGCTGCCAATGCACTGTTGTTTTATCATATTATTATAATTAATTAACTAATTTATCTTATTATAATATTGTCATATTGTTTTAGCATATATATTTATTCCAACATATATTATATATATATATTGTATCTACCATTTACATATTTACATGCTTGAATTTACTGTATACATGCAATAATATATGACTTAAGTATTGTGCTTTTATGCAACCTCCAAAGTGCAAACTGTATTTCCACTCAATGATTGGACAATACAGTTATTATTGTTATTATTATTCATCAATGTAATAAAAATCTATATGTGGAATTTCCATTACCCTGTTGTTTTGGTAATTCTACCATAGATCGAGTTCAGCCTATTCGTTGTTTATAGAGGCCCGAGAAGATTACAAGACGCCTATCGACGTCATTACAATGTCAAATTCAGGTTTTGTTCCTGTAGTAGAAAATATCACAGGTCATAGTTAATTTACCGTATTGTTTACCGTGTAAATTGTTGTTTATTTGGTTGTTTAGTCACGCTGGTCAGCTTTTGTAGGGTCACATATTTGTGCGGAGGTTGGGAATAGCTATATATATATATTCAATCAACATGACATTGGGAGTAGTTATATTCTTACCTCACACTTTGTTACGACTGCGGTTAAGTCACGGTTGGTCAATTCGTGGGAGTTTGTATAATACGCTTAATTGAAAGTGAGTGTATTAACCTGCTTTGATAGTTTCTTGAGAAGTACATTATTCTCAATTTGATTAAACTAGAAACATAAATATTCATGAATAAATAACATATTAGGCAAATCTGGTTATCGTCCTGCGGGTGTGCTAATAGTGTTTGTTTCGAACGGTCTTTACGAATGCAAATAATCACTCTGTGATGTCGTAGTATTCACAATAAACGACAGCGCGATTTGTTTTCGTAGGTAGATAAGCGATTTTGTTTCTTCTACTGCTACTTTTTTGTCTTCTTCCTCTTGACCCCTTGCGGGGTGGAGCCTATGACCCCTTGCGGGGTGGAGCCTATGACCCCTTGCGGGGTGGAGCCTACGACTCCTTGCGGGGTGGAGCCTATGACCCCTTGCGGGGTGGAGCCTATGACTCCTTGCGGGGTGGAGCCTATGACTCCTTGCGGGGTGGAGCCTATGACCCCCTGCTGGGTGGAGCCTATGACCCCTTGCGGGGTGGAGCCTATGACCCCTTGCGGGGTGGAGCCTATGACCCCTTGCGGGGTGGAGCCTATGATCCCTTGCGGGGTGGAGCCTATGACCCCTTGCGGGGTGGAGCCTATGACCCCTTGCTGGGTGGAGCCTATGACCCATTGCTGGGTGACCCCTATGACCCCTTGCTGGGTGGAGCCTATGACCTCTTGCGGGGTGGAGCCTATGACCCCTTGCTGGGTGGAGCCTATGACCCCTTGCGGGGTAGAGTCTATGACCCCTTTCGGGGTGGAGCCTATAACCCCTTGCGGGGTGGAGCCTATGACCCCTTTCGGGGTGGAGCATATGACCCCTTGCTGGGTGGAGCCTATGACCCCTTACGGGGTGGAGCCTATGACCCCTTGCGGGGTGGAGCCTATGACCCCTTGCTGGGTGGAGCCTATGACCCCTTGCGGAGTGGAGCCTATGACCCTTGCGGGGTGGAGCATATGACCCCTTGCGGGGTAGAGCCTATGACCCCTTGTAGGGTGGAGCCTATGACCTCTTGCAGGGTGTAGCCTATGACCCCTTGCGGGGTGGAGCCTAAGACCCATTGCTGGGTGGAGCCTATGGCCCCTTGCGTGGTGAAGCATATGACCTCTTGCGGAGTGGAGGCTATGCAACTTTCGTTGGCTTCTCTATTTTCCATGTAATGGCCCCAAACTTCTTCAAATGTCACTCACGCGTGACCGTTCTTGCAGTCTGTCATCGCCCAGTCTTTGTACGAGCCACGTGTCCTGTCCTTATCAATCTGCTTCCGACTATGTTCCTCTTTGGGTGTTTTTTTCATTCCAGTCTCGCCTTTCAAGTCCTTCGTCTTCCTTCTATCGTCTTACTTTACCCTATATATATACTTTTTTCTAACTAGTTTCTGCTACCAGTGACTTCTCCTGCCACTGTGTCGGTGTCGGTGTCGGTGTCGGTGTCGGTGTCGGTGTCGGTGTCGGTGTCGGTGTCGGTGTCGGTGTCGGTGTCGGTGTCGGTGTCGGTGTCGGTGTCGGTGTCGGTGTCGGTGTCGGTGTCGGTGTCGGTGTCGGTGTCGGTGTCGGTGTCGGTGTCGGTGTCGGTGTCGGTGTCGGTGTCGGTGTCGGTGTCGGTGTCGGTGTCGGTGTCGGTGTCGGTGTCGGTGTCGGTGTCGGTGTCGGTGTCGGTGTCGGTGTCGGTGTCGGTGTCGGTGTCGGTGTCGGTGTCGGTGTCGGTGTCGGTGTCGGTGTCGGTGTCGGTGTCGGTGTCGGTGTCGGTGTCGGTGTCGGTGTCGGTGTCGGTGTCGGTGTCGGTGTCGGTGTCGGTGTCGGTGTCGGTGTCGGTGTCGGTGTCGGTGTCGGTGTCGGTGTCGGTGTCGGTGTCGGTGTCGGTGTCGGTGTCGGTGTCGGTGTCGGTGTCGGTGTCGGTGTCGGTGTCGGTGTCGGTGTCGGTGTCGGTGTCGGTGTCGGTGTCGGTGTCGGTGTCGGTGTCGGTGTCGGTGTCGGTGTCGGTGTCGGTGTCGGTGTCGGTGTCGGTGTCGGTGTCGGTGTCGGTGTCGGTGTCGGTGTCGGTGTCGGTGTCGGTGTCGGTGTCGGTGTCGGTGTCGGTGTCGGTGTCGGTGTCAGTGTACCCAAGCCATACTAACACGCACATACACATCATCATCATCATCATGCTGTCGGTCGCGAAGCGACAAAGACTGCTTCCATCACTTGACTGTTGCTCTCCATTTGTCTCTCTGCTGTAAGAGTGATGTCCATGAGTCGATCTTTATGTCTCTCATCTTCAGGTTTCTCTTGATGGTATCTTTGAACCGGAGACGAGGGCGCCCGCTTTTTCTGTGACCAGAAGGCAGTTGAGAGTAGAGAACCTGCTTCGGTAGCCTGTCTGGTGACATCCTCATGAGGTGTCCAGTCCACCGGAGATTCTTTCTGATCAGAAGATCTTCCATAGATGGCAGCCCTGTTCGTTCTAGTATTTCCTTGTTTGTCACTTTGTCCATCCAGGTTATCCTCATGATCGAACGCAGATGTCGCATCATGAAGACATGCAGCTTTTTCACCTGTCGTCTGTACACTGTCCAAGCCTCAGCTCCGTATAGGAGGGTGGACAGGACGATTGCACGGCATATCTTGCCTTTAACCCGCATGGACACATGGTGGTTGTTCCAGAATCTCTGGCGTAGTCGACCGAAAGATGCCATCCTCCTCTGTATTTCGTCGTCCATGCATCCATCACTTGATATAGTGCTACCGAGGTAGGTGAATTCTAGAACAGAGTTCAGCTTATTTCCATCAACCATGATATCCTCCTCTCGGGTTCTTGTAGAGTTGGATTGGTACAGCACCTCGGTCTTCTTGAGGTTAATCTTCAGGCCGAACTTCTTTGACGCATCGGAGAAAGCATCCACTATTTTCTGCATCTCTTCAGCAGAGTGTGCAACCAGTGCACTGTCATCTGCGAATAGCAGCTCTCTCATCAGTATCCGAGTAGTCTTGGTCTTTGCTCTGAAGTGTGCGACGTTGAATAGGTCAGCGCTCTGTCTGGATTGTATGTAGATGCCACCCCCCATGTCTCGGAAAGCCTCGTCGAGCATTGCTGATAGGAAGATGGAGAAGAGCGTGGGGGCCAGTACACAACTTTGCTTGACCCCATTTGTGACACTGAACGATTCCGAGACTTCCCCTCCAACACTAACATTCGCCATCATTCCAGTATGTAGTGCCTCGATCATTGTTGTGAACTTCTCTGGGCAGCCATACTTCCTCAGTAGCTGCCATAGCCCGGTCCTCCCAACTGTATCGAACGCCTTGCTGAAGTCGACAAATACCATGTACAGTGGTTGGTCCTGCTCAATGCACTTTTCTTGTAGTTGTCGGAGAGAAACTATCATATCCACGGTGCTCCGGTTACCTCTGAAGCCACATTGTGTCTCCGGAACTACCTCTGGTGTTATGTGGGTAGATAGTCTGTTGAGGAGGATCCTGGCGAAAATCTTGCCCGCTATGGAAAGAAGAGAGATTCCTCTATAGTTCCCATAGTCTGTTCGATCGCCTTTCTTGTAGATGGTTACAATGCTGGCATCCTTCCATGCTTGTGGTACAGAACCCATCTCCCACGCATTGGTGATTAGTTGGTGCAGTCTGCTGAACAGATTGTCACCTCCGTGCTTCCATACTTCTGCAGGAATTCCATCTCCTCCAGGTGCTTTGCCATCTTTCAGGCCGGCGATTGCTCTAGCCATCTCATCCATAGTTGGAATCTCATCGAGGCTTGTCTTGATAATGCGCTGCGGGATGTTGTCCAGAGCTTCGTGATTTATGTCGCCAGGGACATTGAGTAGCTTCTGGAAGTGTTCACTCCATCTTGCCACAACTCTCTTGCTGTCAGAGAAGGTCTCCATTCCATCTGTTGATTTCAGTTGAACAGGTCCCTTCTTTTTAGGTCCCCACACTTCCTTCAGTCCATTGTAGAAGCCCTTCATGTTGTTACTGTCAGCAGCTCTCTGCACACACATACGCACGCGCGCACACACACATACATATTCACACGCACGCACGCACGCACGCACACACACAGAGTTAGATACACACTTACACACACACGAACGCACGCACGAACGCACACAGAGTCAGATTTACACATACACATACATACACACGGACCGCAGATACACACACACGCCCGCGCATACATACACGTACACATACACGTACACGTACACGTACACGTACACGTACACGTACACGTACACGTACACGTACACGTACACGTACACGTACACGTACACGTACACGTACACGTACACGTACACGTACACGTACACATACACATACACACGCACGCACGCACGCACGCACGCATACAACACACACACACACACACACACACACACACACACACACACACACACACACACTCACACACACAGGTACAACACTCACAACATTCTTCCTTTCAATTGTTCTCCCGTTTTGTCTCCCTCTTAATATCGTCTACCCTCTTCCGTGCTGCCGCTGTTGCTTATCCCCTCCTCTGTGTTTATTCATGACTTGTATACTACCCAAGTGTACAAAACTGTTGCCATAAATTGATGGCCTTTCCTTCAACAACTACATGCGGGTCGACCTCATGTCCATCTATCTACATTACTGCAGGCTTCTCCACCGTCACACTAATCCCCTGTTTTAAGGTGCTACGCCGCTCTCGCAATTCCTTTTGTAATAATACAAATACTTTATTTGTCACACTCATTTTTTATCGGGTAACACTGCTAGGTGATATTGGACGCAGCTTACTCTTGTTTTTTATCTCTCCATGTACACAATGCGTTCAAATTAGCAAACTATCAATATACAGCTAAAAGTCTTTATAACTCAGCAATCTGTTTTCATGCAGTCTCATTTGCGATATCTCTACCTGGTATGCAGTTTCGTGCCACACAAAGGTCATACATTCTTCAATATCAAATAATTGGACAATTTCATGTAAACGTTCCGAACTTTGAATATCGCAACATTTAAAGTACACCATGTAAGTTTGATTTACCTCACGTATTCCCGTAATACAGTTTCAGCTTTAAAGTCTGGAGCAGTGAACGAACTTGCCCTTTTAGCGGAATGCGTGTCCTCGCCGTAAACCACGTCACGCGTGAGTGAATTTCCACCGTAGGCGTTGTTGATTCATTTGTAAACGTGCAATTACAGTACGGTTACCGGTGTTTTCCCATGTCCTTGTACGTTACAAATGTACTAGTCTTACGTGTCAATATCACATAGTTTATAAACGCATGTCTGTTTTAAATAAGGTCTCAACGAATGCTGTTTCAGGGAAGACAAAATTACTGATTAAACAGGTACGTTCGTTCCTATATAGCGCAGTATCCAATCTTTAGGATTGCTCAAAGCACTTTTCGCACTTTACTCCCTGCCAGACCTGTTCAGTCGAAGACAATCTCAGCTTCTCTGGGAAGCATTCAGCCACGCGGCAATTTCGAGAAGATTGCTCGTACACAAATATGCATCACTGTCTATAGCCATGTGCTCATTCATACAGCTGAGTGAACTGGAGCAATGTAGAGTGAAAAACTTTCCAAACGTTTCACACGGCAGCACAGGATTCCAACCCGGGTCCTTTTAGTCGACAGTCCGATGCTCTACCCCTGAGTCACTGGGCTACTATCACTGCGGTCACCAACGTATTTTATAGGAATAAGTTTCGGCATCAAGCTGTCGCCTTTCCATGCCGAGAACGACAATGTTCTACACGTTCTAGTTTATCAGATAAATAAAAGGAGTGGTACGTATCGAATATGCTAATCCCACGTTTGTCGTGAGTGGTGGACAGCCAGCAGACCGCTGTCTGTGTTCGATTGGCCGATTTCACAGCATTTTACATCGTTTACTAGTCAGCCTGACGTTGTCTGAGTTGCCGCGATCATTTGGACAGGACAACGTTGTTTTTGTGGGAGAATCTCCAAGTCGACCATATGGTAAGGGTTTAAGAGCAGTTTCATTATAAAAGACAATCAGTTGCTTTTATAATATTGCCCGATAATAAAAGCGCCGATGTTCAGCATTGAAATTAGATATCGCAAAAATTATGAGCTACTGGACAATATTTGACTGATTGATGTCGGAATTCCCAACGACTAATCACACACACAAACATCTACAATATGGTTTGAAAGTTGTTTTGCGATTTGGGATTATCATTGCTCTCTCGATGCAGTAGTAGGCTTTTTTAAATATAAGAACAGGCAGAATTGCCATTTGATTATACGTTATTTTACACAGCGTTTAACTCTGTTTTTGTTGTTGCTGTTGTTCTATGGTAGCATTAAACACAATATCTTCGTGCACGTAAATAAAACATTTCAAGTCTTACATAATTAAAACATTCGGCGCGCAGATAGATAACGGGACAGAATTTGGCCTTCACATAAACATGTTTGCGGATCACTGGTCTAAGAGATAAATCACAATTCACTATAAAAATCGACACGTCTAACACAGATTCCCCGCGCAACTTCGTCAAACATATAACGCCGAAATACAGCCAACCAACACAAAACAAGTAGTGTTGTCGCATCAATAGCTGACGAAAGGAAATGGGAGAAGGCGGCACAAACACATCGACGATTCATCCGGCGACAAAGCCCGGAACACCCGTGGAGTCGGCGGTCGACAAGACCTCACACCCAAACTCGAGTGGCTCGTTCACCTTGCGATGTGCTTACAAATAAATCCATCACTAGTTGAGCTCCGCGTCGCGTCCCCGTATCACCGAATTCATCGTCTTTAAGTGTCCGCAGTGACAAACACGTAGCGGCTCGCACGCGTCGGGACATCGAGCCAAACATCTCAAGGCTTCTTCTTCTTAGGTGCTCGTTGTTTATCTTTCCGAAAACTATACGCGTCTTCTGCCGTGTACTCTCCCAAGCTCTGGTCACTGCGCAGGACTGGACAGTGTATGGGCGAACGTGTTCAATTGAAGCTATGTGATGGACACAAGAAATGGCGTCCCTCGTCTCAAACCACGGTGTTCTGTTCTTCATGTTGTGATAACGTTCCCGATACTAGTTTTTGTTTAGCCACTGATGGATCAATCAATCAATTAATCAATCAATCAATCAATCAATCAATTCAATCAATCAATTCAATGTATTTCAAAACACACAACATTGAAAAACAAACAACACAAATCAAGTAAATAATAAGTCTGTATGGTACGAATGATATGTAATGAAGAACTAAGTTTTGAAAAGGAGTAGACTTGAAGTTAAACACTTATAAATGTCTAGACTGTCTACCTGTGTGAACACTTAACAATAATAAGTGTCAATCCTTAGTATTAATTACAATTGTGTAGTATACACAATAAATAAACACGTGTACACAACAAAGATTCACTTGCCGTGATATCGATGTATGCTTACATAATATATTTACTTACGGATAATATATTTACTTAACGTAATGACGTTTAAATATAGATTTTGACATTATGCTAACAAGTGATTCATTGAGCGAGTTCCACAATTTCACACGCCGAATACAGGATGTATTGTTATTATAATTATCATTACTAGGCCGTCTATCATTATAAATATATACTAACAAGTTGTATCAGGTACGATTATGTTTCCATGCACCGTGAACTGATTTGACGGTGCTGTTATCATTATTATTTTGATAAAACAAATGTACAAGATATTCTGCGCGCAGAACTGCGTTTAAAAAAAATAGTGTTTGCAGTTTCAATGCCATGCCCGTGAAATGTTTAATACATAATAAATACAATATTCATAATATTGTAAACTCCATGAATTGGTAATATCGTTACGGCAAACGGATATAATATAACTGCAATTGTCCGCTGGTGTTCGGCGCCTTCGTACGGTTCGCAAACAATCACAACCTGATTAATGAACTTCCGGCTAATGATGACCTCCACTTGCATGTTAGGATGATCCAGGTAACGAAACAGACAACATCGTTTTAAGACACTACTGCTAAAGGCTATTATAGTATTTGCCTACGTTGTGAATATATTGTAAACGAATTGCACACGATTTATTTACGTCAGACAGCACGGGCGTTGTACAATACCTTACACATTCTCCGAGATTCCGAGAACGGGGTTTTACGGGAACAGTTGCCACGAATTTGAATGAAATGTGATCGGATGTGGGCGGTCAATCGTCTGGCTGCGTCTTGCAGAGTTTCCACGGAGCGGTGTGTTTGAAGACAAAATGCCGGGCCGTGAGGTATAGAACACGTTCGCGAGAAAACATTGACGCGAGCAAGCGTAAAATTGGCACAGTTTCTTTCCAGTACGTGTGTGTCTAAAGCCCGACAGACGCTGAGACGAGTTACCCTATGAGACACGCGAACACCCACATCGGCACAGCTAGGATGGTTTTATATAGGTTCAAGGTTGAACTAGATATTACCGTAAGGGGTGGTAATGGCTTTTTGCTAACCACTCACGTACAAGTGCCCATCAAATGCATGTAAAACACTTAATGTCAGTTTTGTCAAAAGTACCTTCAACCTAACCCTAGCCCTAACCCAAACCTGTGACTGTGTGTGTGTGTGTGTGTGTGTGTGTGTGTGTGTGTGTGTGTGTGTGTGTGTGTGTGTGTGTGTATATGTATATATACACGTATATATATACACGTATATATATATATATATATATATATATATATATATATATATATATATATATATATATATGTATGTATGTAAGAATGCACCACTGTGTTTAACTTCCACCGAGCTGTCATTCACGTACAAGCTTGTGTTTATATTCCAAATGATGCGATCCTATCTTTCTTAACCATGTACAACATATTCTCAGGATTCAGTCTTGCATGTCATCGTGCATTGTGTCACAGTGTATTGTGTCACCGTGTATTGTGTCACCGTGCATTGTGTCACCGTGCACTGTGTCACCGTGCATTATGTCACCGTGCGTTGTGTCACAGTGTATTCTGTCACCGTGTATTGCGTCACCGTGCATTGTGTCACCGTGCACCGTGTCACCGTGCATTGTGTCACCGTGCATTATATCACCGTGCATTATGTCACCGTGCATTATGTCACCGTGCATTATGTCACCGTGCGTTGTGTCACAGTGTATTGTGTCACCGTGTATTGTGTCACTGTGTATTGTGTCACCGTGCACTGTGTCGCCGTGCATTGTGTCACCGTGCGTTGTGTCACAGTGTATTATGTCACCGTGTATTGCGTCACCGTGCATTGTGTCACCGTGCACCGTGTCACCGTGCATTGTGTCACCGTGCATTATGTCACCGTGCGTTGTGTCACAGTGTATTGTGTCACCGGGTATTGTGTCACTGTGCATTGTGTCACCGTGCACTGTGTCGCCGTGCATTGTGTCACCGTGCATTATGTCACCGTGCATTGTGTCACCGTGCACTGTGTCGCCGTGCATTGTGTCACCGTGCATTATGTCACCGTGCATTATGTCACCGTGCATTATGTCACCGTGCATTATGTCACCGTGTATTGTGTCACCGTCCATTATGTCACCGTGCATTGTGTCACCGTGCACGTCACCCTTGACCCATGTCACTGTTCAACCACGTCAACCGAGAACAATATCACCCGCATGTCATCGAGGTGTTTGACTTGAAACACGCTACAGATAATGTCATGGAAGATCTAACGCGCGACACACGTTTGTCATGGTTTTTTTTCACAGGAAATATGTCAAGCAAGGACGACACAACTTTATGACCGTCGCGGGGGGTGGCCCCGCATCATTTTTGACACCCGAAGAATGTGACGATTCGTACCAGCTGCGTGAATGGGATTCAGCTTAACAGTCGCTGTCATCGCTTTGTTTCAACGCGGGTGGTCTATAAGATGCCACCCACCTGTATTTATTTATGTATCAATGTGGGTGTCATCCAATATGTCACGCAGGCATATAATCGCTGGATGACTTCGATTATGTCATCCACAAATATCAAAGCTTTAGATCAGCGTGGGTGGCAATCAGTGTTTCTGCTGTACGTGACATTGCTTTATGTGAACATGGACGCTATCCAATGTGTCACCCACACATGTAATCGTTGTATGTCAACCAGTATAGCATCCAATATGTCACGTAATAAGTATAGCATCCAATACGTCACGTAATAAGTATAGCGTCCAATACGTCACGTAATAAGTATAGCGTCCAATACGTCACGTAATAAGTATAGCATCCAATACGTCACGTATTAAGTATAGCATCCAATACGTCACGTAATAAGTATAGCATCCAATACGTCACGTAATAAGTATAGCATCCAATACGTCACGTAATAAGTATAGCATCCAATAGTCACATAATAAGTATAGCATCCAATACGTCACGTAATAAGGGTATCGCGTATGCCGCAATTATGGACATTTCAAAAAGTGTAACAAGTCAGATTGACAGTTTTTGATGTATATAAGACGGAGATACGTAATTGTTGCATTTTCTAGATGTACAAGTAGAAATGCTCTCACTACCTCTGTGAATTTACACGTGACGGAAAAATATTTTAGAATTTATTCACCCCCTCCGAAAAACACACTACCAGTAGCCGACACACTGTTAGACCGTCAGTCACGATGGTGTTGTAAAGCAGAATGTTCTGTTTTATGTAGAAATAACACATGACCACATTTTAGGCACGACCACAATAATCTCGTCTGACGAGAGTAAATTAATTAGTCGGTAGTTAAGGAAGCAGGCGTGACGGTACCTATTCGTTGAAGTAACAGTATGTTTTGGGATTGCGTAAGCGCGCGTGCGCGAGCGTATGTGTGTATTATTGACGCGCGTGCGAGCATAACAAGCACATATTTGGGCCGGAAGTGCACGCGTAAGCTTGACAGTTATACTAGTTAGACCCGAACACTACACATTCGAGTAAATCAGATGCAGTCTAGTCCATTACGAACTGACACATATTCATTGTCAGCAATTTCACACGGCCTTTTTCTGGTCACTACATGAGTACAGTTTACCAGCCAACATTCTTATGAGCTGATATCAGGTGATGAGAAAGAGTTCGCGAGGCAAGAGACTGCCACATACTCTGACCGACTCGTCGGCTACAACGCCTGGACACTGGTCTGGAAGAAACAGACACAAGTTGCTGTGTCCATTTCGTCCAAGGACGTAATGAGACAGGTGATGACGATGATGATACATGGTTGTGGTAATAACGATTGTGTTGTTCTGCGCCTAATAGCCTCACTGGAACTTTTTAAGTCCAACTTAAAAACACATCTTTTTAAGGCCGCATTTGTAAAATATTTGTAGGGTATTTTATAATGAATTGTTTTAACTGTAACTATAGTTTTGCAATTCTTTTACTTTATTATTAAGTTATTAATATATTTTATTTTTTATTTCATGTATTTATTGCTGATAAGTTTAGCTTATGAACTAGGAGATTTAGAAGCCTTATTTAATTATCTATTTATAATCATTTAACATTTCGTCTTTACGTGCAAGTTTAAACTGATTATGAATATTTTAAATGTATGTGTTACAATGTATTTTATGCGCCTCTGAGCGAATTTTTTTTCATATATACGGCGCCTTACAAATAAAAAATATTATTATTATTATCATGACGACGATGGCGACAACGATAGATGACAACGACTAGGCCGATGATAACGGCGGTGACTGCTACGACGACGTCGAATTAAATCAAATCCGTCATCCCAGCGCAATACACGACGTCAACGTTCACAACCACTTACCTCCTCCGTTCTTGTAGCACAGGTAGGGAAACCTCCACACGTTCGCCAGATCGACGGCGAACCCGATGATGGATAGCAGGAAGTCGAGCTTCTTTCCCCAGGTCTCGCGCGTCTCGTCCGGGGCGGGAGCCGAGCCCGCCTCGACGTCCTTCGTCGGCACGAGCTCGTAAGTCGCCGGCCAGTGGTTGTTGGCGCACACGCCGCTGTCGTTGTGGTTACTGAGAGCCCGAACGAAGGCGTTGTCGCCGGCATCCTTCGGCAGACCTCCGCCCCGCTTGTTGTGGTTCACCTCCGCGGCGGTGTCGGCGCGCTCGGAGCCGCGCGAGTTGTGCTGCAGGAACGAGTCTGCGTCTTCTTCTCTCATGGCGGCGACATCAGCGGCGGGCCATGGACGGACTCGGGGTGTCTCCGGCACTGCGGCCGTTAGTGTCGTGATGCTGAAACAGTCAGTGGACATTGGTCAACGGACATTGGTCATCAGCACAACTTAACTTTATACCAGCAATTGTTGGTAGAAATCCCCGATTTTATAATGGACATCGTTAAAGGGAGATACGGAGCAATGAATAAGCTAATCGTTTGTTTAATGATTTTATCACATAAAACATGTACACAAACAATGCAGCACATCTCTTGGGCTGTTGTAGTTTGCATAAGTTGCAAAGTGATTTTGAAATATGTCGAGTAAAACAATCGAATCGCGGAGGCAACTTTAAATTGCAAGTGATTACACAATAACCTCGCTCATATCTGCTGGCCATGATGTCTCAGCCGACAAATACATCACAAAACTATCTCAATCACCGGATTCGGTATATATCCTTGGTTTCTGTGATAGCGACACTAAATCATAATGGGAATCCGTGCCCCTGATATGTTATAACATTTATAATTTGTTTAAATTAGTCATTGGCATAAAACAATTGATATGCACAATTGGTATTAGTATTATTACTGACTGTGTATATTTAAATTAGTTGCGAACATGCATATGCGTATGGTGTCTCAAAAAACGTCATGTTCTTGTTCTATTCAGCACAGAAACATACGTTATTATTAAATACTTGGCCAAAATAATAAGTTATATAATCGGTTTGGCGAACCAGGTATCAATGACTTGTTGGTCTCGTGTTATCTTTGACACTGGCAGTTTTTCAAGCCAAACATCAACATTATATGCTCATACTTCTTTTCAGCATTCTGCAACGTTCTAGTAACAGACAAGTCAGTATATATTGTGGTTTTATCGTGGATGTCTTATGTGGTTTCGCTCATCTAGTCGACCCTTTCAGAACAATTATACCAAGCCGTCCATTCTACACAGCCACTGAGGGTGGTTGCTAGTGTGCTTGTCGTCGTCTGTGGTTCTTTTCTTTCCCAAATTGAGACAAAACCTATATAAACATGAGACCAGAACCCGAAATGTTGAGAGTTAGAACTCTACAGTAATTGTGCGACGCAAGAATTAGTTGAACGAACTAAGCGATTCGGCTGTTCTCGGTCCGCGATCAAACAAACAGCTGTCAATTGTTGTGACTGAAAATATGCCTATTTGAGATCACATTCGACTGCAGTAATGATTATATTGGAATAGAGCACGATCCAATATAGAATTAAGCCGTACGACATTCGAGTCCATGCTATACGCAATGGTAGGTCGTTCCATTCTCAAATGTTGCTCGAATTATGTTGCTGTAGTTTCAAACCAAACATAATTTAACTTCCTCCACGTGAATACAGTTCACTTAGCTACGGAACTGAGCACAACTATTTAATTTTTGACCAGATAAAAATGTACATCGCGCTGTAATTGCAGCTATTACGATGTATCCTTGTCACAAATGTGTTGATCTGACACGCGAACAAACACAACAGGGAGTGACGAAAAACGCCTCGAGCATGCAGAAGAACCGGATACCGCGCTGCGTAAGAACTTACCTTTACCTATATTGATTGATGCTCAGGTTCGTGAAAACTTACTGTAGAGTAATTTTTCCACGCAACTTAGAATACTCACACCGTACAGAACAGTGACTCCGTCCTACTGCTCTGTTAGTGCGACCGAAGCCTCTAAGAATGTCGGGTACCGGAAACGCCAACAAAGGATCGTTAGTTGACAGGGTGGAACCGGCAATTATTTGCATAATTGAAGCGGAACCTGCGTCGACGGATGTAAGCCGACCATCGGTCGAGGCGTTGTCCGACGAATATCCTGTTTAAACAATAGCTTCTTGAGGAAACTTATCGGCTTAGCACGGAACGACAAGTGCATGTCGCCGCGCCCGTGTCGTGTAGTCCGGATGGTGTTGACTGGTCAGGATCAAGGACGTCCTGGTCCTGGACTCACGCGACAGAATAGCCTTGCTCGTCACCAGGACGGCGTAAGGCTAGAGACACGTTTGTTATAGACTAGATTAAGAGGTCAGGTCAAGTGTCAATTCTAAAGTAAAATGTCAAGATGTTAATACCTCGTTGATATAAATACAAAAACTCCTATACCAATTTGGATTTTGCCATGCATACACACAGACATTATTCATGCATACACACGTACACATGCGCATATGCAGGCGTGCTTACGTATCACACGCATGCATGATCATCTAGTCAACCATGGTACACACACAAGCACATATATGCGCGCGCGCACACACACACACACACCACACACACACACACACACACACACACACACACACACAAACACACACACAAACACACATACACACACATACAAACACATATACATACACACACAAACACATATAAACACACACACACACACACACACACACACACACACACACACACACACACACACACACACACAAACACACATAAGCACACATAAACACACACACACACACACACACACACACACACACACACACACACACACACACACACACACACACACACACACACACATACACATACACATACACATACACCACACACACACACACACACACACACACACACACACACACACACACACACACACACACACACACACACACACACAAACACACACACACACACACACACACACACACACACACAAACACACAAAAGAACAATGTTATTTTATTCCTGATTGCTGAGAATGAGAATTAATATTAATGCAACATAATTTATATATATATATATATATATATATATATATATATATATATATATATATATATATATATATATATATATATATATATATATATATATATTACGTAGACCGTCGTCGGGTCTACACAATGCCGTTGTTATTAGAGGTGTACCATACATCGTTTAAATGAAATACAAGAACAGATCATACGATTGACAGCTAAAGACGACTAGTAGTTTATGCGAGACTATATGCCTATGTAAATACCTCGACAGTATTGACTGTAAAGCTATACGTTATTCTAAAGCAGTCCCGGCTTTAAACATTTTCAAGGTACCTATATCAGTAAAGTAAACACCTATTATATGATATTCTTGGAGGCATAGGTCGACATTTGTAACCATTAATACTAACCACGTAGTTCACAACACGAAAAACTACTTGAAGCTTCGTACACAACTTTCTGCTCAAAGTTTCATCGCTCCTACCAGTGCAAAAGACACGAAAGACTTCTTCGTTTATCGGCCTATTCAAGTGTTTGTATTGGGTCTCGCTATCTCGTCAAGGGTCGCACACACGTGATGAATGCACGGCGCCAATACCGAATAAGTCGTACACAGACACATAGCGTAGATACGCCGTCACTGAGCATAGACACGCCATCAATGAGCGTAGACGCGCCGCCACTGAGCATAGATGCGCCGCCACAGAGCGTAGTTACGCCGTCACTGAGCATAGTTACGCGTCACTGAGCTACGCCGTTACTGAGCGTAGATACGCCGCCACTGAGCGTAGATACGCCGTCACTGAGCATAGTTACGCGTCACTGAGCTACGCCGTTACTGAGCGTAGATACGCCGCCACTGAGCGTAGATACGCCGTCACTGAGCGTAGATGCGCCGTCACTGAGCGTAGATGCGCCGTCATTGAGCGTAGATACGCCATCATAGAACGGCAGCGTAGAGCAATTGCGTAGACCGTCGTTCAATGAAACCAACAACTAGCCTGCGGTACGGACGGGGACCGCGGCTGAGACGGTTGTGGTTGAAAGGAACCGCACGGCGTTACGTTAGACCACAAACACGCAGTAAAAGGGCAGTAAAGGCGCCGGGGCCGTCGTGATCATATCGAAGAGGGCGTTATAAGAAGAGATCTTACGAAACAGGAGAAAACAGATCGTGAATCGGTCCAGCGAATCGACGTGCGGTCTCGGTTTGTTTGATGTTCGTGTACGCGATAACGTACGTCATCGTGCACTATTAATCAAGTGTAATGGGCGCTACGACGCAAGCCACCACCACCGCAAGTATACGGGCACATATATTTCATTACTCAGGTATTTACGTTTTGTGTGGGAACAATTTTACTACCATGTATAATAAGGTATTTAGCTAATACACACGTTTCGTTTATCCGACCAAAAACATTGGGAACCAAAGTGTACGATACACGAGACATGATTGATGACTGTATATCCATCGGCGGATGACATCATCCGGTTGCGCAATGTACATCGGAATATCTACTTATACCAGCATACATGTGCATTGGTTAGGTATAACTATGTCAACGCTATTACATACTCATTTATACATATACCAATATAGACCTATATCGTTATTAAGGAAAATAGGAACATCTCCAGCCATTACTCTATGTACCTTGACACGTACCATTAACAGGTATGCAATGGCGTATATCCTACCCTGTTATATAGATTCGTTGATATATGTTATGAAAATTTACGGAACAACTGGTGTATAGCATTTGCCTGTGCAGGGCCTACTCCGTGGAACAAATTCCCTAGGAATACGCGCGGCAACGGCAATCTAGCACAATTTAAGAAACAATTAAAGACATTTTTATTTTCTACATAACTAGTTTTACACAACGAACATTATATTTTAGCTTAACTTATTATTATATACATAATATATATATATATATATATATATATATATATATATATATATATATATATATATATATATATATATATATACACACACACAAGATATGTATATATATATTATTAACATATTTATGTTTATTACTATCACTGCAGTATTGCTAGTATTAGTGCTTTGTTTCTAATTTCATATATCTAGTACTCACTTTAAATAATATAATTTAATGTGTAAATACATATATGACTTAATTTATACATAGCATATTCTACACGGTTTTTATCACAGCGTATCACTACTTTACATGTATTATTTTCATCATTATTTAATCAGCATACGTATATTTATTATCACAACGTCTAGTTATTTACATGTATACTACTCACATTTTGCTAGGGATCACTATTTAGGGCGGTATTATATTTTACGGCATGTGTATCACACAAAAACTAAAAACAGCATGTATTCGAGGAGATGACTGTTTATTTCCTGAATTTCATTGCTCAATATATCAAATGTGAACAATAGGTAACATGCGTTCTGTCATCAAAGAAGCAGACCCCCAAAATGGAGGTTTTCCCCAGACCCTCCAAAATGGAAGTTTCAGAATGTTACTTTAAGTCATGAAAATGTCCCAATCAGTTTAATTACCAGCAGCAACAACTGTCAGTAGCTTGTGTGTGACCCACATGATGCAATCACAGCCTGGCAACGGCGTCTCATGCTTCCAATGAGTCTCTGGATGGCTGCCATTTCAAGATTGTTCCATTACAAACATTGTGTGATCCTTAGCAAATTTTGAGTAGTATATGTACACACCCGTGAACGGGACAGACGTCCAGGAAAGCCGACCATTATCCAGCCAATGAACAGGTCAACGATCATCTGCTAATGGTAAGTCTGCTCTTATCGTGCCATACAATATATCGACCATTATCCTGCCAATGGACAGGTCAACGATCATCTGGCTAATGGTAAGTCTGCTCTTATCGTGTCACACAATATATCGACCATTATCCACCCAATGGACAGGTCAACGATCATCTGGCTAATGGTAAGTCTGCTCTTATCGTGTCACACAATATATCGACCATTATCCACCCAATGGACAGGTCAACGACCATCTGACTAATGGTAAGTCTGCTCTTATCGTGCCACACAATAATATTATATCGACCGTCATCTAGCCACAATGCACATTGCGATTATTACCTCGCGATACGGGTAAGCCGACCTTTATCTAGCGTCACGGGCATACCGACTGTTATCTAGCAACGTGTAAGTCAACGGTTATCTAATCACATGTAGAAGTTGACCGTTATATAGCCCCCTGAAAAATCGACCGCTATCTAGCCACAACGGGTAAGTGGACCATATTTTAGTCATGTGGAATAGCCACACGAGTAAACTGAATGTTATCTAACTAATGGATTAGTCGTTCAAAGTGGTTCATTATCTTGCCACAACGGTTAGTCGAGCGTTATCTAGCAACACGGTTATGTCGACTGTTTGCTAGCCAACGGGTAAGTTGACCATTATTTAGCCATACTGGTAAGTCGCTCGTTATCTAAACTAACAGAAGGTAAGTCGACCGTGAGTTATAGGCACTAAAGCCAAGGTTAAAAGAAATTTCCGTAAAAGAGTTATCTAACAATCCATCTGCCCAGGCTTGTTTCTGTTTGACCTGTTAAATCCGTGAGGCATACAATTCTGACTCTAGCAAAGCAAACTGTTGAATGTTTTACAGATGTACAAAAACTGACAAAACAAATATGTTATTAACTAATCATGAGGCTTGAAAAAGGTCATTTTGCAAATCTGTAAAAGAAAATATAGGTTATGGTATGTTCCTTAGATTTCTTTATTTAAACGCACGAAATTCTTTATCATGTGTAGACAATGAGTATAACAAGACAACCGCCAGTGCATTTGCTAAACAACTAAAAGTAAAGGTCAGTTCTTACATAGCATAGTATCCAGTCCTACTCAAAGGACTTATTTCCCAGCAGACCTGTTCAATCGAAACTATCTCGACTTTTCCGGGAATCATTAAGCCATGCTTCAATTAATACCCGAAAACTATTCGTACACAAATATCCACCACGGTCTACAGTCAGGTATTCATTCACACAGCTGAGTTAATTGGAACATCGTAAAATTCCCACGGTTCAGCACGGCAGCGCGGGATATATCGGGTTATATCGACTGATAGTCCATATGCTCCAGTCACTACGCTACCGCGCCCCACTCCGACGAGCACCACAATACACCAGCTCGCTAATGCACTAAACACCTGAGTGTAATAAAAGTACAGCAACGTGGTCTGTTGCAGTCCCCAGTTTCACAATCTCAAGCGACTGGTAAGATGAACATTTTAGAATACTTTCACTTAGGTGTGTGGGAACCTGCCAACTTCAAAGGTATCTGAGCACAATGACGCGTGCCTCTACAACCAGGTTGCTTAACGTCTCAATGTTGGTTTATGACTTGAACCCTTCGTGGGCGCAACCTTTAAATTAATTGCATGCATGCATATGTTTTGGCTAAATAAAACACTCCATGTCAGACGGCATATTCATTTTAGGAATTAAAGAATAATAATAAATGATGAAAATGCAAACAAATGGACGAACGAATGAAAGAAGGAACGAACGATGGACCGAAATCAGAATAAGGCGCTCGCAAGGCCGGCTGAGTTCCAGGGTAGTTCGTCAAATCGCCAACATACAATATCGTCCAAAAACAACCTACAACCAGCCCGCAGTACACGATCTATTAGTTGCACTAGGCACACACACCGCTAACCCCAATGTCTCGTTTTTATGTGATTTATAACACCTGTTGCATACAGCATTCAATCATGTACCCTGCCCGAACTGACAGCGAAGCAACGGTGCTCGTTCGCCCGATAGATAATCTCTGCACGGACGAACTGTCAGCTAGACCTCGGCCCTGAGTTGTGGTTATAGAGAACCACGTCGTCGTCGCTACCGCGATTAACACAGCACCTTGCGGCTCGCACCCCGCACGTGTGACACCTTTCAACGAACCGTAAACGACACTGTGTCGCATCCCCGATGTTTCTGCCGATAGCGTGTGAGCGCGTGGGTGGACAGCTCGCTTCTGCTGGCAGCGAGGACACGTCGACCTACCTGTCTCGACCGTGGATCCTCCCGCAGTCACGGGCAGTTAGTCCGAGCTACGACGTTCACTCGGGGCTACGAAGGCGAGCGCTAGTTTCACGACTGGGCACCGTGTGTGTACACTCGCTGACTGAGGCGCGCGCGCTGTTGCAAGGCGCTAGTATAATTACGCCGCTGTCCGCCAGGGTCGCCACCGACTTCAGTTGTCCACGGTGCGGAAGTGTGGCGTTTGCCGTCGCCCGTGTCGCGGTCGCCGCATCGCAACGTTCGCCGCGCGTACGCGAGGCCAGGACAGCTCCTACAGCGAAACACGTCGCGAGTTTTGTTATGTTAACGCGAAGTTCACAGACGATTAGAGACGCACCGGGCGTGCCGTCCTGCCTGCTTGCCACTGCTCTGTCGCAGAGCAAACATCGCGGACCCCCATCGCGACGTTTTTCACGTCGTGGGCCAAGATAAATCGCGCGTGGTCAATTGCTAATTAGAAAGCGGTCGTGTGAACGAAGATCCCGCCGCCCACCGGGTAATTACATGTAGCAGACGACAGAGACAGTGACGCTCTCTTGGCGCGCTTCGCATTTTTTTCAGCCACTTTGGAAAGAGGAACCATCACTCGGCATTGTCCGCCGCCTTGTCAAAACCTAACGAGTTACAACGCCAAGCAGTGCGATGGTATCGGGCAAACGTGGCTGCTGTTGAGCATCAGTCAAGGTCGTGCTTTCTAATTAAGCACAACGGCGTTTCTTCATAATCAACATAGACCTACGACAATTATCCATTCATTTGTAATGGAGAATTGCCTTGTTGCATTATGTTGACAATCGATGAAGCGTGGTTATCTCAGATAACAGTTCATGTCAGGACTTGTCCGTTGACGCGCGACAACTTTTGATATCGTTCTTTGTGAAGCACAGTAGTATGACACAATGTATTGCCACAAGAAAGGAGTAGGAGCCGCGCGTATCTAACCGATAATCGGATATACGTATCATTATACAGTCTATAGTGTAAACATCCATTGGAACCTAGACCGGGGTCTTTAATTAAATAATCATTAGCGAACACAAGCAGGAACCGTTACAGGTCTTTATCGTAGTTCGTTTATCGCAGTTCATTTTCGTTAATCAAAAATTAAACGCTTGATTGACAAAATCTTCGACTAGCTAGCTATTAGACACGCCAGTTCTCAATGAGTCTTAGATCTGTAATTACAGTGAGTTATATAAGAAGAAGCATAAAACATTATAATCTTAAAATCGCTAATGATGGCTTCCTCAAATTTCCTTAGAAATAGTTAGATTATTTGCGCAATATGTACGTAAATATGTTTATATAATATAACAAATAAGAATGTATGTATGTGTGTGTATATATGTATGTATGTCTATATGTATGTACATATGTATGTATGTATGTATGTATGTATGTATGTATGTATGTATGCACGTACATATGTATGTATGTACATGTATTTGTGTATGTATGTATGTATGTACGTACGTACATATGTATGTATGTATGTACGTTTTACGTGTGTGTGTATGTATGTATATATGTATGTATGTATGTACGTATGAATGTACGTATGTATATATTTGTGTACGTACGTACGTACGTACGTACGTACGTACGTATGTATGTACGTGTGTACGTGTGTACGTGTGTACGTGTGTACGTGTGTACGTGTGTACGTGTGTACGTGTGTACGTGTGTACGTATGTACGTACTTACGTACGCAGGTATTCCCAGGAAGATCCACCTAGCAGTGCGTTGACATGTTATGTTTAAATCCGGATCGTATCAATAATTGTTATGTTGTTTTCCTTTCTCTAGTCGTGAATATGCTATGATATACAGCCACCATGTTGGTCATCGTCATCATCATCATCTTCTTCTTCGTAATTCGCCATTTGTCGTCATTTTATTTCGCGTTTTATTGTGCGAATGATTATTGTTATCATTATTGTTTAGCTTATTCGTTTATTTGTGCCAAGGACATACGCCAATGGAGATAGACATCTGGGCACACGTCTCATTAAGTTAAAACAAATTCATACCAAGGCCGAGGACATTAAACCAATGACACACCACGTTCAGTGGATAGATGACGCATTCTGGTGACGTCACAGATCAGTAGTAGATCTTTCTTAAGGAGCAATGTCTATCTTGGGTTTATTTGAGCTCTAAAGAATGTTAATGAAGCCGACATCAGACATATCGACAACAAATTGCTGGTAGACTCTCAAGTGTCGAATTCCCCATAAAACATAGGGCCTACTAAGTTAAGGTTTCATAAAAAAAATCAGTTTCTACATTACATCGACAAGGATGGCAATACATGCAGCCACGATATACTCTGTATACGTCATTCTGATTTCTTAAAAAGTTCACGGTTTAAGTTAATTTAATTTTAACAAACTAACGCATCGGACTGTTTTGCTTTTGGTCAATGGTGCGTCCGAATTGACTGACTAGAAATGATGTCACAGCGACAACGAAAGCACATTACATTATACCCGCAGTGATAACTTTGCCTTGACAGAAACTGAACCGTATCAATGGAACGCAGCTGTCACTTCTTGGAAATTGCAACATCAACATATCACGCAGAAGATCAGGGGTAAAAAGTTAACAGATTAACGCGCGTGACAAGATGGCGACATTTAACGATCGCCTTGTCAATTCCGTGCGCGTTTTGTGTCAATAATACGAAAGCTGCTGTAATTATATAACCAGTGTCGACAAGGAGCCGCTTTGAAACTCCTAACCACAGAGCGAAATGCGACGCGACGAAGATTTCAGATAGCATATTTCCAGATGACGTTTCGCTGCAGTGGTTTTTATGGATGGTTTTACGTAGCGTGTAACCCGAGTGAACGTTTGGCTGACATGGCGCTTAAAGCAGCGTGGTGGTTGATACGGGAAGGATGTAGACATTGGTAGATGTTATTGCGAAGACAGCGAAATGATGGAGTCTACTAGGTGTGCCACATAGGGCCTACTCGGATAAATTATAATTATGTTCCATTTTATTACGTTACATACATGTGAAGTCAGTTGTGGGATTGTGTCGCGTCCGTTGCTGCGGGGCCCTATATTGGTCAGTATTGACATGGTGGTGTTTATTTGGAATGCATTGCACACGCGTCCATGATTTCGCAATAATGATTCGTTACTGCAAACGCGCGTTCCATGTTGCCGTTGAACATATGTGGGAGAGGTTACGCAAGAAAACCTAGAAAATACGTGCTTATTGACACTTGAATATGTCGATATTTATCAATACAGCAGATATGTGTCCATGTGTGCGCGCCTGAGTGAGACTGCGCGCGCACGTGTGCGTCTGTGCGTGAATGTGCGTGCGTGTATGTATGTGCGTGTGCGTGCGTGCGCGCGCGCGCGCGCGTGCGTGCGTGTGTGTGTGTGTATGTGAGAGAGACAGAGAGAGACAGAGTGTGTGCAGCGTGTTTATGAGTGTATGCGTCCATTTATATATGGGGACATAGTACATACGAACGTGTGCAATGTGTGTGTGTGTGTGTGTGTGTGTGTGTGTGTGTGTGAGTGCGTGCGTGCGTGCGTGCATGCATGCATGCATGTATGTATGTACGCACGCAAGAACGTACGTACGTAAGAACGTACGTATATATGTATGTGCATACGTATGTATAGCCGAATAAACATATGATTTCTACTAAAGACTCAAACACATTCTCAAACACCGTGACAGTAGCGTGACAGTTTCAGCGGCCACAGTGAGACCCAAACCATTCCGCCGTCAGTTCACAGCTCCACAGAACGCCCGACGTACACCAACTGTGACGTCATCCGTCACACAAAAACCTGATCATTTCTTTACACGGCAAACCTTTAATGCAACATAGTAGACGTTCTATTCATAGCCGGAGGAAATGACTGCGAGGCGGTTGACTTGGCACCCGATTAAGCACCGCCGGTGAGAGTCAAGACGGTGTCACAGTCGATTTGTGTCGTGCCACATCACTCGGCCACTCGGTCTCTTTGACATCCCAACCCAGCACGTCGGTCGGCTGTCGAGCCCATTTACGGGTCTACAGCGGCGCTATCACGCTTCCGCAATCTCGCTAAATTAAGTTCAATCGCGATTTAGCGGGTTTGGTAATCGCACACGGAACCAGCGTGTCGCAGGCTTCGTAGGAAACATTCCTCGAGAATCTGTCGACAGTGATCATTCAAGAGAGCGTGCTTCCCCGCGTCGACGTCATGGCCCGCGGCTGTGGTACGGCCACGCGATGACATCGACCCCAAAACTGTCCTTGTCCATTCCCCACGGTTCGATGCTTCTTGCACTCAGATGTATTCGCTCGAGGCTAATTCTAGGGCCTACGAATTGTCGTTGTCCTCCAATGTGGCTGCAACCGGAAGTGACGGTCGTCGTTATGCTGGTGTATGAGCAGAAATTGCTTACGTCAAAAATGATACTTCTGCCAGTTTACCATATACTATATCTTCTAAGGAGTGGTATTATGAATTCTAGAAGTACGAAACATTTGTTCGGATCGTAACACACCGCACCATTATATCAGGAGAAACCTGCATGATATGTATACAGGACTTTCCGAGCGATTCAATATGGATTCCCATTGTATTGATATCTCGTAGTCGCCACGACCAGCCAGCTCGGTTACGATGTCCACAATAACGTTAATATGCATTAATACCGGTTCCACTCGACATGCGCCTCCACAGTTACGATTTATTTTCCACGGCGATGTATCGTCACCATGCATCGCCGTGGAAAATATATCGTAACACCAACCCGGGTTTCTTTCATGTATGTTGAGGGTCTTTGATCATTTGTGCAAACATTCCAAGGAAAGCGGATCACAGATACGGAGGAGAGTGCTCGTTAGATTAGAACCCTGGACGGAAAAGCCTACGAGCGAGCGAGGGGATACGGCTGTTTAACAAACACGGGGCTGCCAGTGAAAGGTATCCTTGTCCAAGGTAATTAAGGCCAAAGCTGGGGACGAACAAGGATAGGGTGTCCTTGTCATCAGTCTAACGGTTTCTCTTACACACTTGTACTAACATCCAAGTGGTTACCGGAATCAATGACACCGCTGTACTAGAATTCCACATCGCTGTCTTCATCTTTCACTAAGATAAGAGCTCTTAAGGAAAATTCAGCATGAAACAAAACCGGTTGTGAAGTTAATGAGTTATTCCAATATATCTAAAATAATCTCAACTCGGGTTTTTGCCTGGGGGATGCAATTTCAGTTATTTTGAGATAACCACAAGTTGGGCTTTGGTAACCCTCGCGGGTGTAATTTGACAGGTTTGGTGTGCCTCAGTCAAGGGTTTTCGGAAGTGTCCAAGGACTACAGTGCCAGCTAGTAGGTATTAGGAGCCGCAGCATGTATATTCACTACCTTCCGGTGCCAATGAGATAAGACATCATTTGTTGAACTATGATCAGCAGCTCATGAGTTACTGCGATTTTTTTTTTTAAACATGGTTTTGAGACAAGTACGTTTAAAATTGATCTGGTACATTCAATTTTGTTTATCACATTTGGGTTATATATCAAGGAAAATAAACCGGGCATGGAAAAAAATGATTATAAGTATGTCACAACTCTAACTGGACAGGATCTAGACGGCTATTTTTGTCCCGCGGCCAGAATATGTTTGTGGGACGCGATAACGAATTCGGTGGGTCGACATTCCACGAGATATTTATGTTAATTAGAAACGGGAAGTCTACTTTTAGATACATTTACGGAGCGAGCCGAAAGTGGTAACTGGACGAAAGGCGAACGTTCTTGACGTGAACACATTTGGTTGAGTGCGCGTGTACCCAGACGCACCACGTGTCCAACACTCAGCTGCAAACATCTGGCGATCGACACCGCTGTCAACACCGTCATCATACTGTCAACCAGGGCGAACACCATCATTATTGTCACCACCTCACCATCACTATCATCACTACTATCACTACCACCATCACTACTATCATCACTGCCACCACCGCCGTCGCCATCGCCACCGCCACCGCCTGCATCACCACCACCACATCACCCTCATCATCACTATCATCACTACTATCACTACCATCATCAGCACCACCGCCGCCGCCACTGCCACCACCGCCACTGCCACCACCTCAACCGCCATTAAGACAGCAAAGGGTCGGCCATGACTTGAGAAACAAAAAGGTCAGTAGAGCAAACTGCCGTGACATTAACGCCTTCAGGAAACAGAAGACAACTGAAAACAATTTGATTTACTATGGAGGTCAAGGATGACCACAGCACTTCAAAAGGTTCTACACACGTATGCTGGGGTCAGGCCGCAATGTAAGCTGCAGACGAAGGCTACATGTGATGAATGATTTCTGTCTAATAGACTTACATGGTTCACATCGATGGACATAGTAATAACAAATTCGACCTTTTTCATTCTAAGGATGCAAGTTTTTCAAGTTCCTTTCGCCGGCGTCGTAGTATACGAACACAACAGCTCATTTCGTGTTACTTTAGCCACATTTAAGGACTGGTGGTTCTGTATATAATGTACACATGGATACATACACTCACGTGCACACACACACACGTGCACACACACGTGCACACACACGTGCACACACACGTGCACACATACATACAAACACACACACACACACACACACACACACACACACACACACACACACACACACACACACATACATACATACGTACATACATACACACACAGTGACACACAAATGCACATACTCACACGCACATATTCACACACATGCACACAGAAACACACACACGCACGCAAGCACGCACGCACGCACGCACGCACGCACACACACACACACACACACACACACACACACACACACACACACACACACACACACACACGCATTCTTTCCGTTTGATTACGCGCCCTGTGAACTTGTAACCCGTTTCGTATTTCAAAACATGTTCGACTGAACCTCTGACATTTATTTGTCGTGCTTTCATGCCGATTCTGAGGAAAGGTCACTGTCTGTGATGTTTATGGCGCACGCGCGCCGGAAATGTCTTACGTTTCGTGACCCATGACCACAACGTATTTATCTAAGACAACTCAATAAACTCTCCAATAATGCCGGCCCTTGGTATATCGCTTTTTAAATAAACGATTACATACTTACGCGGTTCACACTACAGTAATCTAAATAACAAAAACGATTGAAGAGTCAGTGCAGTATAATTTTTTTCATAATACTAAGTTCACGTTCCACAACAAATAATTACACGCAAACAACTGATATGGTGGTTTATTTCGTAACGATGTGTGTGTGTGTGTGTGTGTGTGTGTGTGTGTGTGTGTGTGTGTGTGTGTGTGTGTGTGAGTGTGTGTGTGTGTGTGAGTGGGTGAGTGTGCGTGAGTGTGCGTGTGCGTGTGCGTGTGCGTGTGCGTGTGCGTGTGTGTTTGTGACATACCCATCATGGCAGTTGGCTCTTCTTCATAGTGGTACCTTTATTTAGGGGTTTGGTTTTTATATGTCGCCATCATTCACTGCTCAACCTGTTGGCATCTTTCACCATTAATTTATGTCTATCACTCCGGAAGGAAGCACAAAGTGCCAAATGTACGAAACAAATCATTCCGTCTTCCATCAAGCTTCTGAATCAGTCATAGAAACATCACATCACTGAACATTGTATCACCGTTTACCAGTGTCATTTTATTTTAGCAGATTAAATCAGTTTCTGTGTATCTCTGCTGTAGCCTCGTGAGACAGGCTGGAGCGAGAAGGGTGATATTGAGAACTTGTGGAAATGGATGTAGTGTGTGTATGCTAATATATTGTAGAGCGCTGTGGCTCAGAGGTAGAGCTTCGGACTCTCGACTACGAGAACCCGGGTTCGAATCCTGTGCTGCGGTGTTAAAACCTTGGGCAAGTTTTTTCACTCTATATTACTCCAGTGTCAACTGTATACATGAGTACCTGGTTATAGACAGTGGTGGATATGTGAACGAGCAGCCTTCGCGCATTAATTGTAGCATAAGGCTGGATGTTTCCCAGAGAAGCCGAGATGGTGTCTGAGTGGACAGGACTGTCAGGGAAGTAAAGTCTAAAGCCCTTAGAACGGTCCTGAGGATTGGATACTGCGTTGTATAAGAATTTACCTTTTTTACTTATGTCTTCTGTAGATTCTGTAGATTCCTGGCTCTTTACATATTGCAGCCAATAGGTTCACTAAAGTAATATCACACGGCTGGTTTCAACTTTGAAGTTTGGCATTGCATCTTAAAAGTTCAATAGTTCGTTGTTCGAAGACGTCATATGCATGGCATTACTTACGGCTGAGCTCAGCATTTATAATCTTATAGAGCAGCTTTGGTGGAAACGTGTGAATGCGTACATTTTAATCATGTCGCTCTTATGGCGTAGGAATCATACGTGAAAGTGTTTGATCAGAGGGTCAGTGCGTGCATTGCGTTGGGTTATAGAAGACATGTTTCTATCGCATATATACGGTGGTGGCTTGTCCGTGATAAAAAGTATGTTTCAACTGGTTCATTCGAACAACGTGGATGCATCAATTTTCGTTAAGTAATAGCGGCACAGCAAATTAGGCAAATATTTAAGTCATAAACTGGTTTACTGACAATGAGAGCATTTTACATGTAGGACGTACATAAAACCAATTTACATAATTGAAAGTGATATATTCAATTGAGATCTTGTCATTGGGATGTGCTATCAACCTCATACCCTAAGGATATAGGTTGAAATGGCGCTGTTTACACGGATATTTGTCTACTAGTGTCTTCAGCAACTTTGTTGTTGTTAGTATACTATTTTTAATTGTGTTTTCAAATGGCTACTTTAAGTTAACTCATTTAAATGCATAGACACCAACAATTGCCTTTTGGTTCCCAATACTAGATCGGCCATAAAAATAACAAATTCCACAAGTATATCGCAAAAAAAACATACTTAACAAATAAATATGTCCGTCATAATTACGTTCGCTGTGTGTTCCGAGATGGTGCTGCCTGACACGGGTCCTTATAAGTTGTTGTTTTCTTTCGATTATTCTGGATTTAGAAGGTGTAAACAAAACTCGCGTTATCTGCCATTGCATAGCTTAAGTGGATCGAAATGTTAATTACCTTTGAAAACACTTTTGACAAGATGACATATCAAAGTATAACATGTGCATACTGATAGTTGTGCGCTTTTTTCGATCTAGCTTCACGCGCGCGATACGTCGTCAATTTGTGGAGCGTTGACTGATTAAGTCACGCTCCTGTCTACCTTATCACATATCGTAAATGTTATAATTGGAGTCTCGCTGGAGATGGAAAACAACCATCAATTTCAGCAAACATCCTGTGCCACGCAGTGCCTTTCAGAAAGGCTACGTAATATGTCAAATACTTATAATGAATCAAAACTGACGCGAGAACACGTGCTGATATAAATGGGGTAAACATTCTCGGATTATCTGTGTCAAGGATTATTGTAAGGACGAATGTCTTTCGACGATGACATCGAACAGCACACGACGGGAATTGGACCCAGTCTATATTTTATTGCGTTGTGAATAATAGATACTGAATTAAGAAGATGTGAGAAAGATTATACAAGCCTTTGAAATAAAATGTTACAGGAAAATGCTACGAGTGGCGTGGAAAACTAAACCGACCAATGCAGAGATCGTCAACAGATTACACGTAAAGAATGGCCAAATAGAATGGACAGAAAATGAGCTATTTGGGATACACCAAGAGACATAATTATAATTCCATAAACAAATATATTATCCTGGAAGGCAGCGTGGAATGAAAGAGAGGAAGGGAAGACCAAGATGAAGATGGGAGCAGGACATCAGCCACTGGTCGGAGAACAACATCGTGGAAGGAGGGAGAAGACGATGGACAGGGCAGCGTGTCGTGGGATCATGTGGGCAGCAGTGCCTCACAGAGAGACGCTGACCAGAAGGACACCGGGTGTCTGCTAGTGGCGTGTCTCTTGCCACTTATCTGGGGCAGCGAGGAAGAGCGTTGTCCCAACCTCACATTGTCTTATTTTCAACTGGTTTTAACGTTGCCACGTTTGCGTCAATCACTGCCCTTGTAACAAAGAGCCAATGGTATACCATTGAATACCATTCAGTATCATCAGTACCATTGGACCATTCAATGGTATTTCAGTAGGACTCAGTGGTATTCCCAGTGGTAATTTAAAACACCGTTCAATACCACTGAACGGCACAAAGAATCCAACATATCATTCAGATACCATTCAAATACCCGTGGCCATAATACCTCCTAGTACCATTCAATGGTATTTGAATGGCATTTTCTGTAAGGATGAGGCGTAGTAATGTTACATGCGACAATCTCTGATCAGTGCAGACATTTCACACGCTCGCACGCATGCATTCACACATACGCGCACATGTACACGTGAATGTAACACTGACTAGTCGCTTGGCGTAAATGCTCTGAAAAGTGTCGACTACTTCAATGAGAAGTACAAATGATACAAGAGTGTCTAATACTATAATGACTGAGATGTGAAAATATAGCAACGTTTTCATGACAGAAGCTTGATAATATGACATAGCTAAAAATATTTGAATGGTAACAACAAGGCAACATGGAAATGATAGAAGAATTTAGCGACAGTATGTCAACGTGGTAATGGCAGAATAGTTACAATATCACGACATACATAATTGTTTAAAAAAAAACAGTTGTTATTACTACAGATCAAAGCGCATTGCACGTTTCCAAGTCAGATTTATTCAATTGCCCAAAATGAGTACATCGCTGGGGACAATTCCATTAATGCACAAAGATGATTCGTACAAAAAAATCCACCAATATCTATAACCATTTGCTTATTCATATAGCTGAATGAACCGGGGCACCGTGGAACAGAAAAACTTAATGTTCGATTCCACAGCAACATGGCTCGAACCTGTGATCTCTCGGTTGGGAATCTGCTGCTCTCGACTTAGCTCCAAGTTGTAGGTAATAATTGAAAATAAACAATAACTATTATATATAATATGAAATACCTTACCGCGCTATTTCATATTATATATAATTATCAGACATCTTGGTGTGTCCTTCTCTCACGCTATCGTTCAGGGCTAAGTTGTCAATTATTATTATTATTAATAATTTATTCAGCCTCCGTTGCCAGAGAAGAAACATTACATACATATTCGTACATTCACATGTGGGGGACACACGGTGAAGAATAAAAACTTGATAAAATTAAATAAATAACAACAATGCATGTAGTGGCATGATATAATATATAAAACTCAGTGCATATAAGTTAAAATAAAGAGACGCGTAATATACTACAGTGCAGTGGTTAACAGATGAACTAAAAGATGTTCATGTGAATACGGTTTGGTAAAATTATCAGGTGTCTAATCAAGTCAACAAGACCATCATTGTTTGTCACATTAGTTTCCGGTACATGTTGAGAATTAAAGGCTCGTTTAGTTGGTGACTCGCCCATAGATACCACCCTATCCAACAGGGTTCCAGGTACCGTTTTACCATAAAATATAAAACGAGACAATAAGTGCTGCCTCAGTCGACGCGCTGTACTTTCAATACGTCACACCGTAAATCTCCAAACCCCTCAACGTCGTTGTCAGCCAAGCTCCGCGTGAGGCGACGTTCTGTTTGAGAGACACCGCCAGTTCGCGGTTCCTTCCACTACGGTAAATAGAATAATTCGATCGTTTCTCGGTAAACAGTTTACACAGCCGCACAAAGAGAGCATTTACCGGCAGCGGTAACGGAACCGGTCGTCACAAGAGGCTCTTGAGACGTCGCGTGACAGGTCGCGTCGACACTGTCATCAATACGATCACTGACTGATTGGGTTGCACTTGACTAATGTCGCGTTTACGACGACGCACTTACGGGGAGTGACTGCATGGTTCTTTCTGCGCTCGTGACGTACTCGTAGGGGACGTATGAACGCTTCATCGCTCGTGACGTATGGGCAAATAAACCACCAGTGCTGTTAAAACCGTATCTATTTTTGTGTATTTTTATCTGTAAGAAAGGGGTAAAAGTGATCACGGAAAAGAACAGTTTTGCTAACAGCAACACGTCAAACGTTTACATTTCCGGTTTACCATGCTGAGGTCAATGATGTTAGGATTCCAGAATACGAAGAGAGCATCACCTATATTTTGGGTAACAATAGAATAAGCAAGAACACACTCTGAAAAGGCCCGCACACCGAGAAGACTCGCTCACGACTCGTTCGCGACGCGCTCAAGACGCCTAGAAACGGTCTTGAGGAGCCCGCACACCGCGAAGACTCGCTCACGTCGTGAGCGCGTCGTGAGCGAGTCTTCTCGGTGTGCGGGCTACTTTTAAGACCTATAGAATTTGGCCGCGCTATGCGTGCGAAAGCGTCACGTGCCTCCTACAGAAGTTCCGAAAAGTGCGAAACATTTTCAACATCCCCACCTGCGCCATCTTCCTGTAATATCATGATCTGATGATTTGACCACCAGAATTTTTGCGAGTCGTAAAGGGAGGGTGCCAGCTCATAGCTCTACAGCGAGTTGGCAGATCAGTAATTTGTAGCAGGAAGTTTGCTGTCTAGAACGTGGGAAAGTTAAACATCAAAGGGTATTACGGTTAACTCGGCTCGCATTATTGCAAATCAATTTTGTTTTGAAACTGGATGTTTTGTTTATGATTTCAGTGTGTTGCAGGCGGAATGTTTCAAATGGCTAACATTGTTCGGAGCTGAATAACTAACTGAACACAAATTGGCAGGCAGTAAACCTTCAACATGCATGTTGTAGTCATAAGGACACGATGTTAAGTGAACAACAAAAAGTTAGGTGCTGACACTTGCACTTTAACGGGGGATGATGGGGACGGACTTGCTACTGGAGGTTTGGCACGCTAGTCTACCCCTCTGGACCTGTCCATGGATTACATCTAAACACCATGTGGGCCATTACAACAACGAACTGTTCCACTAGTAGTCAATGTGTGAAATACGTGTAGGCTTCTAGATCATACCGGCGCATTCCATTCACCTGTAGGTAGTAGCAGTTTGCTGAAACCATGTGGATTTATCCAACCATGTACGCAATGATCTCTGCAGACTATATGTCTCACTTAAAACAGAGATTACTATAATAGGGCTTAAGGCTTAAAAGTGAAGGTAAGTTCTTATATAGCGCAGTATCCAATCCTCAGGATTGTTCAAAGCGCGTTACGCTTTCCCTAAAATCATATTTGTAACGATCAGGTTAGCCATTCAGTTTTCATTATTTGCGGGTTTGTAATTGCCTATTACTACACTATGGGTTTACACTTAAGTAAATGTGATCTTGTTTGATGGCATGATAATTAGTATCGTTATTTATTTTGTTTAGGATAACCCTACAATGAAAACAGCTGATGTCTACGGGCTGTGGACTAGCAATAAACAGTGTCGCCCCCTTACGGAGTGCATTTAGTGAGATTTTATTCCCTTGCATCACTGGTTAGAGCAAAACTAAATTAGTCATTAATATGTGCTATAGCATGCCTATATGCAATCAGCCAATTTTCTCTAGACGGCAAAATTTGGCGTCGCTTGTGGGTTAAGCAGAACACTTTCGCGCAGGCCAACTCGTTTCAACCTGGGATGCGGATTGCGGTCCCGTTTTTTACTCCAACGAGTTAGTTATAGGAACTCATTAGCGCCTCTGGCTAAACTGAGCTTCAACTGTATGGCTGCGAAATATTACCCACCCCTAGCCATGTCTTCGAATATTCGTCACCAGTGGAGCCGACCTGAGACAGCAGACAAGTCAAACATGTAGCCCTACACATTGGTATGTCATAAATGCAGTAGCCGTTTTCCCAAGCGGGGCTCAAAGGTGCTGCCACCTCACGGCGCCTTGGTAACCGAAGCTAATAAACTGCCAACAGGTGGCGCTTTATTAAAACCGGACCCTATCGTTGCGTCACCCGGGAAGAATGAAGTGTCTTGCTTGTGGTGGTTGACACGTAAACGTAGAATTATTATTATTTCTATACAATGACGCCATATTTCAAATTTGGTACAGCAGTTGTCAACACACTGAAAGAATTTGACGGTAAATACTTTCTTTTACGTGGTCGGTGAGCGATAATTGGTTGACACTGACAGGTGGTGTTATTAAGTCAGGTCAGGTACACGTGAGCTCAGGGAACAATCTTGGCAAATGACTTTCAACCCCTCAAAATGTTAAATAATGCACATCACCAGATCTAAATCACCCATAGATAACCCATACAGAATACCTGACGAATCACTCAGAGCAGTAGGACTACCAGTAGCCAGTAGCCTGAGTATAGCTATGTGTGAATACGCGGTTAACTGGCTTACCGCAGTGGCCTCGATCTGCGGATCGCGTGCGTGATATGACTACCACCACTGGCGGAGATCGGTCAAAATACCGTACCTTGCGCAGTGCTGTGTTGCTTTGTGTTCTAAAAAGGCTATGTACTCTTGTTTTGATGATGTAGTTTACACCTTCCTCTGCAGCCTCGTAGTTTTATTTTGTGAATCGGCAACCGATAAGTTTGTGAATTTGGCAGGCGGAAATTGGTGCTGTTTTTTACCAAGATAGTTGAATAAAACCATCAACGATCACATTGAATGTAAGCATAATTATTTGTGAAACCTATAATATTTTATTCTTCAGTCTATTTACAATGTGTGTGCTGAATTTGAAGAAAATTTATCGATCCTCTCATCATGTTTTTCCCCGCACAAAAGTACACATGGGCTCTGGAAAGGCCCCATATAAACAGATTTATGGGTGAAAATAACGTGACTTTATACTGTTATTTTTCACTTTGCTACAAAATTCTGTGGATTATCGATAGTGTTAAAGTCCTGAGAATTTATATTTACTAAGGTAAGTGATAAGTGTAGTTTGCATACGCCGATGATTGATGATTTTGATGCGTGCATTCTACTCTAAATTGGAGGCTGATTTGATGAGTGGAGGTCACGTTACCACATTCCAGCAATCTGATTCGTCAATATCGTTTGTTTATAAATAATGGCACCACATGCTAGTGTTGATTTTGCCATATTCTTCAGTTTGTCCATTGTATTAGGCAGTTTTGTCAATATATTTCAGAATCAGGACAGGAACTCGTTTTTTTCCCCGTGTTTGTTTAACATATTTCTTTTCCCAAAACCATAGGTTGAGGATCCAGATTGGCTGCCTTACATGAACATTAAATATGTACATCATAAATTAATTGGTTTTAAACTGGCTTATTCATATTTCTAATTTCCTAGGCTTTCCAATGGTACCAAGATTTTGAAAATCGAACAAGAAATAAGAAAGTTATAGCATGAAACCACAAGAAAACTAAGAAACGGGTCACAAGTTACATCAGATCTGCTAACTGTTTTCCATTAAGACAAAGGCCAAAAAACGAGCCTAATTTCTGACGTATAGAAACCCATAACTTGTTTAATACTTGTCACATAAAGGTGATCTTGGTATCATCTGAAAGGTATGTTCAAGTCCTTTCCAATGATACCAATTATGTTGGGAAGGGTTAACTTTTTATTTTTTTTCCACATAGCTACTGAGTAGGAACACACCTCGGCATAAACATCTCAAACATCCTCTCCTGGAACCAACACATCAACAAAATAGTAAACAAAGCAAACAGTAAACTTGTATTAATTAAAAGAAACTTTAAAAATCTATTCCCCAGTCCATCAAGAGCTATGCCTATTGGAGTCTGGTCCGTCCACACCTCGAGTACTGCTGCCCGGTGTGGGACCCATATACCACCCGAAACATCAACCATCTAGAGGGGGTCCAGCACCGGGCAGCAAGATTCGTGATCCATAATTACAGCTGGGAAACATCTGGATCCATCTTGGCCTCTGCCCTCTCCTGGCCAACTCTAGAACAGAGGAGGGCTAAGGCCAGACTTACCACCATATATAAAATAACAAACAATCTCTTAGACATCAATCTCATCGAATACCTCATGCCCGGACACAGCCAAACAAGTTCTAACCACCCACACAAATACAGACAAATATCCACCTCCCAGAACTACTATATATACAGCTTCTTTCCCTGAACAATAGCCCAGTGGAACAGACTTCCACCTAATGTATTTACCCACAACAGTTTCGACGCCTTCAAGGGTGCATTGCAGGACATTAATCTGACAACTGCACCCTTCAGGCACCTCTAATAGACAACACACACCACCACCATAAATCTAGACTACAGTGTACCCAGAACAAAGTAATCCGGTTCCTTTTAAATGCACCAGCTAGAACACACATCGGTTTGAGGGAGTTTAGGCTGGTAAATATGTTACCAATTGAGCTACGGGTAAAACAATTAAAATTGAACCTTGTATACAATATCATAAATGATAGAGCACCAAGGTATTTGTCAAATTATATCAACGTATCATGCAAGCAGCACGGCATAAATACCAGATCAAGTTCTCTCTCTCTTCATGTACCGTATGTTAAATCTTTTGGTCAAACTTCTTTTTACTATACAGGTGTATTAGCATGGAAGGAATTGCCTCAACATATACAAAGTGTTCTGAACATCAGTCAATTTAAATGTCTAGTGAAACGTTTTTTGTTCAGCTATCTTAATGATCAGGAAGCCAGCTCTTTTATTTATTTTTAATCGTAATTTATGACGTAATCTTTTTAATTATTATTTATTTGTATATATTTTTTATTACATTTTTTTATAATTTTTTTATTACAATTACATGGTATTTTCAAATGACCTATGGTGTTTCAAATCAGGAAATTATTTCCGCCTTTTTCTAATTGTATTTAGCAATGTCTTATATATATGCAGTCATTATTTATCACATTTTATTTATTATTGTTGTTTTAATATTGTTACATTTGTCATATTGTGTCTATGTCTGTCATGTATTTGTCGGTATCTTATCTGTTTATTTGTCTGGGACCACAATGGAAATAAGTGCTTGCACTTTTTTGTGTCATCCTTTTATTTAATGTAGTTTGTATTTATATCTTATGTATATCTGTACAATGTTTTACATTTTATACTAAATAAATCCATCCATCCATCCACCCCTGTCCCCCTCCACACCCCGTCCCTACCACACCCCCATCCTCCCCATCATTGACTTGTACTTTTCCCCATCCACCCCACCCTATTCCCATATTCCCAAGCACAAGCACTCTTATTCTACTTCCAGACAACATGAAGCCAGCCATCCTGAAACGACCATCCATACTATTGCGTGATGCCCCAGTAGGGGTCTTACACTATAACGAATCAGAATCAAAATATTACCTAGTCTCTTAACCAACTCTCGCTCGGCTGCGTTACTTCGCCTCGAAGATAGTTTGGATACAAATATGCTTTGCTGATGTAACCCTTATGTAGGGTTACTGCGCGAAGTTGTCACTGTTTTGGATTAATTCATCCTCGCACGCCAAGCCAACGGCTTGGCCTGGCTGATCATCGCAAAATCCCTTGGGAGTGACCTGTACAATTATAGCAGTTGACTTCGTCAGGCACCACAGTGTCAGCCGTGGAAACAGCGCAAATAACTGCACCAAATTTGAAGACGGATACATGAATGGTGGGAATTCCAATGCCTGGGGTAGAAAAGAACTGGTACTGACGTAATCAGCCGCAATGATCCCTGACGTGCCAGGATGAATGGATGAATTCACAGGTTTATGTGTATATTATTACTCAATGTTTCTAATGCACATGTGTATGCTTTTGATAACAAAACTAAGTTATACAAATGTCTATATTTATATAGGCCCTACACAAAATAAAAAAGTGTTATAAAAAGTATGGACATAATTTATATAATTTTGATTTACAGGTGAAGGTTCAACAGAAGGTAGTAGTTGTGAAATAGAGGCACAGAATGGAGCAGTTGTGCCACACTCAGGAAGGCCGGACCTGAGCAGTGACCTACTTCTTGTGGCCTTACTCGAACATCTGTGTTCACTCTATGTCTCTGACTACCAGCGATGTAACCAGCTCTTCACATGTGAGTGACATTCACCTAAAATTCAGTCTGTAAAAGTCATCATAATTCTTGGGTTTAAAATATGTACACTGACCCATTGCGTGATTGGCATAGCATGACCAGTTTAGGCTGTGTGCTTAGTTCACCCTTATGTTTAGGTATGATTCACCAGTATAGTTTTTCCAGAAAAATGTAAACGTCATTTCGTTCTGGAATTCTATTCCTACCTGAAATATTTTTATCCCATCTACAAAATTTCATGTAGTTACCATTTTATCCCAACTACAAGTTCACATTAAATTTTACCAGGTCAATCCCAGGTATGTACAACTTTTCACATACCTGTGTAGATGCACCAAATTGAGAACTCATACACGTATTCCTATGATGTCACAAGATAATGTGTATGTGTAGCAAGTTGTAGAATATGCTTGAATGCTTGGTAGTTGAAAATTTCCACAGTATTTTAGTATTGTAAGTGAATAAATGTTCATTTTTGTTGGATACCCCAACTGGGTTAATTGCTGTGCTGTTATTATCTAATGAGCTGGTAGTATGTTCATAGTTTCAGCTGAACTCAATACCCTGAAATGCCCATGTTGGTAACAACATATTTACCCTGTCGAGACTTGAGACACATATCGACTTTTAGACATTGACATGTACATTTGCTGGCTGCAGTGTTGTACGGCCAACTGAAGAAGATGAAGCTCACATGTCCCGTGGCAGGACTCGATGAACTCGGCAGCATCCGTAGCCAGTATAAAGTCGGCTTTATGAAGCTGGTGCAGGCAGCTCTGGCCACGGTCGACAAGGTATAGCAGTAATTACATATTGATGTTAATGTAATGAAACATTTTATTGAAATTGTGCTGTAAATGCACATGATTTATAGTTGACATTAAAACTACAGTTGTTAGACTTGTTGGGGTGGTATGGTTGGAGAAACCTTGCCGATGCCTTTGCCCTTTTGAAACAAAATTATACAAAAATACATTGTGGTATACTGACATGTACATGCACATACACACACTGGTTTTTTATTACTTAAGAACCAACAGGAATTTTATCACTTCAGCATTTTGGCAAACTGAATCATAAGAATGCACTTTTAATTGGTGGCTTCCAATTCAAAGGCCTTAATTTTGAACATTCCTGACTTTTTGGTTTGATGGTTGGCTTCGGTTGCATTGTATATGATCAATTAAATGATGAAAGTTGTTTATGAATTATACAGGCCTCAACATTACGGTTTTATCAACTGCTCCTGTGGATTTTAAAAGTTACTGGCCCCAAAAAAATTAATGACCCGAATTTAGGGAGGAAATTAATTTATTTTTGCAGACTTTTGTGCATGTTTTCTTGTGTTGATAGGAGAGCCATGCAGCTCTGTCAGCAGAGGGCCAGGACAGGGTGAGGGTCTTTATCAACCCCTGGTAGGTGGCTGAGACGTCTAGGATTATATTTATGGGTATATATATATATATATACAGTATATATATATATATATATATATATATATATAATATTATATATATGGCTGGCATGTGGTTGAGAGGTGTATGATTATATATATATATATATATATATATATATATGTATATATATATATATTATATATATATATATGTGTGTGTGTGTATGTGTGTATATGTATATATATATATATGTATGTATATATATATGTATATATATATATATATATATATGTATATATATATATATATCTGTGGTAAATGTCTTAATCATTATTTTATTATCAATATACCATTTATTTTAATAATCACCATTAGCTAACTTATTTATTTTTATCAGTTTTACTATTATTTTTTATACATATTTTATGTATTTGATTTACCTTAACAAATTTAATATTAAAATTCCATGATACATCATGTATACTTATTCATTTACTACGCCTCCAAATGGATATTATCTTGATTGGTGGTGCTTTATTAAATTTCAATATGCTGATGATGCCACGTTTTGGACTAGAAAATCATACGGAAAAAAAGAAATATCTTGTGACCAGCACAGTATAGCACTTTGAATAAATATCTACATGTTAGTGGAAAACAAAAGTTTCCAGGAGATTATGAATACTTGATACTATTAGGCCCAATTGTTCAGTCAGGAATACAGTTAAATTTATATCCACAAACATTGCTTAAATATTTACGTACATGTGTTTGGCTATATGCAGCAATTTTGCACAAATAAGGTGAACGGTTTAAACTTAATGTTTGTCTGTATAATACTGTAACATTTGTCTCGCCTTCAGAAGAAAAAAATCTTTGTGTAGGCAGGTGCCTGGTCGAATTGGCAATGTGTTAGACGTGGGTCTACACACCTCTCGATGTGAGGACGAGTTTGCTGAGATAGCTATGCTTGGCACAGGAGGCTATGGAGAGGTTCACAAGGTAACTTATATTGCAGTATTTACCTTCTTCTTTCTCATAACCAGGGGTTGTTGAGGTCAGACTGATGATATCCTTACGCCACAACATATCTGTTAAAATTCTTCCACCCTACGGTATATTTCTACCCGTCCACAACGGTTTTTACCCGTCCAAATGACGGGTGGACGGGTCTCTCCATAAAGCTATGGAGGTACTGAAGATGAAACTAGCAACCTCTGTTTGTCATATTTTCTTGTTGTGCTGTAAACAACACTGTACAAGTCTATAACAGTGCAGCCAAACCGTCTTTAGACAATTGACTTTATCCTAGAGGATAAAGTCAATTGTATACCTTTAAGTATGTATACATGATACATTCACTACACTGTATTAAATTGTGGGATACCATAATATATTTACAGCATTTTTATCATTATGTTGTTGTTATATTGGTAGAATTTGAGTTTCTAAGTGTGTATTTATAAGCAAACATTTGCAGTTAACTAGTAATCTTTTGATAACAATTTGCTTAAATAGGTTCCTATAACAAAACACCTCATGTGTTCACTACACAGTGAATACCATATCACTATGGCTGTGTTGTAATGGATAATGATCAACTGATTAATTATAATATCTCTGAAACTGTGTCTCGTTTACAGGTCAGAAACAAACTGGATAATTGCAAATATGCAATAAAGAAGATATACTTCCGTGAGACGAACGTCTTTGTATGGGTTAAGGTGATGCCAGTTTTCCCATTTTATTTGTGTTATTTTGCTGGATTTTTAAAAGAGAAGCTCTTGTTTTGTTGAATTTATGTAATATCTTGTTTTATGTTAACATAAATTTATTTGTTGACTGTGTTGCTTCATGTAAATTTAAAGGGTTTAGCCTACTAAAGGAATACCAAATATGTTGTTCAATACAGTACTACTGTTTTATGTGAATATTACAAAGGTCACTGGATATATTTACTGCTTGAATATTTAAAGTGAAATGTTAAATGAAATAAAAATGAAAAATGAAATACACGTAAACTAAAATTAAAAAAAAATTAAAATATTTAAATTTAAAATAAAATATTTAAATGGTCTACTTTGATTTTTTGTGCACAGGTTTTGCGGGAAGCAAAACATCTTGCCGGTCTGTCTCACAAGCACATAGTCAGATACTACGCCTCGTGGCTGGAGTATAGCAATCCTTTCTCAGCTTTAACAGGTACGTCTCCCTGTCATTAAATAACAAAACAAAATATATTAATAATGTTACAGTTCATACTCAGCCAAATGACTGAGGGTATATACGGCAATAAGAAGCACACAATCTAAAATAATTAAAGTACAATACGGGTGACACGTGTTGACTGGCCAGCCATGCACTTATGCAGCAGTCAGTACTAGCTACAGCCATCTTCAGCAAATGTTATTACACCTGTAGCAAGCGATTTATGCATCCAGATACAGTATAAGCAAAAGGCTACTAGAACATTGCAGTGATAATTTAGGTGGACATTTTGTTCATCACAGAACTTTAAATCAAGTGGGATAATGGTAGAAATTAAATTATAGTTATAGAATCAATAGACAGTGTTGGCTTTGGAGATCACTATCATGATGCTAAATGCTGCTAAAAAGAGGGGTGTATGCATATTACGACTTGTGTACTTATTAGAACGAATACGGCATATTTAAAGGACATGTTATGTGATATTGCACTAGTGTCTCTTCCAGCCGAGTCCTGTCAACCCAGTCACCTCCCTGCCCTCTTGTTTGAGGCAGATGTCACATCTGCAAAGTGAGTTTCTCTTAAAAATGAAATTTGTAGGTCGTTCTTATTTTTAATGAAATATATTCTCACGTGAAGGTGGCCTTATCGTTATTGACATTCATAGTGACAGTGGTTTTATGAAAACAATTTATTCTAAAGCACTATGAAGCAAACACAAGCACAGCATCGTGATAAACAGACACACACATACAGTCAATGCTGTCACTGTAAACCATCACATGTAAAACACAAACTATCTTGAAATGTTTGCATGCAATCCTCTTATAGATTTCATATCACCATGAAGTCAAGATTATTCTTTTTCGGTGATAGTCACTACCTCTGGGTAGGTGGAATTTGGACTAGTAACGGAATAAGTTGCTACTTTGGTAGTCCAGCTGTTGAAGGCAGCCATATTTATGTATCATAAAGTGTGCTAAAAATCCATGGTTTAATGGTTTATGAAGTATGAGGAGATCTGACTGAGTTCTCCACGATGTCTCTGTTCCAGTGGAGAGTCAAACAACAGTAGTCATGGCATCGTCTTCGAGACATCTACCTCTATGCCACGTGACAACAGTCACAGTTGTCATGGCAACCAGAGCAGCTATGGGTACACCAGTTGCGAGGATGAACCATCAGAAGACTCCCCCTGCTACTCAACTACACGTAGGATGCTGAAGGTAGGATTATGTTAATTATTGTTATACAAAAAAATTAAAACTGAAAAGCTGAAAAAGAAATGATAATGTACAGCTGTAGTTGCTTTTCATTTGATATCAAGATATAAGGAGTTTTCTGAGAAATAGTGAGATAGAAGGAATTTTACTCAACACCAGAGAAATTGAAAAGCAAAGAAAATATAAGCAAATGGGAAGAGCAACTGTATTTCATTTGAAAGAAGGAGACTGGATGTATATGCCAGTTTAATATAAGCTTTATCTGGAATCTGAATTGGAACATTTTCCGAACAGAAATATCTACATCTCAGTTATCAGATACTTTGTTTAAACAGCAGGAGGTACAAACATGTATTATTGACCAAAACATATAACACAACAGTAGAAACAATCAGTGTATGATGTAATCAATTCAATATACCTTGAATATGAGCTATCTGGTTGCCGTAGATAAACTAAACAGGGATGAAGGTCTCGGGGAGACCGCACCTGAGACTGTGGTTGGCTGGAGACTCGGGAGGTGTTCAGTATTGTCAATCATGTTGTCTTTCAGAGTGCGTGTGTCGTCCTACACATTCAGATGGAGCTGTGTACACAGACCTTGTGGCAATGGCTCCAGGAGAGGAACACACACGTCTCATCAACGCTGTCTAGTCACGGTAAAGAACCACAAGTCAGGGGTAGAAATACTCCAACATTTCTGGTAGTCAGCAGGACTACTTAGTTTAGGAAATGTGGTAGTCGTCTGATATATGTGGTACCCGGTAGTCAGGAAATGGCCCAGATGTAACCAAAATAACACGATAAACACAAAATTAAAAAAATATTCCCAAATTTTGTGGTAGTCCATCGGACTACCACAAGGTCACCATCTTTGGTAGTCCGACTGAATTTCTGGTAGTCCTCGGACTACCAGACTACCACTATTTCAACCCCTGCAAGTTTACCATTTACTAAGCCTTGTTTCCAGATTTTTATTGTCACAGTGAAAGATGATTTCTTATCTAGTCTAATACAGAAAGTTGTTAGTTCTTATACACCAGTAGTGCAGTGTTCATTCCTTTACACTGCAACACGCACACAGCATTTTTTCCCGTGGCAGAATTCTTCTTTCTAACTAGATATCTCAGTTAGCTCTCAGCCATACTGCGAATACTTAGTGAAATGTCTTTGTTCGTATCCACTACTGTCTATAGCTGTACATTCTTGAATGCAGCTGAATTAACTGAAGTATTGTAGAGCGAATGCAGTTGTCCAGGCTTTGAAACCATAGCAGATGTGATACTGTTAGCCATAGCATCCATTTCTTCTTGGCGGAAAGAAACAAGAGCCACAACCTGACTGCATTATAACTGATGACATGTTATATCTAGGCACATTGTAATGAGCCTTGACTGTAATATCCACTGACTGTGTTTGATTAGTAATTATGAACTCACAATATATTACAAAGGACCTTGCTGCCTCTTGGCCCATTGTTTTAATTTAGACCTTTCTACAAAGTTTCATTTGTTGTTTTCAGGTGTTTATTCATTGGTAAACAAAGAGGAAAACGCAAAGATTCTGAAACAGATCTTGAAGGCAGTCAAATACATTCATGGCCGCAACATCATTCATCGTGATCTGAAGGTATGTTTTATATTGAACAAAACAATGAAAAACCTTTTAGTTTGATCTGTTTTAGTTTATTGTATCTTTGTGGTATGCTTGATGAGCCCAGACATTCAAAATTGACACATGTTACTTCAGTCATGGCAATGAAGTATCTGAATCTTACATGTCGACATATGACTGGTGGTTTTTATGACCCAAATAACAAAAATGTTATAAACTCAACCAGTGGTGTGGCACAGTTTGGGTAGGTTTACTATATAGTATATACCTAGTGACCTGAAAGACATGTTTGATTTATGCTGGCTGTGATCCGCCATTATGGTAATGATCAAACTATTTGATAGCTGATGAAATGTGAGGAAATTAGTGTTGATCCCCTCTCTCTCTCTCTCTCACGCGCGCACACACACACGTGCGCGCGTGCGCGTGCACACACACACACACAGACACACACACACACACACACAGTTTTACACACACACACGCCACACACACACACACACACACACAGTTTTACACACACACACGCCACACACACACCACACACATGCACACACATACACATTTATTTTCAATTATCTACGTCTAAAATATCAGTTGACTGTTACCACTTGTTTAATTTGAATGTTTTAAGACAAACAGTTTGGAAGTTTGTTAAAACATACTGGTGTATGCATGATCACTGGTCAATATGTTAGAAGGTAATGCAGTTAATATTACATAGCTTGATTTGTCCCATAATGATAGCGTCATCATATCTTACAATTGCTATTCAAGATACCGGTAGTTCTCTTTCAGTGAGTCAGTTATCCATCAGTCTTCCCATGATGCATCTTGGTGTAACAGTCTGGCACCAGAGAATGCCTGACTCTAGCTGTTTTAAATGATTTCAGCCCAAGAACATATTCCTTGTGATTGCTGAGAACGGAGAGACCCAGGTGAAGATAGGAGACTTTGGTCTGTCCAGGATCGCTGTCTCTGATGTGCCCTTGACTCCAAGTCCAGGCTGTCACCAAGGTACCAGTTGCGGAAATAGTGTCTACATATTAATGTGCTAAACCGTGACATTGTGGATCACGTTTCAATGCCCACTCACTTCTTCCAGATACTCGACTGGGCCCTTGCAGGGCATGGCAAGTCCAATGACAATATCCACTTAGGGAGACGGTGTATGCTCTCTTAAAACAAACAGTTCTGTTTGTTTGTATTCGTAGATCATTGGTGTCTTATCTACAGATTGAAGACATCATCTTGCATATCCACCATCCACCAAATGCAATGTTGTAATGGTGTCCCTTTCTTATAAAAACTAGTAATATTTTCTCAATTTTTTTATTGACATGTTACAATATGATTCACCAAAATCACAATAATTATAGTCCAAGGAACTTCAGACTATCTTTGTCCATTATTTAGTTATTTGTATTCACAACTTTGATATGCCATGCTCTTAGAGACAGCCTTTCTCCCACTAAAGTGGCAAACTGTTCTCTGCTGTTCAGTGGAATCTTTCATACATGCCTTGATGTATTTTATGTTGATGCTGTGTTGTTACAGCTGTGATTGTTACTCAGACAATATGTTGTCACAGCAACTGTGGTTGCTACACTAGCAGTGTTTGTTACAGCAGCTGTGGTTGTTACACTAGCAGTGTTTGTTACGGCAGCTGTTGTTGTTACACTAGCAGTGTTTGTTACGGCAGCTGTGGTTGTTACACTAGCAGTGTTTGTTACGGCAACTGTGGTTGTTACACTAGCAGTGTTTGTTACAGCAGCTGTGGTTGTTACACTAGCAGTGTTTGTTACAGCAGCTGTGGTTGTTACAAAAGCAGTGTTTATTACAGCAGCTGTGGTTGTTACACTAGCAGTGTTTGTCACAGCAGCTGTTGTTGTTAAACTAGCAGTGTTTGTGACAACAGCTGTGGTTGTTAAACTAGCAGTGTTTGTTACAGCAGCTGTGGTTGTTACACTAGCAGTGTTTGTTACAGCAGCTGTTGTTGTTACACTAGCAGTGTTTGTTACAGCAGCTGCAGTGGGTGCTGAGACTTGTTACACCAGTGGAGTTGGCACGACAAGTTACGCAGCACCAGAACAACTCAACAGCTGCTGTTACAGCTCCAAGGTATGTTACAGCTCCAAGGTATGTTACAATACCAAGGTATGGAACAGCACCAAGGTAAGTTACAATACCAAAGTATGTTACAACTCCATGGTATGTTACAGCTCCTAGGTATGTTACAGCTCCAAGGTATGTTACAATACCAAGGTATGTTACAGCTCCAAGGTATGTTACAGCACCAAGGTATGTTACAGCACCAAGATATGTTACAGCACCAGGGTATGGAGTTGTATATAATGCGCCTGAGAGTATTTTATCTTAAGCGAATTCGGGGGTCTATATATATATATATATATATATATATATATATATATATATATACTAAGACTTCAGCTGTAGAAAAGGCGGATAGTGTGAGTGATAGTTCTCTTGATTCAGGTGGACATGTTCAGCCTGGGTCTGGTCATGTTTGAGTTGTACCAGCCGTTCTTCACGGAGATGGAGAAGTCCAACTGTTTGCGACTGCTCCGAGAGAAACACCAGATGCCACCAGAGTTCATCAACGCATGGCCTCAACAGGTGTGTGTGTGTGTGTGTGTGTGTGTGTGTGTGTGTGTGTGTGTGTGTGTGTGTGTGTGTGTCTGTGTCTGTGTCTGTGTTTAGTGTGTGTTTGTAGTGTGTGTGTGTGCGTGCGTGCGTGTGTGTGTGTGTAGTGTGTGTGAGTGTAGTGTGCGTGTAGTGTGCGTGCGTGCGTGCGTGCGTGCGTGCGTGCGTGCGTGCGTGCGTGTGTGTGTGTTGATTAAGAACCTGGGTTTGGTTCCTGTGTTGCCATGTTGAACCTTTGGCAAGTTCATTTACTCAACATTGCTTCAGTTCACCCAGCTATATGAATTGAGTACCTGACCATAGACAGTGGTGGATATTTGAATACGAATAGTCTTCATGCATCAATTGCGGCATGACTTGATGCTTCCCAGAGAAATTATAGTTTTTTTATGTAGTAACCACACAGTGAACCTGCATGGAAGTGTATGTTTATCTTTGGATACAACAATGGCTGCATTACGAAGTGTACCTTTGTGTTGATGTTTCCAGGCCAGGTGTATTGAGAAGTTGACTGGAACGCCAGAGGAAAGACCAACAGCGGCACAGATTCTGCAGGAGGACTTTCTGTGTTCCAAGGACCAGGTGTGTCTTTACATCTACTGCTGTGGCACTTCTTCAGACATGTATACACCTGAACAATTCACTTTATTATACAGGCAAACAATTCCATAGACCTGTGTCATCACCTCGTCACATAAGATACATTTAAAATGTAGTTTCCCCAAAGTATTCATATTGACATTTGCTGTGAAGTTGTTTTTTGCAACAACAAAATATGACATCCCCAACTGATCAGTTGTCCTTGTAACAGTTGTAGAAATATTCAATATAACGTTCTAAACAATCAGTTTATTTCTATCAAATGAAAAATACAAATCCTAGAACTGGTCAGAAATCTTAACTGGTGATATTACATGTACTTATCTTCCAAAATTAATCCCTCAACATTTGTTACATATTATACAAATTATCTAACGTTAACACACCAACATGCACATAGATTCGCTACTTTGATTATAGTTGCTAACCATTAATTATTATAGTTACAAAGTTGCACAGAATGCTCTTGTCATTTTAGAGGATACAGAATCTCAAATTTTCTTTTGCACATATCTCTAAAACTCTCATTCTTTCACGACTACAGAGAGCGTACGGTGGGCGGGGTTTGTGAGTTGTGCAAAACAGCTTTGCAAGTACAACTATCAACTTGCTCTTTTTTGTTGTAGATTATATCAAATCTGCGCCGTAAGGTGACGTTGCAAGAGGAGCAGATCAGGACGCTGGAGGAAAGAATCTCCCAATTAGAACAACAGCTGTCAGAGAAAGCGAAACGAGAAACATCTCCAGATATCACAAACACTACTTCTTAACCAAAACTGGCTGTTGCGTTTATGTTGAACAGTAGTATGTGATTGTGATGTTATTCAATTATGGAAATTGTAACGTTATTGTGCTGTAGGATGGAGTTCTTGCTCTACCACCAAGTGAAACAAATGTGTTCTTGGACATTATTACACAAAATACATATCAATATACTTGTGTAAACTGGTTTCATTTCTGCCCTAGTATGCTTTGTGAAATATGCACCAAATTTGTAATGTTCACATAGAACTGAATGTTCCTTGAGCTATATAAGTGTGGTTTTCTTCTGGTGATTACAGTTGCCCCATTTGATTGAGCAAGGGGTTTATACATAACTCATCCTTTTTTCACTTTGAAATTGGTGATGTGTGAAAACGTTCTGTAAATATTGTATGTAAAAATATGCAAATAAATAATTTATTCACGACAATGTTTTTGTAACTTTTTTGGCCTGAATTGACCCAATATTAGATCTGATGTTAGTAATTCGAACATAATTCATCAAATGAAATAAAATCAATTTCCAGTAGCATTAATTAATTGTTTGTCCACGAAAACGTACCAAACTACGTACAGTAGATGTTTTTGATAACACTAAAAGGACCGAAGCGGGGAAACAAGTCATGTAAATAGATAGGATTAATGGATGGATGGCCACTTTCCTAGAAGCCGTGTTGATGTGTATTCACGTGCGCTGACATTTACAAGGTTGCGACTTTCCCGGAAACAGCTGAGATAATGACACTGACAATTGTAGTGTCGAGTACTGTTTACATCAAACATAGACACAGAGTGTAAAATGCGTCAGAAAGAGTGTATTTGTGTGTGTGTGTGTGTGTGTGTGTGTGTGTGTGTGTGTGTGTGTGTGTGTGTGTGTGTGTGTGTGTGTGTGTGTGTGGGTGTGTGTGTGGGTGTGTGAGTCCGTGCGTGCGTGTGTGTGTCAGTGCGCGCGCATGTGTTCATGCATATGTACATACGTAGGGTTTATGCTGTCTACGTGCATGTTGTTGTTGAAAATGGACTCGTTTAAACTAATTATCTGATAGGATAACCAATTCTGGTCAATAGCAGTAAGTACTTAATTACTATTGATTTGATATCACCGCTTTGTTCAGCATGAAGCGATATCTCGAAGAATATACAGAACCGCGATACCTTAAAAAAGGATCAAGAAGCAAGTCAGAGAACTATAGACCAGTGAGTTTAACATCGGTGATTTGTAAACTATTAGAAAGACTAATTAAAGATCACTTGGTTGATTTTCTTGTTAAAAATAAATTGATAAACACATCTCAACATGGGTTTTTAAAAGCGAGGTCATGCTTAACAAATATGTTATGTTTTTTGGAAGATGTCACAAAGTGGGTAGATGAGGGATCACCAGTAGATATAATCTACTTAGATTTTAAAAAAGCCTTTGACAAAGTGCCACACCAAAGATTACTACTTAAACTAAAGGCCCATGGCATAGGAAATAGTATGATTAACTGGATAGAAAAATGGCTTATTGATAGAAGACAAAGAGTAGTAGTTGATGGGGAGGTTTCAAATTGGAAATCTGTTTTGAGTGGAGTACCGCAAGGATCAGTATTGGGACCTATTTTATTCTTAATATATATCAATGATTTGGATGATGACATAACAAGCAAGGTGTTGAAGTTTGCGGACGACACAAAAGTGTTTAGGAAAATAAAAAGTGATGCAGATAGACATCATTTACAAGATGATCTAAATAAGTTGATAGAATGGTCTGAGAAATGGCAAATGCTGTTTAACTTTGGAAAGTGTAAGTGCCTCCACACAGGACATGGGAATGAAAATGCACAATATACAATGGGTGGTACTGTACTAAATACTACTGTAAAGGAAAAGGACTTAGGTTTAACCATTAGTGCTGACATGAAGGTATCAGAGCAGTGTGGAATTGCAGCAGCGAAGGCAAACCAAATTCTTGGATTAATTAGGCGAAATATAGTATACAAAGAAAAAGAACTAATAATACCGCTTTATAAAACAATAGTTAGGCCTCATTTAGAATATTGTATACAAGCATGGAGGCCATATCGCAAGAAGGATATTGATATGCTAGAAAGAGTACAAAGGAGAGCAACAAAAATGATACCAAAACTCAGGAATATTAGTTATGAAATGCGTCTAAAAGAATGTGGTCTAACAACACTAGAAACCAGAAGATTGAGAGGAGATCAGATTGAGGTTTTTAAAATATTGAATGGGTATGAAAATATTGACAGAAATATTTTTTTCACGGTCAAGGAAGAGAGAAGGACTAGAGGACATGGAGTTGCATTAGCAAAGAAGCAGTGTAGACTAGATATTAGAAAATTTTCATTTTCCCAAAGAATAGTAAACGAATGGAACAAATTATCAGCTGATTGTGTAGGTGCTAGAAGTGTTAATATGTTTAAAAATAAAATTGACATATACCTAAGACGGGCAGGGTATACTTAGATAGATAGGTTGGACTCTCGATAAGCCAAACGGCTTCCTTGTCCACCTGCCATCTAGAGTTGATTCTCTAGGTGGCAATCTTGTTAAATCTACCGTAATGTGTATGGCAGATACAATTAGAAGCACGTGTGGACAGAATCGAACATGACATCGTTTGTCATTAAATGTCATTCATTGTGTAATCTCAAGTCTAGGGCATACATAAAATGTATTGTTAAAGATACATTTCGCTATATAAACTAAGCAAAATGACGATTATTTGTTTTAGAGTCTAGAGCATTCAATCGTCACTGCAAATATGGCTTAATGGTAAAACACATGTGGTTGCACGATTTGATCTACGCATCGTACAGGTGGAGTCGCCAGTTCTTTTGTGCCGTCGGTGAATTCGCATGCAGAATTATATTTTACTTGAAATTAGTACTTTTTTTAATGACAAGTAACATAAGAAAGAAGGTTCACGTAAGAATATTATCTGTGTGTGTGCGTGCGTGCGTGCGTGCGTGCGTGCGTGTGTGCGTGCGTGTGAGCATAGCAATAAATGAAATTAAAGTTTACAATATACACAATTTAAATATGTCACGTTATCTGGTGGTCACATGGCTTTAATTTCGTCTTCCTGTGACCCGATTCAAATTAGTTATCACTATATCTCCTTGTTACACATAACCTAACAGTTTTACAATGATGAAGTCATCGCAATTCCATGTTGGTTTACTGCGCTATCTTTTGAACTTCTATTCGAATTGAAAAGCCTACATCTTTCACATCTTCGTTTAGAAATTGTAATTATCTATGGTGTTCTCCAACGCACAAAATGTATTGTACAGTAAACATAACAACAATCATAAAATTACGAGTAAACGTATGAGTAGGCATACGCTGAAGTAATAAGTAATTCACAAATTCGTGAATCGCAGAATCACGTTAATGTCGGTCCCGTCTCAATTTGGGACGTAAAAGAACCACAAGGACGACAAGCACCCTGGCAGTGATGTTGGCAAATTAAAGTTTAATTGTACAGATAAGCAGTGCATACCTATGCTAACTCCAGTGCACACCCCACAGACATCTAAAGATTCATAGAACAATCATGTTTAATCGTGAACTCTCATAAGTTACGCCTATCATATGGTCAATGTACCTACTCCACAAACTTACCCAAATGTATGTCATTTAAAGTGTGTACTTATATGTTTAGTTTTAGTGTTTTGTAGGGAACTTATATATATTACATGCCGAGTGAAACGCAATTTGACTGATGTTGCGGATAAATACAGTGTACATGTAATGTGTAATGATTCCGCGAAAGTCATTTGACATGAATTGTTGACTACTGTTCTCGAAAGCAATAAGCGGTGATATATATTGACAGCTATACACAGGAACATAAATGTAGACAACTGTCGGTCATTAAGACAGATAATAAAATATGGTTGGTCAAGAAAATATCTAATGTATTTATTGTTTGGATGTAATGTATATACTCTAGTGACAAACATGTGGCTAACATAGAGTGATGAGCTAACCATAAGAAGAAGAAGTATTTATTTGTTAATGGAAATCAAAGATCAAGACCAGTTCATATACCTGTATTATAACAATGCCTTTGGTTTTCTTTCCTCCTTGACACTGAACCTCACAACCCCCCCCCCCTGATTCCGAAACCTACGTTAATATTTTCGCTATGTGTTGTCTCACTGAACGACTTGAATGCACTTATCTTTAGACTAAACGACACCTACTATTGCTGCGTTAAATTATTTACAATGTTGATCGGACGCACACCGAACACAGACCGGAAACAACGCCTGTGTTAATCTTTGTTATCAGTGGCCTATCACAGAACGTTGCCAACTGTCACGTCTGCTCGCGTACAGCGATCGTTGAAAAGCAGCATAACATCAACCAATTGGGTGACGCATTGCTCTGGCGGTTTGTCACCAGGCTAGCTCAGATTATTCGCTGTCACTTGATATTAAACTACATTGCTGAAGACAAAGATGTCGACGCACCCGACCCATGCTCCGCCTCGGCCATCGTTTGGACATCTGCTTCTGCGTCTTATTCTGGTGTGTGTCTGTACCGGGACATCGTTTATTAGTTCACAAGGTAATATTGTTCTCTTTTCTTGTTGTTAACCGATCCGTACTACTAAACAATATTGTGTATACTCTTATAAATCTATGTCTTGCATAATATTGTCAAATGTTTAAAGAAACTTCATTTAACATAAGCGTTGTTAGAAACACTGGTCTTACTATTTTAATTATGCTTTGAAACCACCGATCAGTAAAATTATAAGAGACATATATAGTATCTACAAATTCGCCAGGGGAAATATAAATAGACAAACAGCGCGCGTTTAACGGCATTCTGATGTTTCCGTTTGACAGGGATGTATTGTAGGGACGTGGTCGTATAGCTATAGAGGATACTATGTTTGTGTTATGACAAAACAGAATACGATACTACATCGGCAAGCAATCGGCAGTTGTTTTGTAAAATGTAAACGACTGCCTTTTCCCATCTTGTCGTGGATGGAATCAAGTAAATTGAAGCTTATTAATATGCCGATAAAACTTATTTAATTATTCCTGGTACAAAACAACAACGAAACAAGATTGGATAGTACTTTTCAGTTAAAATACTTAGTATAAGTTAATAACGATACATCACCATCATAAACTGTTCGAAATGTAGGTGTTGTCTTTGGCAGTAATTTCACCTTTCATCAGTACATTTCACAAGTATGCAAATCATGTTTCTATCATATTCGTCATTTCCGTAGAATCCGGCGTCGTTTGTCTTTATCTTCTGCTAAGACAATATTAGTTGCTCTGATCGACTGAATTATTGTAATTCCCTTTTAAATAACATTGCCAAAAAGACTTATCTAAACCCCAACGTGTACGGAATTGTTTAGCACGCGTGGTACTTAACGTGCGTGCGTGCGTGTGTGTGTATGAACAGCCCTTTCGCACATTAATTGTAGCATGTGGCTGGATACTTCCCAGAGAAGTTGAGACGGTGTTTGATTGAACAGGTCTGCCGGGGAAGTAAAGTGTAAAAGCGCTATACAAAAACTTATCTTTATTTTTATTTATTTTATATACGCAAGAAGACAGTAGTTGGATATTTTTTCACTGTCGTGACAAATGAAAAAGAACATATCTTGTTTCGAGGAAATTAGTTGATCACCTCGACTCCCGACTAGTTGTCTGCCATACAAGGCCGTTTGCTACATGCGCCGATCAAATCAACAACTACCAAATCAATACATGTTGTGTAATGTCTGCCCATGTGAAACGATAGCCATCGTAGTATCTGAAATGGCTCCGTAATCTGGATGATGCATTATTTCACCACTGGACGACAACGTAAACATATTAATAATTAAGGAAGTCATACCATTGGTTAAAGCCGCGTAAATGTCACGCCAGGAATTGTGCTGTCATATGTAGTGCAATTGTGATCTAACCCAACTGCACGTATAGTGAGGGCTCTTAATGTCATAAATGTTCACATCTGGACAAAAGCATGAAATTTGGCACAGATTACCTCCATGCCGTACTATTTCAGAATTTTGATGGAAGCAACCTGAGATTGTGATGCTTCCATCATTTTTTTGCTATATTCAAAATTGCTGCCATCGAAAATAAAAAACTTGCTTTTCCATATTTCATGAACAGTTTCACATAAAACATTAACATTAGGCTTAATGTATACATATCCGGGTATTATAATTACAATATGGTATATTTGGACTTATCCGATATTCACATCCGTCATTTTTAAAGATGGCGGCCGTATTCACTAATGTTGCTATATCTGATAAAGTATGAAACTTAGAGTCGTTATTTTGGCATCTGTGTATAAATTTTTTTTCTTCACATCTGGCCTTAATTTGACCTTCACAACTGCCATTTAATAAAATGGCGGCTGTAAAATCGAATTGTTTATATATCTTTAAAACGAGATGTTTTGAGGGACGCTATACGGACCCTTTTTCAATATATACATATATTGGGGTAGATATTTTAAATATTTTACTTCCTGACCTTGACCGACATTAACATCCGCAATTTCTAAAGATGGCGGCCGTATTCATTAATGTTGATATATCTTAGCAAATGTGACACCTATAGTCTTGGTTTTGGTATCACTGTATAGGTACCTGGATAGCTATTTCAAATTCGTCAAACATTTTACACCTGATCTTAATGTGACCTTCACAACAGCCATTTAATAAAATGGCGCATGTAAAATCGAATTGCTTATATATTTTTTAAACAATTTAGTTGGAGGGATGTTATATGAAGTTTTGTCAAAATATACGTATGTTGGGGTAGCTATTTTAAATATTTACCTTTTTGACCTTGACCGACATTTACATTTGTCATTTTCCAAGATGGTGGCCCTCAAAGCTAATGTCGCTATATCCTGTGAACTTTACCACCTAGAATCGATATCAAAGCTACATGTACAGCGGCATTGGTGCTGACTCTGTCATGGAATATGATGTAGGCAATGCATATCACATTATGATAATTATAAAGTTAAAACATAAATATGTTGTGGTAGAAAACATGAAGTTTAATTCAAATCGGTGAAAAGAATATCCTTCAGATCATGACGTAGGGTGTAACATCAGTCACAGATGTCCGTATTTGTAGCATCGCATAGCTTACACTCCATCGTTGTTGATGCACCCGCCTTCACAGATACACAGAATAGTGCACTTGATTCCTGCTCTGGCACATTTGCAGTTTTCTCTGCACGCCTTTCCACATCCACAGTGGTGGAGGAGAGCACACGCTTTGCTGGCGTCGTCTAGAACAGTCCAGAATGGCACCCAGAGTTTCGTGTTCATGTCTTGCGTCCAACCCCAAGCTGAAGCATCCGGGACATCTTGGTGTCGCTGCCTTGCTTGTCTCCAGATGTAACCTGCCTGGTACAGAGCTCGCTTTGCATGTTGAAGCAGCCCTTCCTGTGTGGGGGGATGTGGTCGAGCGTCCTAGTACCATGGGTGAAGAGTTGACGTCTTACATTATTCACCCTTGAGCAGTCACTGCTCTTGCTGTACACGACAACAGTCCAGCGTTCAAGGCGTGCCATGTGGATGGAGTCGAGTGTCAAGAGCGTAGGATCATCGGAAAGAGTGAGTAGTATTTCCGTAAGGTCAGGGTATGCCTGCCATGCTGCCCAGGCTGTCTTCTTCCCGATATCAAGGAACGATGATGTCGCATCACACCCCGTGAACGAATGGAACAGTGGACATGACAGCGACTTCTCAGGACCAAGTGTTTGGGTGATTTCATGAACTGGGATGTGTTGGAAGGCTTTTCCATTTACAAAGCCTATCCACAACTCCATCACACCGAGGCTGCCAAAATTCCAACAGCAATGATGACAACATCACGGTCGACTGTACGGATGAAAGCTTTCGAATGACCTTGTTGTGCGGCTGAGAAAGATGCAGAAATATCCTGCTATCAGCCTCCTGGTGATTGCATGGCATGATCGTGTCGAAGTCAGCCACCGACTGGCTGTCGGAGGTATTCACCAATACATGATCGTCATACGTGGAGCAAACCACAACATCGGTGAACTGAGATGACGCTTCGATGACAGCTTTTGAAAGGAACCTAAACAGCTGCACCTTGTTTCTTGAATTTGCTAGAAACTTGTTCCAGTCACGAGGTACAGGTGTAGAACCTTCGACGATGGTTGTCACGCCGGGGTTGTTTCGGTTTGCCTGAGCCTGGGCTTTGAGGTGGTGATCAGAGTAGATGTCCGAAATGATGTCGAGTCGTGATGTCGAATTTGTGAGAGAGCTGGTAATGAATGGCATGAAGTGATGCACAACATATTGCTGGTAGTTAGTTCCGTAGGTTGGGCGAACCATGTGAACCACAGCTGGGCCATCCAACACTTTCACCGTAACATCATCAGGAGGTGTGAGTTTTTGGATAGTCAGACATTGTAAGATATCAGACTTTGTGCCGGATCTGAGCTTTCCCTGGTCAGACAACGATGGTGGCTCTCTCTGGTTTTCATACTTGAATAAGTTGTCCAAGTCGAAATCTGGCCGAGACTGCAGTGACAGGAAAAGAGTTGACACGAGTGAGATGTATTTTCTCAGTGCAATTACTTTGCTTCTGTTCGTTGTATCATCTGTACGTCTTGCGAACGTCTGGAGAGCTGACCTCTTGATGGTGTCTGTGATGTCCTGTTTGATTCTAATTTTGTTGGTTACTAAGTGTATGTATTGATCGTGAAATATATTTACTTCTTTGTACAAATAACATGGTAATATTACTGTGATAGGAAATGTAATAAACCGATATTATTGTTTCTAAGCCGTAAGTACAAATACTTACGCCGCTCGAATACCACGATGCATTGCGTTCATCGGTCGGGGCGCCACCTTGTGAATATGATGTTGGCAAATGTCAGTAAGCGCATAGTAAACCTATATTGTTTGTTTGGTAAAATGGCGGATATGAAGGTCAGTGAAGGTCAAATGCTAAATGTTTCATTAAATTGTAAACCATAACCACTCACTTATATCATGGCATAAATATATCCATTCTAGATGGTAAAGTTCACACGATATAACGAAATTAGTTTTGAGGGTCACCATCTTGAAAAACGGCGAATGTGAATGTCGGTCAAGGTCAAAAAGTAAAATATTTAAAATAGCTACCCCAATAGACGTATGTATTGAAAAAGTGTCCGTATAGCATCCCTCTAAATATCTCGTTTTAAAGAATATAAAGTATTCGATTTTACAGCCGCCATTTTATTAAATGGCAGTTGTGAAGGTCAAATTAAGGTCAGGCGTGAAATGTTTGATAAATTTAAAATCGCTATCTACTTACCTATACATTGATGCCAAAATAACGACTCTAAGTGCCATATTTTATCAAGGTCAGGCGTGAAATGTTTGATAAATTTAAAATCGCTATCCACTTACCTATACATTGATGCCAAAATAACGACTCTAATCAGACTCTTTTATCAGATATAGCAACATTAGTGAATATGGCCGCCATCTTTAAAAATGGCGGATATGGTGGTCGAATAAGTCAAAATGCACTATATTTGAAATTAGAAGACCAGACAATGTATATATTAAGCCAAAAAGGAACATTTTATGTGAAACTGTTCATGAAATATGGAAAAGCCAGTTTTTTATTTTCGATGGCCAAAAAAATTGCAAAAAGTGGTGGAAGCATCAACATCTCAGATTGCTTCCATCAAAACTCTGAAATAGTATGGTATCAAGTTCATCTGTGCCAAATTTCATGCTTTTGTCCAGCAGTGAAAATTGATGGCCTTTTCTGACATTACGAGCCCTCACTAGTAGTGTGTGCTTATGCTCTGCGCATTTTATATCAACGAACTGAACAGAACAAATTGCAAGAAATTATGATTCAAATATTTGTGTACAACCACTTTGAAGAGAAAGTACGTGTCACTTGATGATTTTAATGTACGTACATCTGTTGTAAGATTTATTTGTATTTCAAATTATGTGTGGAAATAAATAATAAAACAATGTAAAAGTAATTAGTAATACGAAAATAAAGCTTACGCAACTCAGCGAAAGTGCCGAAACCATCGTACTTGTTTGGCTTAATTTTTGTTTCATCAAAATTGGATTCATGTGAAACCGTGAGATATTATTTGTTCCTCTATGATGACAAATGTTTGTATTACATGGGAACATTGCACAACAACTCATTCTGACGCCCGTTTCGATTCAAACGTGGATCTTGAAGGCAAACTCTGATGCATGGAAAACTATGTGATGCGAGCTTTGTCAACGATAACGTCACGATACCACGTGACCACCTAGGTTCTAGCTCATTGAATATCACGATTCTGCGGTAGTCGCTATGACCGACGGGTTTAATATAGTATTTATATTACAAATGTATTTTTGTGCAATGTTGTAATGTTTTCAAATGCTATATATACAGTGTTAAACTTTCTGTAGACCTTCTACACATGGTAAACGGATGTTGCTAATGCCCTGTGTTTATTTCCTTTAAGAGCAGAACAATATAATTATAATAATGATGTTAATTGCTGTCTTTTGTTGGTTGATCTATAACCTTGTGTAAAGAGAAAGTTTACCGTGTGTGTAACTTTGCTTTCCAAATACCGACACACTCTACCCTCTCGTTGTTGTGTTACGGCCCGCCATCTTGAAGGTTCCCGTGATCAGTAACGTGACACCGCCTCGATATGGTACACCGATAGAAATCACTTACGCCGGAAGTACGTGTCACAATCTAGTACTCTATGTTTAAGGACTTAAAGTTGCATTCTGACTTCCGCCATGTTTAAAATAACATTTTCCAGTAAACCAGCATTCTCCATACACTATATATTGTTTTCCTTAACTACCTATCAACTTATTTTCACATAATATGCCATTTTAAGATAAAAAGGAGCAAAAGACGAAAAACTGTCCTGGCGAGCCTCGCCAGTTAGAATTCACTGATTGGCTTAGACCTCGAAGAAGGGAATTCTAGTGAAAAGCGCTGTCAGGAGGGGGCCACACTAAAAGGCGGGCCACAATTGGTAGACCGCACGGAAACGGCATACCACATTCACAAATATGCCATCGCTCGATACGCTCCATATTTACGGCATGCCGAATTGCCCACATACAAACTATCGCTGGCTACGCGCCTGTACGGTCAATGGCTAATTGAGGATGATTTAAACAACTAGGGTCTAGTTGCCTAGTGGCGCCTCTAGCGACTAACGTGGATTTGTGGAACCCCATTGTGGCCCGCCTTGTAGTTTGCCCCATCGTTTACTTACGTTGACCGGAGAGTTCCGATGGTAAAAATAGATCAACTTTTGGGAAACTCTAGAGCCGTTGTTTGTTGCAAACTTATATTTGACCAAATAACGTATAAAACTACAAAGTGAGACATGTGGTAGGAAGTATACTAATAACCAAATATCGGTCATGGTGTACATTGACTTTTCTAAAATGCATTAAAAATGGGAAATTATGTCATAATGCAACTTTAAGAGTGAACACTGCGGGTGACTGGACCCGATGTAGTAGTTCTATATTAGAACTTATCGTTTTGTCTCGTTAGCATTAAGAGGCTATACGTACAAACACAAATACTGTGTGTGTGTGTGTGTGTGTGTGTGTGTGTGTGTGTGTGTGTGTGTGTGTGTGTGTGTGTGTGTGTGTGTGTATATATATATATATATATATATATATATAATAATAATAATAATAAAACTTTATTTTGACACCATCAAATCCGGGACGTATGGGACATGTTCACGGGTGTGTACAAAAAACTGTACATACATGTAAATAGGTAAACAAATTAATAAATATAATGTTATATAAAGTTATAATGTAAACGTTCAGGAACATCACGACAGCTACGGGTAAAATTCGTGCAACCCTGGATTCTTGAAGGAACTTTGAGTCTGTGAGACATGTCTCCTCATTCGACTGCACGTTACGGAAAACTGGAATAGCGAACTACCTGTGACCTAGTTGATTATTTTTGTTCGTTTGACTATAAAACATCATATGTTAACGATATAAATTATATATATATATATATATATATATATATATATATATATATATATATATATATATATATATATACTGCCTGCCAAATTGTGCTAAGTTTCTTCACTAAGTTCGTAAGAATGCCAGCAATTTGAAGATTTCCATCACACAACAAAGCTATTTTCAAAGCATGTTTTATTCACAATAACGCCGAGGCGAACCAGATTTGACCCCATCCGCAGTACCCTTTGGTGTTCAACGTACGTGATCATGTCCTAGACAGGATATTTCCTCTATGAAAGTGATTAGGCTGACTATTTCCTGATAGAGGAGCTGACGTCCTTCCTCTAAGATGTTGCATCTTATACACGTAATTATTGTTCCTTCCCAGACGATTCAAGGGCGATCGCCGTGGATGCAGTGCACGACGTTGTGTATTGGACGGATGGAGGGAAAATCAAACGTGCCGCATTGGACGGCAATTACTCAGACGTCATCTTAGACGCAGGCAAGATGGATACAATACAATACAATAACTTTATTCCAGACTCTTCAGTATACATGAAATAGGCATATACAAGTAATATTGTGGATATTGCGTGCTCTGTTATTTAATGTTGGGAAGTAGTTTATGTGTACCATTTCTTATTGCGTTATTAGTGTGCAGGATAATCTAAGATCCTCATAACATAGGCAGATGCATTGGTCTAGCTTGTACTCTATTTGACGAAATGATCTGCATTTTAACCTACATCGGTTGTTCCGCTGATTATATATATATATATATATATATATATATATATATATATATATATATGTGTGTATATATATATATATATATATATATATATATATATATATATATATATATATATATATATATATATATATATCATAACTTAGATATTTTTGCTATATGTGAAGAGCAATATATTTCAAAAGACACACGACGTAATCGTCAGCTTATGCCACGTATCGAGCAATAGTTTCCCGACTGATTCTGTGTCTACGCATTGCGTCTAAATACGTCACTGGATACGTCACAGTGGTTATTAATGTACACACAAGTAGCAGCACAAAATACAAAAAGTACACAAACATAGTCGAGTTGATCATTAATTTGAATGATTGTGAGCAGAGTTAACGGCAATACACTTTGGTGCTTAACTTCCCACGTTCTAGAGAGCAGACCTCCCGTTACAAATTACTGTTCTGCCAATTCTGGGCAGATGAGTTGGCACCCTTCCTGTGAGTTGCAGTGGAAACCTTTTTCAGTTCTCTTGTTTTCGTTCTAGGTGACGCCCAACTGTCCAGACTGGCTGTTGACCATATAAAAGAAACGTTATACTTCACAGACTACAAAGGCGAAACTTCCGGAATGGTGAACACAGACGGAAGTGGAAGACACGTACTTTTCAACGGGACAGGGAGATTAAGGGGCCTCGCTGTCGATTTTAAGGCGGGGTAATCGAAGACCTAATACGTTTATGTTTAAATATGACAAACAGTTATACAAACAACCGTTTTTGGGAGCGGGTGTTTTGGTCAAAGCATGTCTTTTCACTATTAATCGTAAATTAACAAATAATTAATAACCTTGAAGAAAATATTGATAACAGTTTGTAGAGCGCCAGCGGAACGAATGCAACAAATGGCTGGTGATGCATTTGTATAAATGACGGTAGTCTTTAAAAATGGCTGACGTGAAAACGGGAGAAACAAAACACGTATACCAGCCACCCACAATTATCCCAGGATGCACCATTTCTGACATGATCGAAAAAAGAATCCGTGCAATGCGCCATTGATATAGAATCAGCTATTAACTACCAAACAGATATACCGTTGATTTGCTGGTCTATTAAAATAACTTATCCAGGTACACAGCGAACTTCTCGCAACTTAGTTTATTCTAGGGTAGTTATAAATTATCTTTTGTCACATTAATATATATTGGACATTTACCATTTTCTCATAGCCAAGATTACTAATTAGACGAATTTCCTGTTAATAATGACAGCCCTGATTGATTCGGTGACAACCAACAGCTAACTTCACTTTTTCAGATTATTGTTTCGTGTGTGGAAAAGAGCCATACACCGATCCAATCTTGATGGAAGTGAAGACATTGAGATTGTTTCATCAAATTCGACAAGGCGAAAGGCTCTGGCAATTAATTGCAACAACAAAAATACCACCAACGACAACAAGATATGTTGGACTGACTTTAGTAAGTATTTCACTAGTCGTGTGCTCGCAGAATAAAGCCACCGTAGAAAGGTAAGACGTTGAGAGTCTATCAACAAAAAGGTAAGACGTTGAAAGTCTATTAACAATCATCATCATCATCATTGTGCAGCCATAGTGTCCCATGGTTGGGCGAAGGCCTCAGCATGCTGCTTCCACATCCTCTGCCAGAAGATACCCTTCCAGTAGTCGTCTAGGTCGTCTCTCCACCGTCTCGCCGGCCTTTAGGTCTTTTGCTTTCGTAGGGTTTCCAAGTGGTGATACGCAGTGCTTTCTGACTTGTTCAATCACGTCTGTGACCTTTGTCTTTTCTCTTACCCAGATGTTTGTTTTTTCTCTCCCGGTATGTGATATTTAACATACTCCTTTTTCCATCTTTGTTTGTGCGGCTGCTAGTTTGTTCTTTGCTTGGGTAGTGAGTGCCCATGTTTCCGCGCTATATGTCATTGGTGGAAGTACGCATGAGTTGTAGACGTGTCTCTTCAAGCATGTTCCAAATGTTGAGGTGCTTGGTGAATGCTGTCCATTCGGCCGTGATTCTTCTTTGAAGCTCATTGTCTTTGTTTTTGCCTCTGATGTGTATCTTTGTCCCAGGTAGATGTAACTTTCAACGTTCTCGATCTGGGTGTGATTGACATAATAATATTGGTGTGTAGTATTCCATAATCGCCTTTGTCTTCGACTTGTTCGTCTGCAGACCCTGATTTATATTCTAATTCCTGTAGCATTTCTTCTTCTTCCTCCATTAAATGATCTCGGTCAACGTGCTGACTATAGTCCAGTCAGCTGCGTGACAGTTCAGTCAGCTACAGCATTGTGAATGGCGGTGGGTCGGACTAATGTTTATGAATGCTATAAAGTTTTTTGAATCTTGAATAACAACCCGAAGCCATTTGAATAAACTGATCAAGACATTACATTATGTGGATCACATACTACAAAAGTAAAGTACGTCGCATAGAATATTCCGGTTCAGCTGTTCAGTAACTCATGTATACGTCTGAAGTAACAACATACCATATCAACGATTATTTATACTTGTATACTTAATAACTGGTTTGTTCTTTCCTCGTCGACAGCAATGAAGACCATAGAATGTTCCGACTACAACGGTGACAATCGAGACGTTTATGACACTACTGGCTGGCCGACGGCGTTACAAATGGCAAACGATATTATTTATTACACGCAGCACCACCCGCACAGGTATTATAATTTCCCCAGATATATATATATATATATATATATATATATATATATATATATATATATATATATATATATATATATATATATATATATATATATATATATATATATATATACACACACATAATCTATGAATGTTTCTCCATCTCGACATACATCAACATCCCGCAAGCTAAACAGAGTAATGTTGTCTTCTCCACTTAACGCGATTGACTTATTTGGCTTTGTCTTCTGAAGTTATTGCATAGGTGTCTGCATAACCAATCATCATTCACCCCACCCCACTCTCTCTTTCACCGTCCCTCTACAAGTCCATTTATATAACTCCTTACACAATATTCACATTTCGTCATTTCATTCTTCATTCCACTTTGAGAACATCTGGCTTCCTCACTTCTAAACTTCATCCGACACCTCACCCAGTTCTTATTTTAAACATACATCTTAATCTGTTATGTCCGTCACATGATCAATTCATATTCTTTTTCCAAACGAAACCGACAATATTAATCAAATGCCAACCTATTACCCAAGGTAATTGTGTTGTAGACGTATGTATATAGTGCAGTGTCAATGATTTATGTTGCGTTAACCAAATGCAAACGAATAATGTGTATGTAAACCCAAAAACCTCTCTACTTTCGGTTTTTCTTTTCCGATAAATTCGCTGTATAAACAGCGCCTACTGTTAGAAACAGCAGCTCTTCATAGTTGGCAGACGACGTGGCGGCAGCCATATTGCTAGTGACGTCGGCTATTGCTTGCGACCAGATTGCATTGTGTGGACAAACCAGTAGCAGGCGAGTTGCAGTAAAAATAATGTTGCAACCTGGCTTTCTGTTACATTAACCTCCTCCGCCAGTTCCTCCATTCTTCCGTTTTCTCTACTCTCACAAATCCTTCGCGCCTAGTTGTTTTTCCATAATATTGTTCTTCCATAATATTTAGTTTCTTCTCGTGTTGTTTTCACCATAGCGGCGTTGTCTTTTGGGCAGTTTAGGTCATATGTGTCTGCTGATATGAAAAATGACCTCAGCATCTTGATAACGACGTTTTGGTTTCAGTGTGAACACGATCCAGCTGAAAGATGGAAACCGTTCAGTTATCGACATGGGCCCATATAGCGGCAAACGCATGTCTGGCATAGACATAGTAGTCGCGAACTGCACAACAGCAGCTATTTCCGGTAGATGAAAATACGTCATGTCCGTGTGAAAGTCCATGTCCATCAGTGGTGCTTTAATACTTGCTTTTATGCACAATTTTTTTGTTTTGTTGCTGTTATTGTTGTTTTAGTTATGCATATGCTCTACCTTTCTATACCGCAATCTTTGTTCAGGTGACACGGTCACCTCTGACTTGCTGCTTTGAGAATGTTGTAGGTCCTAACTGACAGGCGGTGACATCATAACGTTTCAGGAGGAGAAAGACTGTGACACGTGACATGCATACATGTACACGCCCATACGTGCATGTATGGCTGCTAGTGTTCTTAGACCTCAGACACAGAGGTAATACGACACTTGTTGACTGCATTCCCTACCAACAACTGTGCAGTTATTCTTACTGTAAGAAACCAACTGTTTACAATCTCTACACATACATGCATGTGCATGCACACAACCGCGCATGCACGAACAGCCCAGTACAGCATAGCACAGCATAGAGAGAGAGAGAGAGAGAGAGAGAGAGAGAGAGAGAGAGAGAGAGAGAGAGAGAGAGAGAGAGAGTGATAGAGAGAGAGAGAGAGAAAAGAAGAGAGAGAGAGAGAGAGGGGGGAGAGAGAAAGAAGGAGAGAGAGATAAGACAGAGAGAGGGGGGAGTTGTCCGGTCAGTCAGGAAATTAATTGGAATGACGCATACAACGGTGGATGAATTTATTAATCTTATGTGATCAAGAATACAACAGACATTTTAAAAGACACATCTCACCCACCGCACGTGTTTTATTTATATGTAGGTACCTCTCTGAAAGAGCCAGAAACGAAACCGATGTTGCAATGCTGCTTTTTCTGGCAACTTCCAAAAGGCTGCTCAACGCGAGATCAGGAAGGGGGAAGTGAACGGGGAGGCGGGAGGGGGGCTACAATGGGGAAACGAGTGTGAAATATGCATCATACTACTACTACTGCTACTGCTACTGCTGCTGCTGCTGCTGCTGCTGCTACTGCTACTGCTACTGCTACTGCTACTGCTACTGCTACTGCTACTGCTACTGCTACTGCTACTACTACTACTACTACTACTACTACTACTACTACTACTACTACTACTACTATTAATATTGTTATGTAAAGAAACTAATATCGTTGTGTTGCGTTAATGAGAAGGTCTACTACGTGAATTTCCCATTTGGGACCATTGTAGTGTGTTGTGTTGTGTTGTGTTGTGTTGTGTTGTGTTGTGTTGTGTTGTGTTGTGTTGTGTTGTGTTGTGTTGTGTTGTGTTGTGTTGTGTTGTGTTGTGTTGTGTTGTGTTGTGTTGTGTTGTGTTGTGTTGTGTTGTGTTGTGTTGTGTTGTGTTGTGTTGTGTTGTGTTGTGTTGTGTTGTGTTGTGTTGTGTTGTGTTGTATTGTATTGTATTGTATTGTATTGTATTGTATTGTATTGTATTGTATTGTATTGTATTGTATTGTATTGTATTGTATTGTGACTATTGCTGTTGACGGGTGATGTTTGACAAGTGTCCCGACCCGGGAGATTTGAAATGCCGTTGAAGATAAAGTCGGAGACTCAGCGCACGAGAAGTGACCATTTCGACTTGACGGTGCCACAGGCGGCATCAACGCAAGACGGGAGACCACAAGACGGGCCAAGCACTGACTGGAAGATGTTGTAAACTGTATCGCGACCGAGAGGTGAGTCCAAAGTGAAATACGAAGTGGGCGTGGAACTCTTCGGATTCTAATTTCCTATTCAATCTGTGTAGGTTATTCCACATATCGCCTTCTATGTGCATGATGTGATCACCGTTAAAATGATAAAACTGTTGTATTGGTAATAAAACGGACGAGGGTGGTTTACCAATAAGATTTTGGTTTTCCGCGAAGTGGCCTTGTTTCCATAATCAAGACACTCAAGTCAGCCAAAGTCATGCTAATAATATCCGTCCTAGTTGAACATTAATTTGTAATGGCAACACGACGGGGCAAACAACCAATCTTAATTTAGTATCAACAACATGAGAATACTCATTGTTCTTTGGAATGTTGCTAGATGTCAGGAACACACTATGTTTAATTCCAGTTTGACGATGCAGGGATACGAGAGACGAACCTGAAGTGCCCAGACCAGAGAAGACGTTTACAACAGAAAGAGAGACGTGGTGATTTAGCAGTAGCAAGGTAGTCACTTCACGGACAACCACTTTCATGAAACTGTCGGCGTTACCTGTCGTTCAACAACTGGCTACACAAGAGGTGCGAATTGCGAGAGAACCAGCAAAAAAGACACGGTGTTATTTCGACTGGAAACTCAAAAGGTACAATTTAAAACGAAGGATATGCGGCTGACGTGTTATAGCAGGATGCTACGTCTAAAGTGTTTCAAATGACTGCCTGGACACCGCGTTTGGTATCCTTACTGGTCAAACATGGTCACACAGCTAACGTGGGCATTTATGTTGACTCACATCTAGACAACATACTTATGCCAATGATATGTATTGTCGGTCCGTGTATACGTCTTCTTTATAACGCAAATCTGAAAACAAAAATCGCTAATGTGTTCGTTACTTGTTTTTCATGCAATTTCCGAACGAAAACAAATTACGGCATATTATAACCCACAGACAATTGTAACAAAAACTCGATTAATTTTGCAAGCATCGCACATGCCTCGTTGAATCTTTTAGCTATTTATTCAATGGATCTATGTTATACTATTTTAACGAGTTGTATTTTTTAGTCATGTTGTATGTTCCATTTACAATAATATATTTTGCTAAATATTTGTTATGCTTTAATTTACCTAAATATTTATATTCATATTAGAGAACTTTTACAGTTTTACTATCCGACAATGTTATCGGTTTAATTTTACTAGACATTATAATTAGTAACACCTTCATATATTGTTATGCTTTCATAATAGTTTTACTAATATACATTAATGAATTTGTTATCACCTATATGAATGTTCTTATTGTACTATTCAGCCGCTTTGGCTGCCAGAGAAGTGAATAAAATAAACTTATTATTATAACTTAATAAGGTTTGGTCTACTTGACGTCAAGAAGATGTT
>OZ024862.1:41161174-41196174 GCA_964017155.1 Oasisia sp. SBJ-2009 | reverse complement strand
TCGATCATCGGAGGCAGCGTGTTCCCGCATCGCAGGATTCACAAGGCAACCTGGGTATCACCGGACCACAGGACAGAAAATCAAATAGACCATATCTGCATACGACGGAAGTTAAGAAGATCAATGCAGGATGTGAGAGTGCAGAGAGGGGCAGATGCAGCCTCAGACCACCATCTAGTGCTGGCCAGAATGAAGATGAAGCTAAAGAAGAGAGAATTCAAGCGGAGCACCAGAACGCAGTACAATGTGGACTTCCTACAGGACAGGGTGACAACAGAGACCTTCCGACTTACAGTCAGAAACAAATACGAAGCCCTAAAAGATATCCTTGATGAAGGAAACATGGACATAGACACACAATGGCAACATATCAAGGAGATGTGGACCAGCACATGCAGCGAAGTTCTGGGAAAGAAGAAATGCCAACAAAAAGACTGGATTTCTGCAGAGACTGTCAACAACGTGCAAGTGAGGAAGGAAAAGAAAGGTGCAGTTAACAACAGCCGAACGAGAGCAGCAAAAGCAGCAGCACAGGAAGAGTATACAGGGGCAAACAGAGCAGTCAAGAACAGCGTAAAAACAGACAAGGCAAACTTCATTGAAGACCTAGCCAAAGAAGCAGAGGATGCATCAGCCCAAGGAAACATGAAACAACTGTATGATGTAACAAGAAAATTAGCAGGAAAGTACAAGAACACAGACAGACCCATCAAAGATAAGAATGGCAATGTACTTACCAGTGATGAAGACCAGTTGAAGAGATGGAGGGAACATTTTGAAGAACTGCTAAACCGGCCACCACCTCAGAACCCTCCAGACATCGCACCAGCGGAAGAAGTACTCCAGATAAACTGCGAAAGACCAAGTAAGGCAGAAATTGAGAAAGCCATTCATCACATGAAGAGAGGGAAAGCTTCCGGTCCAGACAAAATTCCTGCAGAGACAATCAAGGCTGACATAGAGACCTCCACCGAGATACTGCATGACCTATTCGGGAAGATATGGGAACAAGAAGAAATACCAACGGAATGGAAAGAAGGGTACCTTGTGAAGCTCCCAAACAAAGGCGATATGCAAGAATGTAAGAACTATAGAGGGATAATGCTCCTATCAGTACCCGGAAAGGTCCTCAACAGAATAATCTTGGACAGACTGAAGACAGGTGTAGATGCCAAGCTTAGAGACCACCAAGCTGGCTTCCGGAAAGACAGATCCTGCACCGACCAAATTGCAACACTGAGAATCATTGTCGAACAATCCATGGAATGGGACTCATCACTGTATATAAACTTCGTTGACTACGAGAAAGCATTTGATAGCCTTGACAGAGACACGCTGTGGAAACTCCTACAGCATTACGGGATACCTGAGAAATTTATATCTCTGATAAGAAGTAGTTATGAAGACATGGCATGCAGGGTCATTCATGCAGGACAACTAACAGACTCCTTCATGGTGAAGACAGGTGTGAGGCAAGGATGTCTTCTGTCACCTTTCCTATTCCTGCTCGCCATAGACTGGATCATGAAAAAGACTACAAAAAATAGAAGAAATGGGATCCAGTGGACACCATGGAGCCAGTTGGAGGACCTGGACTTTGCGGATGACCTCGCTCTCCTCTCACACAGCCATAAACAGATGCAGGAAAAAACAGAGCAGCTAAACACAGTGTCAACACAGTTTGAGTCAACATCAACAGAAGCAAGACAAAGACTATGAAAGCCAACACAAAGAACAACAACCCCATTACATTGAACGGAGAGCCACTGGAAGAGACAGATGCATTCACATACCTGGGCAGTACAATAAACAAAACTGGAGGGACAGAAGAAGACGTCAAAGCAACAATCCAGAAAGCAAGAGTGGCATTCATCATGTTGAGAAAAAAATGGAGAGCAAAACGAATCAAAATTAACACCAAGCTGAGATTGTTTAACTCAAATGTGAAGGCAGTGTTGCTCTACGGAGCGGAGACATGGCGAACCACACAGAAGACACTAAAGAAAATACAGACCTTCATCAACAAATGCCTGCGCAGAATACTACACTTGAAGTGGACAGACAAGGTACCGAACACCACACTCTGGAAAACAACCAAGCAACTACCCATAGAAAATGAAATAAAGAAGAGAAAATGGAGGTGGATAGGACATACACTAAGGAAACCACCAGAATCAATCACCCGTCAAGCCATCACATGGAACCCCCCAGGGAAGAGAAGAAGAGGTAGGCCACGAAACACCTGGCAGAGAGACACAGAAAAAGATACAAAAGAGATGGGGTACACCCGGAAAGAAATGGAGAAGATGGCCACAGACAGAAAACAGTGACGTTCCTTAGTCGATGGCCTATGCTCCGAGCGAGCGAAAAGGCATAAGTAAGTAAGTAAAGGAATACTTAATATGTGTTATATACAGGTTACAGGGGCGGGTCGTGAGAAGTTGTCTGGAGGGTCGTCCATCTTCATGAATACACAAGACAGTGTATTCTGTATGGAGGAGACATTCACTTGAAATTGGTTGGACTGAGCCGAAACGTCTTCACGGCGCGAAATCGGAATGGCGAGGATGGGTAACAATTGCGGGATATTGTTAAATAAAATCGCGGCGATGTTTACATTTTCGCTGTCGGCCCTTACTCATATCGGAAGACAAGACGGGTAGTAGGAATTGCTATTGAAATATGATCGCGACGACGTTCACAACTACAAAACTTGTATGTTGAGCATTCTCGGTTGCCGCACCAACGGTGTGGAATTCGCTTCCTGCCAGTGTTAAATTAGAAGTTAATAATAGTTTCATTCCGCCGACGTCTAAAAACCTATCTCTGTCTATCCTCCTTAGCCTCCTAGCTTCTTCATCCATCCATCCATCCATCCATCCACCCACCCACCCATCCATCCATCCATCCATCCATCCATCCATCCATCCATCCATCCATCCATCCATCCATTGACGACTCACGCATTGTTTTACGATTACGAGTTTGCTTAATCCCTTGGTTTTGTCGCGCCACTGAGCTTGATATTAGAGGAAATTGGCGTAAATGAAGTCATTATTATTATCATCTATGCGGAGGGGGTGTCACTTCAGATTCAAAACGCGTGAGGGCGCGGTTTTCTAAACCAGACATGGCACGCCTGAATTTCAATGGATTAGGGACCCGCTTGTGAAGTAGATATTTATACCCACACGAACGCTCCGCATATTTCAGCCTATAGTAATTGACCACCATGTTCATTATTGTGTCCATCGTATACTATTGTTTAACCTTCACAAACGAATGCAGTGCTTTTATATTAAACACGTTTAAGACAATTCTCTCAACCGACCCGGGAATTTTGTATAAAAATCCGATCTGATACGTTCTCGGACATCGTTGTGTTGATGAAACTAATGAATGGATGGAGATTCACGATGACTGTCAAACTGCGCCGAACTTAAACATCTCAATCGGGTGCACGTTAGCACAACTCAGTATATGCTATATCATGGAAGTGAAAACTTGTATCAAGTGTTGTGCAGTACGCTTTGTGTCAATACCTTCATTCGTGTCTATTAAGTTATAATCTTCCTACCCCTACATTGTTTGCACGACAGTTAGTAACAAACCGTACACGACTTCTTTGTTATTCAGTGTGAGTATCTTACGAAATGGTACTTCGAATGGGGTAAAAACACCGTCAGCAATCAACCAGTCATTTATGTTAGATAAAAATTACATCATGTACAAATACCTGCAGCTGAAGGAATAAACAAACCGGCCAGCCAACCTCCAACCTTCGTCGGGGAGGAAGCAGTGTGATTTCACAGTGCTTCAACAGCGAAAGGGGTTTACTCTCCTCCCGATCATGGTTACCTAAAATAAATTACGACGATCTGCACATGTTAGCTCTTAAAATGCACATACGATATTATGAATAATGTCACCGTCTTTAAGGCTTAGCAGCCGAGTCATCATCTTGAATGGTGTCTGATTCTCAATATGATTTTGAGCTGTTCACAATACATTTTTGACTGTTGCCGCTAATCCCCATACCAGTGGAGTGGTAGAAATTGTACTTGTAAATTGTATGTATGTAGTCCACTTCTTATATGGCCAACCCTTCAGCAAACCCAAAGTGACTTTGTAAGGCAGATTGCATCTGATGAGGGGAACCATCGATAAATGCCCGTTTCAAGGCAAACTGGCAGCTCCTTTTTAAGCACACACATACGTTGTCAACATCCGAGACATCTAACATTGCAACAATACCGTCTATGTGATGTTTTTGCCAAGAACGATGGGTGTGTATGTTAGGCCTTCTTAATTAGTGTTTGACTTGTTGTTATAAAGATTGCAGTTGTTGACTTGCGATTGGCTGAAGAGGTGAAGATTCGTCATCCAACCCTGATCATTGCCTACGTTGGCCGGGTGGCCGCTGGTGAGAGGAATTTGTATTAAAAAATGCTATTGCAATGAAAATGTGGCCGTATAATCCGGGTGGCCGGTGGCGAGGGGGCCTTATAAGAAGGCGTCTACTGTATATGCGTCAAGTTGCAGCGTGTAGCCGGGTGGCCGCTGGTGAGACGTAGTTTATATTAGAAAATGCTATTGCAATGAAAATGTGGCGAGGGAGCCGTATAAGAAGGGGACTACTATATATGCGTCAAGTTGCAGAGTGTATAAAGTAAATGCAAAGTTCAATATGTACATATCGCATATATATATATATATATATATATATATATATATATATATATATATATATATATATATATATATATATATATATATATAATACACATGTTACATCAGCGTTCGGCGTGTTTGTAGACACGATCCTGATGCCCGATGATATTCCATGGGTCAGCATATCGAGATGTGAATAGATGCCGGCCGAAACGAGACACAAACAATATATATGTATATATATATATATATATATATATATATATATATATATATATATATATATATATATATATATATATATATATATATATATAATACACATGGTTATATCAGCGTTCGGCGTGTTTGTTAACACGAACCTGTTGCCCGATAATATTCCCTGGGTCAGCACTTCGAGGTGTGAATAGATGCGGCTGGCCGAAACAAGAGCCAAGTTGCTGCGCTGATCGAAGCGACACCGGTCGCTGGCGCTCCCGTACCAGCTGTTGCGTAATTTTGTACCGGGCGACGTTCGTGGGGCGTGGCAGCGACTGGCTGTCCGAGCACGCGTGGCTGTCCGTCGAACGATTATGGGATATGGCAAATATGTTGCGCCGAGCAAGTCAAACTACAAAGAATCGCATTGAACATGTTCTAAGCTGATACAGTTCCAAGTAATGGTTTAATTGGAAAGAAATGATCTTACTAATAACAGTGAAAGTCGTCAAAATGGCATCGATTGATGGCTTGTCTCTTCAAATAGATTACCCGGACGTGAACCAGCACCATGACATTTAAGGTGGGTAAAGTCGGAATAGAACTAGATGCTCTTTGAGGTGTATATCCAGCCAATACACTGCTAAGAAGGTCCACCTGGCGTTATGCTCTTATTTAATTGCATAACTTTTTTGACAAATGGAGATTCTATTTTAGTTCTAAGATCTGCAATATTAAGACCTCCGTCCGCAAATGTGCTTAGTAGTGATTTTCTTTTCAAAGCTTCTGGTTTACTGTTCCAAAGAAATGGAAATGCCAGTTTTTCACCACCTTGTTTGGTACAGAGTAAAGACTCCCTATGTGCCAAATGGAGCTGCACAACACAGATTGCATGGTGATGCTTTCCCCCTAAATGATAATTCCATCCTGCTATATAGTTCACAAATATTTCGAAATTAGAAATAACTTTCCCCGAAGTCTTTTTATCGGCTTCTTTTGTACCCGTATAAACGCCGTATTTTTGGGGGAAATCACTAGTCCATTTTTCACCATGAGGTTCAACTAAGAGGACCCGGGTTCGAATCCTATGCTGCCGTGTTAAAACCTTGGGCAATTTATTTCATTCTGCATTGCTCCCGTTCACTCAGCTGCATAAATGAATACATGGCAATAGACAAGTGATTGATACGTGTGCGAGTAGTCTTCGCGCATTATTTGCAGCATATGGCTGCATGCTTCCCGGAGATGGTGTCTGATTGAATAGAACTGCCAGGGAAGTAAAGTGTAAAGCGCTTTGAGCAATCCTTGTCTAAATTCCAGCTGTTCTTCACCGATTTACCCTTACACTATTGCTCTTATTCTGCAATCCAGATTCTCTCCAGCGACTTCAACACTAGGAAAGTAATGCCTCAATGTTTTCCCGGATCATGCACATCTCCCTTTCTTTTCTATATTCGGACACTTAGCCCCGTTCTTTATTCCTCTGTGAACTTCCCGTCTCTATTGCAGGTGTTCAGTAATATTTTTTGTCGATCATTTTCCAACTCGCTCAGCCACCGCCACGGCCAGCATCCCTACTCGCACTTCATCAATGCCTGTTTATCTTTCCAAATAAGCCTACACGATAAACTGTAAGAATTGCCCGGCTGTGACAAGTGCGTGCGTGCGTGTATGGGTGTGTGTGCATGAGTGTATGCGTGTGGGTGTATGCGTGTGGGTGTATGCGTGTGGGTGTGCCTGCGTGCGTGCGTGCGTGCGTGCGTGTGTGTGTGTGTGGGGGGGTGTGGGTGTGTCTGTTTGTTTGAGTGTGTCGTAATTACATGTGTTGCTTACTCTAATTAGAAAACCTACCCAGCATCGATTATCTGGTTCTGTTTTACACTTTACCCCAACAGTAAATAAAAATATTGGGAGTAGGTAGTTTTTGTGTGTCTGTATTACACTTTGGAATAGAGGTATATGATTCCTTCGATCTAGTGTTAGATCAGACGCAGACTGAAACATTATGCGATTCTTACATATTTTAAATATCTTGCTTTTACGTTTTTGAATTAGTAATGTTTTATTAAAATAGCTAAAACCCAACTTAGTTTACTAAACCGTTATGTTGCGGTTTGTGTACGTGACAATCAATTGCTGCACGTAACCTTCGTCAAGCATAACCTTTGCCAACAGTATTTATAATGGTAACGTATGGGCGGCATCATATCTGCTATATCAAACTGACCCCATATTTTATAGACACACCGATGATAAGCAAGAGGTTACGTGACGTGATAACGTTAGAGTATGCTGCGCCCGCATTTGATGATTGTTGGAAGTTATCTTTAAATATACTATATTTTTGCTCTAAAAGCAGTAAGAAAATTGATTTTATTAGTAATGTCTATGATAATATAAAGTCTTCATCGGAAGGAGGGTGCCGATTAATACAAAAAGAAATGTGACGATGACAACATATATCCATACAACACAATCTCTTACACATAAAAGCACGCTCTTTTTTTTCTCCCGTTAATCTCTCCCCTCAGTCTCCCCTCTCTCCCTCTCCTTCCTTCATCCCTCTCCTTCCCTCTCTCCACCCCTCACTGCATCACCAGAATAATGTTTGTTAGTGCTAATATCACCGATCTATCTAATCCCGTATATAGAATAGCATTATAAAGAAGAAGTGCATTGGTGATTTGGCGCAGCAGCACCTCGACTGTCGATTGAAATACATGTGAACATTCTTGCATCCGGGATATTATGTATGTTTAGAAAGGGTTTAAAACATAATCTTTTTATTAGACATTTCAATTAATTCAAATTGTTTTGAAATGACGGACATTGTTTTAGAATTTCTTTTTAGTGTCATACACGTTTCAATCAGTGTTTATGTTTTAGATAAATTTATAGATTTATATAAATATATATTTACGTACACAGTTTTAGTAAAGGTTTTAATTTTAATTTGATATATATATAATTAACATACCAAGTTTTAGTGCTATACATCTTAAAAGCAGTGCTTAATTTATTTTAAAATAATTTATATAATTTACATACAAAGGGGTTTACTAGTACATCTTAAAACCAAAACAATTAATGACTTATATTAATTTATATAATTTACATTTCGATATATTAATATACATTCAGTATATTTCTTGTGCAGCGCATCGATCCGCTACTTACGGGAATTAGCGCTATATAAAACCTTTATTATTATTATTATTATTTAAACCGTCCAGTGTCCATTTTTAGCAAATAGATGAATGAAATGCAGAAATGAGTAGCGCTGCAATCCTTTTTCGTTCTGATGCACAATGTGTCATAGTTAACAAGTTTGTGAGGTTGTCTCACTTTATCTGTCTCCCTTCTGATTTACCTCTCCCCATCCCTTCCTTTAAAATACTCCAAATTAATTTCTCCCTTCCTCCCTGCTCGGCGGCTCCTCGCCCTCTCCTTGTCCCACTCCCTCACTTTCTTTATCCTCTACTATTTCCCTTCTCACTGTTCCTCTACACCCCTCTTCCTCCATACTTTCATCCACCAATACTTTTCTACCCTCCCGTCATTCTAATTAAGACGCAATTCGGCAAGGTCATGGGTAATTGCACATTCGACAAGAAGAGCGAAGCTACTTGTGCTATTCAAGGCAAACTTGTTTTGTCCGTGTGTAATACCTGTCATGTTTCATTGTCAGTTTAACACAGACAATGCAATGCTTCACTGCCGTGGACATTCTTAGACTGACGTGCGGCCTCCGACAATGGTATGCTCTTGGTCCCGCGCAAGAATGCACTGATTGACAACGTATAATTAGCAGTCTTTCGCGTTGAACATGACAGCTGCTACAAACAAATGACTTAAGCGTTCGATCGAAAGCATGGATTTGTCGAAATGCAGCTGTAGTCGAAATACAGTTCTCCCGGTTTTCAGTACAAGACCAACTTCACGTGTTTATGGATGTTTCGTGTGTGGTCGGGTGCAGCGTATCGCATGCTATTCGGCAAACAATACACATTTGACGCTCTACGTGGTTTGACAGTTGGTCTCGAATGAGCTGCACATGTTGCAATTTTGGCAGTCATCAGACATTGGGATATACAACTAGACGCCAAACAAGACAGCGACGATTGCTACAGACAATTGATTTAAGGTAGGCTATGTGTGTAATGTTGTTGTGTTATTTAGAACGGCAACTGTTGGTAGTACACTACATATATTGCCATGTGGTACAGTGTCGACATTCTGTATTGCTAACTTGTATAGTCAAACCTGCAAGGCATTACGGACAAACAAACAGACAAACATTATCATCATTATGCATAACTGTTAAATTAGCGTCGTTCTACTGTGAATATAATTACAGAGATAATCCATTTCTCATTAATCAAAACAGTATTTGGCAACATATTTGATATGTAATGAATGGATCCTCTTGCTAATTTGCGTCGATATAAATCGTAGGTAAGTATTGTATTTATTACTACAATAAAATATCAAATAACTAATGTTTTAATCCACCTCGGTTTATTATCTTAAATTATGAATTCTCGTATACCAATGCGAGTTATATTATTCACTGTAGGATGTACTGTATTATGTATCTGATTTTAAAAATAATGTCTTGTTTAATTTTGTGAAGGAAAAAACGACGGCGATGTGTGCGCCATATTGTTGCCAAACTTCCGCTTCCGCTTCCGAACCATCAATCTGCATAAGTCAACACTAATAATTATAGTTATGCATGTTAACATGTTTGATGTATCATATGATCTAGCATGACATATAAGCGAAGTTATAATGTAATGCTACACCATAAATAACGTCATATATATCAGCTTACGTGTCTTACAAGTTGACACCACAATTTCGCCAGCTAAGGCTAGACATTGCTTTATAAGCAACTGAGTGTTCCGACCGCACGTGGTGGAAGGGGTTACCAGTGACGCTCATCCTATGGAGGTCACAACCGGTGTGGCGAAGCGGGGTTTGGGCCAGGTCATTTCCCTCCCATAGGAACACTTCCGGCGGAAGTCGGTCAGTTGTGAGGGAGTAAGGATTGTAACCAACCGTGCCAGGGAACGTTATGAGGAGCAACCGATGAGGTACCTCTGGCTGAACTAGTTACATTAGATTGTACTACAGGCTATATACCCAGTGTCTCCCACATCCCCATTCCCTCTTTTTGTCTTTTTCAAAGGTTTTCTTTAAAACAGTAAATGACATTGACATTGGCTGTTATTTTTAAGATATTAAGAAAAATATTAATTTAACTAAATTCAAGGCATGTTTAACTTTCAAACACATTTTGTTTTGTTTTAATCGTACACAACATCTCAGCTTCACGACAAGCTTTAGTTCATTTTTTGCACGTACGGAAATCTATATTATTGAAAGTTACACAAATGCTGGAACTATTTTAAATTGTGAAAGAGTTAATAGCATGCATTAAATCATAACTATTTTACTCATAGTAAACAGCTCAGATGCAATCATTACTATTTAAATATACTGCTATGTCTTTAATCGTCAATAACTAAATAAATGCAACTATGATATGTTAATAATAATACGTTCAGTGTATGTATAAATAATTGCGATCATTCAATGTTAAGATACTTGTTAACATTTGTTTGCGTTTATTTATACATGTATATGTTATGTACTATAACCTTTGGTTATACTCTTTTCCATGAGATATTCATTCATGTTAAATTAATATTTTTTCTTAATACTTAAGAAACATAGTAAATAGAAATACTACTACCCAATCAGTATAATCGCGTACATACATCACCACACTTTCATACGTGTACACAACACGTGATAACGTACCTGCATCAATTGACTGGATTGCGCATGCGTCAGGTGTAGTCAACTCTTTTTTTTCCCGCTGCACAAAATAGCCAAATTCTCAAAATAAAACGATTGTCAACATCCCACATTAACGGACGAGTAAATGTACTAAGATAGTTAAACAGGCATCTAAATATAACCCTGTATCAAGTGCTGATTAGCGAAGAACAAAGACAGATCAGCTGGTATTGTTCATCATGCCAAAGAGGGGCAAAGGCAATTATGACTCAGTTGCTAGTTATGCACGAAAGACAAAATCAATTCGACCACAAGTTATCTGAAATGGAAAATAAACATGACACATTAAACAACAGGGTGAGTGAAGTTGAGGATGCAGTTGCCAAAGTAGCAGATCTGCAGGCTCAGGCTGCAAACAAATCCCTTGCTACAAACCAGATTCCACCAATCCTAAATAAAGAAAAAGTAGTTGCCACAGTGTACACCCAAGTCAATGACAGGATAAATAGAAGGCAAAACACAGTGGTCTATAATGTGCCAGAGGGGACCAGTACCCTAAAAGCAGATAATGTAACTCACGATAGAGAACTTATGAAACAATTAACAGAACACACAACAGATGGACAATACCAGCCAGAGAGCCTCCAAGTACGGAGATTAGGGAGCAGAGCTAACACCGAGACTGGGACAGATGATGCAAGAAGCCGGCCCCTGCTTGTGACCTTTCCAGGTGAAGACAAAAAAGCTTCAGTCATGAAAAACTTACACAAACTAAAAAACAAAGGTGAACCCTTCAGTGAAATGGTCATTAAACATGACATGAGCAGGGAGGACAGAGAGAAGGAGCGACTACTGCAGAAAGAGGCAAGAGAAAAAACACAGCAGGAGCAGACTTCAAATTTTGTGTACATAGTAAGAGGTCGACCAGGAGAAAGACAAATAATCAAGGTAAAAAAAGGAGCGAAATGAACAACCCAACTCAGGCACAAGTGTAGGGGAAATAATTGTGTGGTATTCTAATGCAGATGTATTAACAAAAGACAAACTAACAGAACTTAAATGTAGAATAAATAACAACTCCACTCCACCCCATATTATAGCTATATCAGAGGTAAAACCTAAACACTTTAAGAGAAAACTTACACTACAGGAATACAATCTGGAAGGCTATTCTATGGAAACCATAAATATGAATGAAAATAAAGGTAGAGGGATGATCCTATTTATCCACAATTCGCTACCGTTTCAAGCGCACCATTTTGAAGTTGATTTTAACGAGGCACTGTTTTGCACCTTGAAACTGAAGGGGAAGGAAACACTTCTGGTAGGCTCCTTTTATTGAAGCCCCAACAGCACTACTGAAAACAATGATAACCTTAATGAGCTACTAGAGAAAATAAGTGAGAAAAAATAATTCACACGTCCTTCTACTTGGAGACTTCAATTACCCAAAGATTGATTGGAAAATAATGTGTACGTCGGTTCCAAATATAGAAGACAAAGAGTTTAAATTTATCGAAAAGCTTCGAGGTTGTTATCTCATCCAACATATAACTGAACCCACTAGAGGTAGAGGGACAACAGAGCCATCACTTCTTGACTTAGTAATCACCAGTGAGGATTCCGAAATTGTGTCTATTGATACAGCCTCAGCACTAGGGAAAAGTGACCACTCCATAATCAAAGTGATTCTTAACTGCACACCAATACATGAGCCGATCAGAAAAACTGTTTATAAATACGATAAGGGAAACTACCCCAAAATGGAGGACATGTTAAGCATTGATTGGGATGCCGAATTTTTAGAACATGAGGGTGATGTGCAAGCACAATGGGACATTTTTACAATGAAACATAGAGAAGCTGTAGAAAGGTGTATACCTAAAAAGGTGATGTCAGAAAGAACAAAAAAATACCCGGTACCACTAAATGTAAAAATAAGAGCTAAAATCAGAAGAAAAAATAGACTGTGGAAGAAATATCTTCTAACTAGAGATGTCCAAGCTTACCAGGAATACTGCAGATTACGCAATCAGGTTAGGAGGTTAACAAGAAAGGCACAAAAAATATATGAAAAAAGTATCATTAGCCAAATAAAAGAGAATCCTAAGAAATTTTGGCAATACGCCCAGGCAAAAATGAAGACAAGAACGGGTATGCCCAACTTAATAAAAAGTGATTTGAAAGATGACTTAACAAACTCTGACTCGGAAAAAGCAGAGCTATTGGCTGATTATTTTTCTTCAGTATTTACAATTGAACCACAAGAGAAAACTCCTGAGGAACCTATAAGATGTTATAATACAGTTGAAACGTGTACTATTAACCCATCAGTAGTGGCAGCAAAACTAAAAAAACTAAAAACATTTAAATCACCTGGACCTGATGGCATACACCCCAGGGTCTTAAATGAATTAGCAGACTGCATCAGTATTCCATTATCAATTATTTTTAACACATCTCTAACAACAGGCAAACTACCCAAAGAATGGAAACAGGCTAACATATCTCCAATCCATAAGAAAGGAAGTAAAACATTACCTCAAAATTACCGACCAGTCAGTATAACAAGTGTAGTGGGTAAGATAATGGAAGAAATAATTAGAGACACCATCACTATACATATGAAAGAAAATGAGCTATTGAGTAAATGTCAGTTTGGTTTTGTAAAGGGCCGCTCAACAGTACTTCAACTATTAAAGGTATTAGATATATGGACTGAAACGCTGGACAATGGAGGCTGTATTGATGTAATATATTGTGATTTTATGAAAGCATTTGACAAGGTCCCACATTCAAAACTTATTAAAAAAATACAGAGCTATGGAATAAAGGGAAACCTAATTAACTGGATCATAGATCTACTTTCACATAGAAAGCAACGAATACGAATTAACAACATATTTTCTAACTGGCAAGAAGTGATCAGTGGAATACCACAAGGATCTGTGATTGGCCCCCTTCTTTTTGTTATCTTCATAAATGATCTACCTGATGTTATAAAAAAATCTCATATTTTCCTATTTGCAGATGATATGAAACTTTTTAACCCTATTTATAATGAAAATAACTGCAACATCCTACAAAAGGATCTCACCTCAGCGGAGAAATGGTCAGAAACATCACTACTGAAATTTCATCCTGATAAATGTTGTAACATGCGAATTGGACGTTCCTCCATAAGAAATGATGGATACACAATGGGTAAAGATCAGAAAACAATTAATAAAGCAGAAACAGTAAAGGATATTGGAGTAACGTTTGACTCATCACTTAACTTCGAGGCACATATGTCAGAAAAAATTAATAAAGCCAATTCTATGATGGGGATAATTCGACGCACTTTTGAATATCTAGATGATAAGTGTTTTTCTACTGTTTTTAAGTCTCTTGTCCGACCACATATCGAGTATGCAAACCAGGTATGGAGTCCATATTTAATGAAACACATAACAGCACTTGAAAATGTTCAGCGTCGAGCAACTAAATTAATTCCTGGATATAAGGAACTGGATTATAAAGAACGTCTAATAAGATTAAAGCTACCAACTCTTTCATACCGTCGACTTAGGGGAGACATGATAGAAATTTACAAAATATTAACTGGGAAATATGATTCTACTGTTACATCAAATTTTGTTACATTAAGGGATAATGATTCAATAACGAGAGGGCACAACCTAAAAATATTTAAAGAAAGATGCCGATTAAACATCCGAAAAAATTAATTTGTATACCGATCTACTGATGTATGGAATAGTCTGCCACAGTCTGTGGTAGATGCTCCATCAGTCCAATCATTTGAAGGTAGACTTGATAAACTATGGAAAAATCATCCTATAAAAATGATTTTACGGCACCACCTCAACTATGGACTGTGTCACCTTTAGACGCATGCGCACAGTCTCAAATCAATGATCAAGACAGAGCTGGCACAAGAGGCAGAAATGCCTAATTCAGCCAGAAAAGGACCTGTAAGAAACTGTAATAAAACAAATATTAAAAAATTATGACATTATCTTGAACTAACACATTTTCCTTTTTATTATATAAAACATAGGATTGTGCATACATTCATAATTATTAGACACACATAGACAAATAGACTGCACATACACACGCTCCCACACCTAACGAACATTTATTGAAGATAACGATCTTGAAAATATGTTGGATATTGTTAGATGATGCAACATTTTCTGATTTAATAACCGTCACTAAACATTCATGCTTGTAGGACACAATTATACTCGTTTTGTAATTTTTCTGGCAAAAACATTCTTTGAAAATGGCTGTTGGGCAGCCTTAGTGCCGCGATATGAAGTGCTCAAAACCACAATTAGCAGTCTTGTCCAGAAAAATCAGTTTGTGCATGCTTTTACAGATCATATACTGTTAATTATGTATTCATATCAGACCATGTATATTCATTTTCTAACAATACAGTTGTGAATGGTTGCAGTTAGAATACTGTGTTTTAACGCAAAAGTACTGTCAAATGTTTCTGTAAACCATTTTGTTCACTTGCACAGTTTAGGGTAATATCGGTTCAGTGTTGTGTGTGGCAGGTTCATACCCTGCTGGTGTTCTTTATGCAAACACTACATGATGTGTGTGCACAAACATTGACTCCATTTCATACGTTTAGCTGGTTTTGTGATATTTTTGAAATGCATTAAGCTACTTATATCATTATAATATATATATATATATATATATATATATATATATATATATATATATATATATATATATATATATATATAATATACATGTACATAAGCAAGAATATGAATTCTTTCTTCATAAATGTCATGCATCTTGGTTGCCAAACAAAGAGGAACTAATATCCAACTCACACAAATAAGACGTAAGACCTACAAGTGGGCTGTAGAAAAAGGCAGATAGCATGTTTCTTGCTAGCAGCATCATACTGGTCAGTTCTACCAGGTCATCAAGTTAAGTACACAAATTATAACGCTTGTTGAGGTTAGCATAGCATATGCTGAAGACTGGAAAAATTTAGACTTCTATCCATCTTATCACGATTGGTTGGGTGCACATAAAACAGAGAGGGAGAGAGAGACAGAGACAGAGAGAGGTGGTGTCCACAACAAAAGTGAGTAAATTGTATGAGCATGGCTGAGGAGAGAGCAAAACAGTGAGAGAAAGAGAGAGAGAGAGAGAGAGAGAGAGAGAGAGAGAGAGAGAGAGAGAGAGAGAGAGACAGAGGCACCAGTGAATGATGACTGAGATGGTCCCTAATAGTCACCAGTCCATCAGAGAATTATGATTGAGATGGTCCCTAAGAGTCATCAGGGCACCAGTGAATGATGACTGAGACGGTCCCTAATAGTCACCAGTCCATCAGAGAATGATGATTGAGATGGTCCATATCAGCCCAGTACTAGAGAATGATGATCAAATCACTAGACTGATTTCAAAAAAATGTAATCCAACATTTTAACAACTAATCCAAACGACCCACCATGCGCACTAGCGTGATGTGTCCCCAGAACATTTTGCCAGTAACATATACATATACAGATACATATACAGATACAGATACAGATACAGATGCACTGACTGGCACCATCCTATTGCATTGTATTGGAAATTAATTAATGAGAGGGAGGGTGGCAGGGAGGGAGGGAGGGAGGGAGGGAGGGAGGGAGGGAGGGAGGGAGGGAGGGAGGGAGGGAGGGAGGGAGGGAGGGAGGGAGGGAGGGAGGGAGGGAGGGAGGGAGGGAGGGAGGGAGGGAGGGAGGGAGGGAGGGAGGGAGGGAGGGAGGGAGGGAGGGAGGGAGGGAGGGAGGGAGGGAGGGAGGGAGGGAGGGAGGGAGGGAGGGAGGGAGGGAGGGAGGGAGGGAGGGAGGGAGGGAGGGAGGGAGGGAGGGAGGGAGGGAGGGAGGGAGGGAGGGAGGGAGGGAGGGAGGGAGGGAGGGAGGGAGGGAGGGAGGGAGGGAGGGAGGGAGGGAGGGAGGGAGGGAGGGAGGGAGGGAGGGAGGGAGGGAGGGAGGGAGGGAGGGAGGGAGGGAGGGAGGGAGGGAGGGAGGGAGGGAGGGAGGGAGGGAGGGAGGGAGGGAGGGAGGGAGGGAGGGAGGGAGGGAGGGAGGGAGGGAGGGAGGGAGGGAGGGAGGGAGGGAGGGAGAGAGAGAGATATGGGGGTAGTGTACGTGTCTGAAGAGTGACGGTTAACGTAGCTGAAGATAGACATAGAGAGGTCGTATCTGCAACGGGAGTGAGAGAAAGGGGGAGTGAGAGAAAGGGAGGGAGGTGGCGTCCACAACAGAAGATAGTAAAATGGGTGAGCATGGCTGAAGAGAGAGAGAGAGATAGAGAGAGAGATGATGGGAGAGAGATAGAGAAAGAAAGAGAGCGAGAGAGGAAATAAAGGAGGTGAGCATGGCTGCAGGGAGAGAAAAGCGAGAACATGAGAAAGAGAGAGAGGGGTAGTGTACATGTTTGAAAAATGAGTGTTAACGTGGGGAAGAAAGAGAGAGAGAGAAAGACAGAGAGGTTGCATCCAAAACAGAAAAGAGTAAAATGGGTGAGGGTGGCTGATGAGAGCGAGAGAGTGAGCAAGATAAAGAGACGAGGATGGCTTACATGTCTGAAGAGTGACAGTGAACGTGGCTGAAGAGAGAGGGAGAGAGAGAGAGAGAGCCAAATAATGAGGTAGAGAGATAGATAGATTATGAATGTTGGTGAAGAGAAAGATATGAAGAAAAGAACGAGATGGTGAATACATCTAAAGTAAAAGAAGTTGTGAATGCGACAGTGATGGCACAGATTATGAATATCGATTTTATTAACTTGGCTTAAGCCATCTGCCGACAACTTGTGAAACCGTCCATATGCACGAACGTGTAAGTATGAATCGTTTTTTCAGTGCATGTGTATGTTGCTTCCTGCTACTAAGGTTGTATCACACAGCAGTGTGGCACCATGGTATGTGTTTAATAATCTTTTTTGTATCTACAAGGTAACGTTTGCCATTTATGAAATGTTTTGACAATTTTATTTCAGTCAATTTGAATCTTTCTTCCAATGGAGTGGAAATATTTGTGTAAATAGCACGTAAACATTCACAACAGAGGTTAGAGAATAAATATAAAACGAATAGTAATATGTTACGGTTGATCTAGTTTCTTAGATAAAGTATTATTAATAACAAATATCTATATAAATGAAACCATGATAATACAATCTTAAATCCCCTCCACCTTTATAAATGACTGACCTGTGTATAATTCTAACTTCACTATTCCTGCCATATCTTCTAGCTGTCCAGATATGCATTTGTTTTTGGCATCTAGACTGCCTTGGGAATGGAACATAGCATTAATGTCGTACTTTTACACACAAAAACCTATATTACTATATCATGTAAATTGTAATGCGCCTCTGATTGGTTTTATTGCTGGAGATATGGCGTAGACAAATACTGTATTTATTATTATTATTATTTTTATTATTATTACTACAGTCACTAATCAATACCTGCTACATATACATATTGTGCACAGATGGAAAATAGTATGTAATAGGTACATTAGACGTCACATGTTCCACACCCATGGTATCAAGCAATTGCCACATATATTTTATACACTTGTCAAAATGTCATTTTTCTAAGTTAAGTTGCCAACGTTTTTCTGTAGTCACTTCAACATGTCATCTTCATGCAACATAACATATACACCTGTAGGAACAGAGAGAGGGCGCAAGGGAGAATGAAAGAGAGAGTGAGTGAGTGAGTGAGTGAGTGAGAGAGAGGGAGTGAGAGAAAATCCCCGAGAGCACATAACCAGCATCAATAGATAAGGAATAAAACTTATGTTGACCGCAAGTTAATATCTAATAATTAAGTTAACACAATGTGGATGGCATATGAATTTTTTTATGATATTTGCACGGACAAACAAGTGTTATTTGTTCACAAATTTATTTTCACCTAGATATCAGCATACATGGATGTTGGATTGATGACCATTAATACATAAACACATAGCAAACTGTTAATTTTATTATCTCAGTATATAGCAATAAACAATATAAAGAAAAAATATGCTCACAGGCGATACACAAAACACTGGACATAGTTTATCACCTTACAATGTTGTTGCTACCATCTTGTCACATCAACTACAGTAAGTAATGAATGACCTGTGTCAGGTCATATTTTCAAGGGTTGACATGGTAACTCAATAAAACAAACGTATTGAAGAAAGCTGAGCAAAGTGTGGACCCACAACTTGTAACCAGTCACAAACACTATTTCAGTAGACAGTTCAGCAGAATAAAGACATATCAACTCAATCAAACAGCCCAATAAAATAAAATTAGCCCACCAGAATACTGATGGCCCACTAAAATAAAGATAACCCACCAAAATATACAGCCCAACAGAACAAGGATAGCCCACTAGAATAAAGATAACCCACCAACATATTAAGTCCACTAGAATAAGATAGCCCACCAGAATTTAGACAACCCACTGGATTTCGCATCAAGTTGGTTTTCAACATTAGCTAACATATGTATAACTACATGGACAACAGTGAAACCTTACTTAGCCATGGAGACTCTACAAATTCACTTAATGTGTAAATTAAACAGACACTGTACAATGTCATCCATTCTGTGATAAATGACGCCTATATGCAAAGTAACACTTTTAAGAAACTGCAAGACAATCGCATGTTTATACAGTTGTATGTTAAATGAATGTTTAAAGGACAAACAAAGTTAACTTTTACGTGGCATACACCTAATAGAGTTAATATAAAGTAACAATTTCCACATATACTCAATTTTTTAACGCCAGCGGTTTACCAGAAAAATATTTTTTAACACCCAGCCATCCAAATTCTATGCGCTACCCCATCTTAGACAAAGAATGACGTCACGAAGGTGATCGAGGCGCTCTCCACGTAGATTCCCTGCATAGGGTTTGGCTGTTGTCATGAAATGGCTGCAACTCGGCAACGCGCGTAACATGCTGATGACGGTAAATATAAAGCTGTCTATTATTGTTATCGCTGAAATCATCCCACCAACTGATGATACATGTCTACATCAAAGCATTTCTCCTCAAAATGGACCGAGCAAAGTGCCAAACAGTACGCCCGCAAATCACCAACGTGAATCCATTGCTTCAATACTACCGGTTGTTTCAACTATTATTGCAACCGTATGCCGAACACGAACGCATAATTACTAAAGTGTACCATAGATTTAACCACAGATTTAGATATACGTCTATAAGCAGCTGCTAGATGTCACGTCAACTGAACGAACTGTCGAAGACTCGAAGTTGTTGACCCTTAACGACGTCGCCGGAAGCTGACCGAGATATAGAATGCCGCGCGCTGAATGGCCAAGCCAAATTAACCCTTCACCTATGGCGGCGTCTAGACCATCGTGGATTTCGTTAGAATTTTAGACTTTAAAGTCACATTCTGAGTAAACCGCTGACGTTAAAAAAAATTAGTATATGTGGAAATTGTTACTTTGTATCAACTCTATTAGGTGTATGACACGAAGCCGTAGCCTTTTTTTGTCCTTTAAGTTTAACCGTGCACGTCCTATAAGACATTTGAGTCAAGCAGCAGCATGATGAGAACAACATCTCTCTGCGTGCCGGTATCAGCAGTACTCCAAACAATGTCCCTCACAACTGGTGTTAGCAATATCACTTTGGTTGTATTATTCAAACCATATCTCATATCATGGCCAGTTGAACACAGTGCCAAAAATACAAATATTTACATAATTTTATTATAAATATTATATGTACAAGCAAGTGTTTTCATATTTGTAGTACATATCTGGTCTGTGATATGAGTCATTTACAAGTATACACCTTATACAAATTTCTCTGACAACAGAACCATTAGTGCCAAGCAGTAATTTGTAATGGGAACCTACTGCATGGGAAAGTTAAACATCAAAGGTTATTGTGGTTAACTCTGATCGCCTTGGCATTACTGCCAATCAATTTTTATTTTGAAACTGGATGTTCTGTTTATAGTTTGAATGAGTTGCAGGCAGAATCTTTCAAATTGCTAATTTTGTTCTGAGCTTAATAAAGTAACTAAACACAAATACCGGGTAATCAGGCAGTAAACCTTCAACATGCATGTTGTAGTCATAAGAATAAAATAGTAAATGAAAACACCCTAGGAGTTGGTAACCCCACTAGTATTAGGATTGTCAAATTTTTAAGAATCTAAATTTCAAAGTACGGTTGTAGAATGAAGCCCATTACACAAAAATGTATATATATATTGTCCCATTATATTTTTGTCAACATTACTCACCAGCATGAGAGATGTGCAACTAATCAACAGAACTATTCAATAACCATTCTGCGGAAATAAGAACAATTTAAATATTGACTTGGTTAGTACTCGAGTAAAAGATCACTTACATTGTATTGTATTTTTTAGTATTTTTACAATCATAATATGTACTATTATTAATATTATACGTATTTTTTTATTATTATTATTATGTGTATTTTTATGATAATTTATTTCGATATTTGATGCCATGTTTTATGATTTTTTACTTTTAGTTTCTTTCTATGATATGTTGTAACAGCGCTTTCGAACAAGGTAACTTGGATTTATGGCGCTATATAAATGCTTTTATTATTATTATTTATTATTATTGTCCCAGATCATTGACGCAAATCTAAAAGTAAGGCAAACAAGAGGATCTCTTATACATATACCAGCTTTGTAATTAACATGGGAATGTGTGCAAACATAGTTAATCACCATGGCAATATGTCAGCATAGCAAGCCTTGCGTAGCAAGCCTTGATAGAAGAGGGTCCAGCATCATTACCACATCACCATGGAAACAGGTCAGAGTTGTCATCTTGATAAAACCTGCTCCACTTTGACACTGTTTAAGCCTGCAACACACTGACAAATGTTAATATGTGCAACACACTGACATTGTGAGAGCTTCCAACACACTGACATTGTGACAGCCTGCAACACACTTACAAATGTTAATGCCTGCAACACACAGACATTGTGAGAGCTTGCAACACACTGATACATGTTATTGCGTGCAACACACTGACACTGTTAGAGCTTGCAACACACTGACATTATGACAGCCTGCAAAACACCGACACTTTTATAACCTGCAACATGTGACATTGTTTGAGCCAGCAACACTGACACGTAGAGCCTGACACTGACATATCCTGCAACACATTGACAGCCTGTAACACAGAGACTCCTCCAAAACAGTGGTAGGTGCTATTGAGGAGCGAGAGTTAGAAATTTACCAGGTATCTGAATCTGTATATCACTACAATCAAATTATTCAAGAAAAAACAACATAATGCAAACAACTGCTTATGTCTACATCTATGTGTGTGTTTGTTTGTGTGTTGATGTGTGTGCATTTCCTTGCGTGTATGTGCTTGTGTGTGTATGTATGTGTATGTATGTGTATGTGTGTGTTTGTGTTTTTGTACTTTTATTGTGCCTGCATATATGTGTATGCACGTGCATGTGTTTGTTAATAACTGAGAATATCCTACAGAATACATCCAACACTTATGTTATAACACTTTAGAAAAAAACTGTGTCCTAAACAATAACATTAGTAGTATCATAAAAAAGGAAGTGGGGTTAAAATGGGAAAACAAAATAATGACAGAAGTAGTGTGATTTTAGAGCTGTGACACAGGATGATAAAGAGCTGGTAAGAACTGCCAACTGACCGGTGACGTTGCCAGTTGAACACTTCATGACATTTTAAAATGATTTGTTGTATTGTTTTTGCCAGGAAATTGTAAACGATGTACTGACAATGGCTAGTTCATTAATGTAAGCATTACTGCAACTAGGATCTATCACATATGAGCTCAATCATCTATGCTCATTTTCACCATCAAGGTCATTATTAAAGTCACTTTTGGGATTTGTCAAAAATGAGTACATTAGCAAGCTGATCAGAATCTGTTTCCTTTAGTATTGTGTTCTGTAAATTATTTGGCACTAGAACATTATTCTGTCTTTAGATGTGTAACAATATATCTAGAAAGTTTGTCACCATCATTCTGTTATGCAATGAATAATGACGTTGACATATCTATAGTTGTCATAGTCACTGTCTATCTGTCTGTCTGTCTGTCTGTCTGTCTGTCTGTCTGTCTGGCGGGCGGGCGGGCGGGCGGGCGGGCGGGCGGGCGGGCGGGCGGGCGGGCTGGCAGGCATGCAGGCATGCAGGCATGCAGGCAGGAGGGAGGGAGGCAGGCAGGCAGGCAGGCAGGCAGGCAGGCAGGCAGGCAGGCAGGCAGGCAGGCAGGCAGGCAGGCAGGCAGGCAGGCAGGCAGGCAGGCAGGCAGGCAGGCAGGCAGGCAGGCAGGCAGGCAGGCAGGCAGGCAGGCAGGCAGGCAGGCAGGCAGGCAGGAAGGCAGGAAGGCAGGCAGGCAGGCAGGCAGGCAAGCAGGCACGCCGCACGCACGCACGCACGCACGCAGGTACGCAGGCACGCAGGCACGCAGGCACGCAGGCACGCAGGCACGCAGGCACGCAGGCACGCAGGCACGCAGGCACGCAGGCACGCAGGCACGCAGGCACGCAGACAGACAGACAGACAGACAGACAGGCAGACAGACAGGCAGACAGGCAGACAGACACACAGACACACAGACACAGACACACAGACACACAGACACACAGACACACAGACACACAGACAGAGACAGAGAGACAAACAGACAGACGGAGCGACAGAGCGTGAAAGACAAACAGAGACAGAGAAAGAGAGAGAGAGAGAGAGAGACAGAGAGACAGACGCAGAGAGCGAGAGAAAGGCTGACAGACAGAGAGATACATACATACGTACAAACAACGAAATATTAATAGACAGGCAGAGAGTCTTACAGAGTCCCGCCATCCTTCAAAAACACCTTTATGACGTTGCCTATCCACCATGGCTCCTTAGGACATCAATCCATCTGTTGAGAACTGGAAATATGTAAGAACTGGAAATACTCTCAGACCGATCGAACGTTTTGTCTCGACACGCTTCTGAGCTTGGTTTCCAAGGATACACGCACAACAGAAGTTTTCTTGTTATTGTTATTATTGAAGAAGAAACTAGGCAAGAAAACTGAGTTCATTTTCAGTCAGAAAATAACCTGCATAATATATATAAATATTTTTCATCTCTACATATGCTTGACTCAACATGTGTCTTGCTCAGGGTACATTCTCTATCCGTCAGCGTGCAGTAGTTCGTGAAAGACTCGAGTACTAATAATGCGTTTGTGGCCAAAATCGGTCTCAGGTGAAAGTGATGCATGTCTGATTGTGGCTGAAGTTCCCCAGGCGGCATTGTTGACGTTTCCCTCCAGCTATCTTTATGAACAAGGATTCTCGGTGTTGTTGCTGCGTTTAGACTATGCCAACGACGACACCTAAGGCTGGCGGGCCAAACCTGTTCCATGAATTGAGGTCCTGGTTTTGACCAGACTAGCTCACCATCTTTAACACTTGACCGAGTTATGGTCACTTCTTTTAAAAGAAAAATGACCTGTCTCGTTAAGCTGAATAGAGCGTGGTGGTATGTATTGTCGTTTACAACGGTGGAGGCACGCTGATGTATGTAACAGGCTTCAGAGGGTATGCGGGTAGGAAGATAGTTGAGTCACATTAGATATCCCCAACAACAAGTCATACAACCAGTTATTAGGTAAAATTTGTTTAATTCGCAAAACAGCGATAGTCTAGTTCATACACCATGTTCCATATAAAAATACTTATTAATTACATGAAGTTGTCGTGGCACGATCGTTGGCAATTTGCATAAATAAACTGAACATCTAACAAAGGTGGACGGCAACACAACGATAAAACAAACGTAACTCGTTCAGTTCAACAATTTTGGAAGATACCTTTTCTACAACTAGAGCTTTGAGATATGTACGCTGAACCATTCCGACACCACAGACGTGGGTGGCGGCAAACCTAATATAGCATCTGTGGTATATTAGGATAGATGATGACAGATGCTATATTAGGTTTGCAACAGTGCTATCGACGTTTTATATATGACGCAAACCAACCAGACACAGCAACCGATCCCGTTAGCAAAATACATTATTTTCTCCTTTTGCCTTTAATAATTTACAATAAGACATAACAAGCAATGTAGTGCGATTTTCACCATCGATTAATCAATCAATACTGTAATAAAACGTCAGGAAAATTACAGCGACAATTGGTCTAGTGTTTCTACGTTGGGCTGGCGACGTTTCTTGAATAGGGTGGAATCCGCATCCTACTGGCAGTCTCCCTTGTTCCACAACAACCCCAAAGCGAAAACTGATATGTCCCCTTTAATAATAGTAAACACATCAAATATTCTGTGTTTTCCTCGTCACGTTCGCCGCCCAGACACAACAAATCGATTTGATGTCACTCCAAAACCATCAGCTGTAAATGCAGGACCTACAGGCAGCAATGGTTAATTCAACCGAAATCCCAATATGGCGGAACGTAATTCAATTATATCTTTATATTATATCACCTCCGAAGAAAGTGCAACTAAGACATCATTACTATTCGTAATACCTACTTCAAGCTAAACGCGTACCAAAAATGCAATGCTGCGTTTTCCACTGTTTTATACACGTTTTCAAGTTTGTTGATTCGTTCCAACGGCTCGGACCCTAACCACATCCGCCATGCCAGCGGCTACACACGCGCCAGCACCACGCGGACATCGACAAAACAGCGTCGTCCATAAAGGTACGTCACAGAGGCACAGGCACACTTGTACTAATACAAATATTCGGCGTTGTTTGACTCCATTCAATTCACATTCTAAGCAATAAAACAATTTCTATTACATCGACATTTGTGACAATGTTAGTCCAATATGTCTATGCATGGCACGCAGATTGTTCAAACGCAACAGATCCTGAACGCAGTAAAAGAACTTGCACCAATAAATGGGTGTAGCGAAACAGGTAACTTGCTTTCAGTAACATAAGCCGTTCTATCTCTAATTTGCAAAACACAAACCGACAACTCTACTTGAAATGGGGTAAATTGTGGCACGCCGAGATTACATTTTACAAACTATTATGAACGGAGTCACACCCAATTAGCACCTCCTTCATAGGAAAGATTCGCATTTAACACTACATTATATACATCAATTTTCGTCTACTGAACGCACATAGTAAGCATAGTTCGTTATATTTATGATGATGGTCATTATATATATATATATATATATATATATATATATATATATATATGTATATATATATATATATGTATGCATGTATATATATATATATAATATAATATATATCGTGTACATATATATGTATATATATGTATATATATATATATAATATAATATATATCGTGTACATATATATGTATATATATATACACACAAATTATATATATATATATATATATATATATATATATATATATATATATATATATATATCTCAATAAGTATATATTATACAGGGTAGGGAAATGTATAGTGCCGCGATGACCGGTCCAACCCGCACATCGATGACCGACCAAGCGGAAATGCAAGACCGGCGTGTCGGCAGCGGGTCGGCCATATCCGGATAGCGCAAGCTTGGCGCAGGCAGAAACTTTGCCAAGGGCAAGAAGCCAGCGCCCAGACCGCTCGAACGACCCGACGAGTCCCTTTCAATGCCCGGTCGCTCTCGACGGCTTCGCCGAGCAAAGCGGCGTAGTGCCATTGACTGTATCACCAGATGGACTCCCATCACAGGGCAAGGATAGCACCACAATCAAGACAATCAGTAAATTAATTAATAAATTAATTAATTAATGCAAACCTCTGCTACGTCTCTGATATTTGGGATCCATTTAATTAAATAAGATAAGCTCACAAAAAAATGTCTCATTAAACTGAGTCCGTTGTGAAATTTAACGCGCGTTTTGAAATAAATGCAAAACCCCCGCCGAGGATGTCACAATAAACATATTGATTGTTGATTAGGTTAGTGAATGAATGATTGATTGACTTCCTTGGCATGCAATAGAAGTTGTCCCGGCGGTACAACTTGCTGGTGACAATTTTCGGTATAGAAAAACACTATATTGTTAAAGAGCCACGAGCAAGATCAGGCTAACGAGAACAGTATATTTATGAAACGGTACGTAATGATCGCCCTTATGCGTTCGAGTCGCTGCCACTGCGCGTCTTCTCCTTGTAGTAGATCTCCTCACTCTCCCGGTCGAGCAGAAGCAAGATGGCGGCGCCGAGAATGAAGATGGCGGCGCCCCACGCGATGCCGTAGGCCCAGCCGAACAGCCACCACTTCTTACCGCGGCTCTCGATCTCTTGCATGAACATGGCCGGGAAGACGATGACGGCGATGACGATACAGGCGACTGAAGCAAAGAGTGCGACTAGTCGGAAAGGCGCAAAGTGTTCGGGCGAAGATACGCGGAATTAGTCATTGTTATCATTGTCTTTATGGTCACTGGTCTCGCTGTTGTTGCTGCTGTTGTTGTTGTTCTTCTTCTTCTTCGTGTTGTTATTAGTATTGTATATGATTATCAAGTGTTCGTAATTTCGTACGTTCAGCAGAAGCAACAATATTAAACAACAAACATGGCTCAAACATATGAAAGAATACAATTTACAATCTTTTTTAATTGATACCAAAACTCTGCCTGCAAATGTTAGCATTGTATTACGTCGCACGATCTGTTTATGGGACACGCTGAAACAATGGTATTCATTAAATACACGCAGAATAGAAATAAACAAAATAACAAATGAAAACAACAAACAACAACAACGTACTGGCCCCGAAGTGAAGAAACATGGCGACCCTGTAGAAGGTGAACTTCCGGTCTGGGTTGCGCGTCGCCAGACCGACGCCATTAAGCACCGTTGCCGTGAGCGCCACGAGGAAGGCGATGATGCAGAACGCTCCACAGGTCTGGATCCAAGCTGAAATCACAAGTGTGTAACTGCCAAATATATATATATATATATATATATATATATATATATATATATATATATATATATATATACAGAAGATATACATATATACATATTATGTTCAGTTGAATTTCACTGAACTGAACTGAATTTAATGTAACTTATACAGTGCAGCATCCGTACGACCACTGATGCACATTTAGTCCATTGCTAGTATTAATCGTTCCACACGATACATCGGCTCTAACTATTACAGGGGGCATTCAACCGAGCCGCCATTACTACTACAAAACCACTAGGTGTTCACGTCTGTTATATCGTACTTGTTCATAGAGCTAAGTAAACCATGACAACTCGAGGTAAATTCAAATACCACAGCCACGAGCGCCTCTATTGCAGATACTGGCGTCATATAAATTTTTTCAATATTATTGTTGTATTATTAGCTACGACGATTTAAATGCAGTATTTATAACTGTGAGTACATTCTATAGTGATAAGATCAAACACATCTGTCGTATGTACTATTTTGATTATAAATATGTACATTTCATCATATTTTACTACTGCTGTATATAAACGAAAGTGTTGCCCTGGTATATTGCGTGTCAATGTCCGACTGCAGAGCAGTGCATAAATCAACATTAGACATGTCCATGATGTAATCGTGCAGTACAACCAATGTATGTAGGCCTACGTAATAACAGCGACAGAAACGACCATAATATTTTTAATGAGGTTGCAAAAAAAGATGGCGGACCTATAATTAAGTGAACGTTCGCGGTGTAACTCTTAGTACAAACCATGAAAAACCCCCGCGGCTCTAATGGTAAATAACCCACTGTTACTGTCAGGCGTAGTCCTGAGTAAATAAAACGGTAATACATATTCACACGGTATATAGCCACAACAACAACAACACTATACTAATAATAAATAGTGATAAGGAAACAACTTTCTGTTTCGCTAAAACCCTTCAGGTATTGTCAGTTTGTCAATCTCAAAATCTATAATCGGTATACAAGTTGTCAACATGTGGATGGAAACGCTGCAAGCTATGGTGGACATACCAGCTTATTAATGTAAGTTTTGTTACATGACGGCGGAATTGAACACAAGTTGTAACACTAAGATCAGTAAGATGAAGTATGTTCCAAGTGTTGCTGCAGCTACATAGTACATAACAAGCATTCGTTCCAATGTTAGTACTGACCCCAGGAACAAAAAAAGAAAGTCGGGATTTCATGGTCAAAACAGAATGGGTTTGCCTAGGATTCGATACATATAAATATGCGGGTCTGTAAAATGTACACAGCATTAGACAGGAAGTAAAACACGGAGACTGAATCATATCCCTTATCTAGCAAGTCTTCTTAACACGTTGTAATTTTGCTATAGTCTTATATACACAATTGTGGAACGGGGAATCGTGGCGATTGTTTCTGCCGGTATAAAAACCGTGCATTCGAGCCCGGCTTCAGGAAGCATGCGTCCTGTACTAATATGTTTGGGGGATTGCAAACTTTCACTGCTGCGCATATGCGAACATGGAAACGTGTGGAGAATATCGTTCAAAATGTAAATGTACACAGAGGAATGTAGGTATTTAGCAAAACATGTTCGTTTGCATTGCAGTTGGACTGCCGAATTATTTAATGTAATTGTGTCTCGCCTGTGCCATATTAAACTCACTTTGATCACAGTTCGTCACAGTTATTCTTCTTACCGGTTAGTTAAATTTAATTTCGCTGTATGTAGATGAACGCATAGTTATTCAGGCTACTTTGCGTAGAACTTAAATGAACTGATCCTTGCAGAGGACAGCGCAAGAAAGACAGGTCTGGATATAGCATGCTGAGGCCTTTGCTCAGCCACGGGATCGCTACGACTGCACAATGATGCATGATAGTGGTTATATTAGCCACCCTATATTGTTCGTCTCCTGTATAGTTGGTTTATCCCCAGGATCTGCAGTTCATAATATCTGTCTAGCAACAAAGTTGATCTTTGCTCCAAAGCAAAGATCAACTTCGTTCTGTAGCTGTATAAAAACACTTCAAATAGTTGTCAATTACTTTTAAAACAATAGGAAGTTTCTTTAAAAAAAAACTCATGCCCACTTGATCAGAACTGCATTCCTGCCCAGAATATTATGTGGTCATGTGCTCTAAAGGTCGCTCTTGTATGTCTCTGACCACGATTGTGCTAATCCTTGTATGTTGCACAGGACTCTAAGCTACGATTCGTGAGGCTACATACTTTATACATGGTTATTATTATTTATTTTATTAACATTTTATTTCACCGTTCCAACCAGCGTAAATTTCACAACTTAATAATTTCACGAGTGTACAAAATATAGGCCTAATACGAGGTGTCAAATCATGTCGTGTCCAACGGCTGAACTGCAGCGCAAATGAATAAATAACACAAATACCTATTCTTGTATACGATCTTAAGTAATGTAGTGCTACTGTTCCCATGCAGACTATTGCGAAAGCGACGTAACACGTAACGCAGACGCACTAATTGGCAGGTATGCAGACAACAGCTTGATGCAATCTTTGTACTTACTTATCCCTCCTGCGAGCGGTAACAAAAACAAACCATACACGATTCGTTACAGATTAACAAGTATCTCAATAAAAACAACGTCACGCCATTCACGAAATCCGGCGGCATGATTACACTTTCATCATAAAAGGGTGCAGAAACGTTCGCTGTTATAAATGCGAATTCAGAACTTGATTACTATTCCTGCGAAACGTTTTCTTGTGCAAGCACGTTCTTGTATAACACATTACGAAATCGTATTTTAATAATGGATTTATGGATGTTTTAGAGGACAGCCGGCTGAGTAGTGCATGTCTAGGCTGTAAACAGGTAACTTGTCCCACGGCCAGCACGTAGCAGCAATTTATCTTCTCCGAGAGCAAATCAAATCCGGTAACACACGTGCAAACTCAGCCGCGCTATCTCTGTGAACCTCCGTGAACATGTGGTCTGACATACGACATCACATTGGATATTGATGCCGAGGGACTCACCTTTGTTGGGGTTGGACGAGCAAGTAGTGTCCTCCCCGTTCGGCCAGCTACACTCCTGCCACAGGCCCTGGCGGTACTCGTCCGCCTCCAGCCAGTTGGTGCTCGCCAACGCGATGATGAGGAGGAGCAGGCTGATACAACCACACACGAACGCCGTCACCTACAACACCAGACAAAGACTGATACAGCCGCACACGAACGCCGTCACCTACAACACCAGACAAAGACTGATACAGCCGCACACGAACGCCGTCACCTACAACACCAGACAAAGACTGATACAACGACAGACAGAGACTGATACAGCCGCACACGAACGCCGTCACCTACAACACCAGACAAAGACTGATACAACGACAGACAGAGACTGATACAGCCGCACACGAACGCCGTCACCTACAACACCAGACAGAGACTGATACAACACCAGACAGAGACTGACACAACACCAGACAGACTGATACAACCACACACGAACGTCATCACATACAACACCAGACAGAGACTGATACAACATCAGACAGATACTGATGCAACCGCACACGAACGTTATCACCTACAACACCAGACAGAGACTGATAAAACCACACACGAACGCCGTCACCTACAACACCAGACAGACACTGATACAACCACACACGAACGCCGTCATCTACAGCACCAGACAGAGACTCATGCAACCACACACGAACGCCGTCACCTACAACACCAGACAGAGACTGAGAGCGCCGCACACGAACGTCGCCACCTACAACACCAGACAGAGACTGGGAATCTGCATCTAAAATTATCCAGCTTGTATACCAATTTAAGCAGCTTACCTATGGTCTGCTGTTAGCAATAGATGGTTGTCGATAGGGCAAACGAATAATGGATAAAACAATATTTTGTCTACGCTAATATATTTGTTATACTAATTATTTCGTGCTATGCTACTATGACATGTGCATATGTTTGCATAGCTTTAATAATTGTTTCTTGTCATTTTTGTGTTGTGACATGTATAACTAAAATTGATTATGGAACTTTCCTTGTCTAAGGACTTAGTCTAAAATAAACGTATCTTTATCTTGACTTATTGAAGGTCCTCTTGTGTCGCGCGAACAATAGGGCCTAATTACAGGTCATCTACAACCGGTTGCATAGCGAGTCATCATTCGTGGCGCCCTTTGGTGTTGGAAATTTATTTTAGTAACACATTGCGACACTGCATGACACACTGATAATCTGTTACACCCTCGAATATGTTTGCCACCCCACCCCTTCCGACATCCCGGGCACGCGATGTCGGAAGGGGTGGTTGTTTACTATAATGTAAACAACCATGTACCATTCACTAGAACGTGTCCGGCCTTTGCGTGGAGTTTGTTTACCAAGGCCATACAATCACCTGGTGGCGTGGGCTGGGGGCCATATCAAACGACAGCATCGACATATTGAGGTCAACAACTTAATAACTAGCTACGCCGTCGCCGCTGTACACAGACTCACAGAGTAAGACAAAGCAATAACAAGTATCTATGACTCTAAGCAGCAGCTAACAAACAGGACAGCAAACTAGGTCCTTGTCAGCTTAGGGGCGCACAGCAAAATATTTCCATAGCCCCAGCATATAACATTCATGGACACCTGACAGGGAATGGTTTTTGTAAGAAATATATGTCACTAAGACTTACCTTTAGTGGCCTGACAACTGTCACCGTCTCAATATGTGTCGTCTGCTGCATGTTGTCGTTGGAGTGGGTATAACTTTAGGTAAACTATGGGTGGGTCTTCTCCGGACGCAAGTGACCCGGCAACCGACGTCGATTACCAGGCGTTCGTATCCCCTGGCCTGATTAGGCTGATAGGAGCAGGTAATCTGATCCCGAAATGGCGTCGAGTGTGCCCGCTAGTTGTGGGGTGTTAATGAACGAAGCCACCTATACACGAGATTCTATCCGTTAAATTCGCCAACCACTATGTAGTAATACACAATCCCCGTGTAGTAGAATGTCATCCAAATCGAACGACACACATGGATATTATTATGGCCGTGAAGCGACCGTCGACTTGCCAGTGCCAGTGTCGTCTGCCAGCGTAAACACGGCCGAAAATAACCACGGCGCCCAGAGCTGTCAAGTGACTGAAGGCTTCGGCCGACCGCGCTCCACCGGCTGTCGGGTCTAGTGGTTGTTGCTGGGCTAGGTTGTTGCTACTGCTGCAGTAGACGAAATCGATCGTTGAATCACACTCACTATACGCCACTGTACGAGAAAATGACCCCAGATAGTCGCTGTATTGAAAGAACGCCGGCGAATCCAGCGTTGACCCAGTCGCGGCGCATTCCATTAGCAGGAGGCGTGCCAGGCGTAGTGGCGCTCACTCCGGGGGTCGCCTCAAATGCTCAGCCTCGTCGCACGTGTAGCAGATGCGCATGGCCCGGCGACCGCCCGCATTGTTCAGACGTGTTCGATCGCATTACGCATAACACTTAATTTCCGCAAAATGTACCCATGGTGCAAAGGTGACATAAACTCCCTCAAGCGTCTAATAGCATTTAATGCAAGTCTGATAATGGTTAACTTCTACAAGCTGTGATCAAGAAATGTTAATGTTGACCTTAATTCTCTATTATATATACCGTACATGTGTGGTAGTGTCCTGGAAAAACGGAAATTGAAATAAGTCTTCAAAACGCACGCACACACGCGCACGCACACGCACACGCACACACACACGCACACGCACACGCACACGCACACGCACACGCACACGCACACGCACACACACACACACACATACACACACACATACACACACACATACACACACATACACACACATACACACACGGACATGTGCGGCTGTTGCCTCCCCTCAAATAAATGGAGTTGTTCAACGCGACTGCTGCACCGAGGCTGCACACCTCTTGTGTCTGCCAGTTGGCTCCAGTGCCTCTCTGTCGTGTCAAACACCTGCGTGCAACACACGTGTACATCCCTTAGTGTTATATGTCGACCGCCGAAGGCAAAGTTCTTGCTGCTGTACGAGCCGACCGACTCTGGCATACTGGGCATGGGCGCCCACTCCCGCCGATTCACGTTCAGGCACTCTGATTCTTTTACACTAATTTCAATCATACGCGCGCAAACGAAATTAATAAGGGGGTGAACCCCCGGCGTTTCAGCACCCCACAGTGAATTGTGACAGATTTTTTTTTCGCCGCCGTTGCCCCACAGATTCAGCTTCTAGTTTATGTTTGTTCCCAGCACTCGGCAGGTGTCTATTAACTGACTAGTCTGTACACATTGTGGTTACAATGTTATGATTTTTATAAGATCTCATTGGACTATTCTGTCTTTTTTTGAAAACACTTACGCCAAGCCGACTTTTCTACATGTGCTGGCACTGAATGTGGTCACTGCCAGGGCGCATGTCGTCCTCCATGGTTCTTTTACTTCTCAAACTCAGCGAGGGTGCGTGCGTGCGTGCGTGCGTGCGTGCGTGTGGGTGTGTGGATGCGTGCGTGCGTGTGGGTGTGTGGGTTTGTGGGTGTGTGGATACGTGCGTAAGGGTGTGCGTGTGTGTGTGGGGGTGGGGGTGTGGATGCGTGCGTGAGTGTGTGCGTGTGTGCGTGTGTGCGTGCGTGCGTGTGTGTGTGGGTGGGTGGGTGCGTTCGCGCGTGCGTGTGGGTGCGTGCGTTCGCGTGTGTGTGTTATTGACCAATTGTGGCTGCATGTCTTCTGGGAGGGAGGTGGGTGAGTTGTATAGAATCATAAAGTATGCCCCCGCCAAAATTGCAGGGTCTGACAGCTTCTTTTGCATTCCTGCTCCCTCGTCGATGGTGCCTATTGCTGCTTCCCCAACTCACTGGTAACCCTACCCTGCCTACTCTGCTCTGCGCGCGGTATATTCTTTGAGCGCTGTGGTAGAAAGTTCCGCCGATTCACCAGCGGAATCATGGCCGGAGTGGAGCATTTCGGGATATGGCCAAACATCGAAACAGAGGCTATGCTAACATGGCGGTGCCAATATGGCACTAACAGCAAGGGAAATCCCTAGTTCGCTCGTTTCTTAGACCTTCATGGCCACATCGTCGATGACCGCGTAACTATTCTGTACGTAGACTAACACAAACAATGGCATACATTTTAAATTATCCATTTTTTATTACATGCAATATACATCCAATTTGTAAACCTTAATTATTTAGTTAATTACTTAATTACTAACGTCCAATAATGATTACTAATGTCACAGTGCACAAGCTTCGTCAAGTTGAACGCGTCCGAAAATCCCATCC
>OZ024862.1:41028674-41151174 GCA_964017155.1 Oasisia sp. SBJ-2009 | reverse complement strand
GTGACTGCTGACAGTTGCAGTGAATGAAGGTGACTGCTGACAGTTGCAGTGAATGAAGGTGACTGCTGACAGTTGCGGTGAATGAAGGTGACTGCTGACAATTGCAGTGTATGAAGGTGACAGCTGACAGTTGCAGTGAATGAAGGTGACTGCTGACAGTTGCAGTGAATGAAGGTGAGTGCTGACAGTTGCAGTGAATCAAGGGGATTGCTGACAGTAGCAATGAATGAAGCTGACTGCTGACAGTTGCAGTGAATGAAGGTGACTGCTGACAGTTGCAGTGAAGGAAGGTGACAGCTGACAGTTGCAGTGAATGATGGTGACTGCTGACAGTTGCGGTGAATGATGGTGATTGCTGACAGTTGCAGTGAATTGTGGTGACTGCTGACAGTTGCAGTGAATGATGGTGACTGCTGACAGTTGCAGTGAATGAAGGTGAGTGCTGACAGTTGCAGTGAATGAAGACAGAGTTGTCTGGCCGGTCCAGTCTCACAGGGTTGTTCACACATCTATTATCTATCACAACATTTATTTTACACCACCACTGGCATGTGATTATATTGATAACCTGCTGATTATCAATGACGATTTGCCACTTATCAGACTCTGCTGGTGTAGTGCCACAGTGCACGGCCAGTCATAGTCAGTGAGTGTGGTTAATGAGGCAAGTGTAGCCAGATGGCAGCACCTGTCAGCCACTGGTGGCCGTCCGTGCTGTCAGTGTGTGGTGTGTCCCTGCCTCAGTGTGCCTCAGACACGTGGAGTCACAGCACGCTCCTTTTGGATACAAGCCTCTCGTCTCATTACCTCTCCCGGAGCCACGGGGATTCTCACAAAAGGATGAGCTCTTGAAAGCTACATGTTCTGGTCCACTGCGACAATGTCGGTGAACGTGTTCATAGACAACGCACAAGTTTAGGCGGTTAGTGATTCGCGGTAGGATCAGTGGACAGTGGAGCTGGACGTCCAGGGCCGGGTGGATATGTCATGAGTGGTGGACAACAGGAACTTCACCTCACAGACCGCGATCTCTCGCTGCTCATTACCCACAATGCTTGAGGTGGTGGACGAGGACAGGTGTCGCGAAAATGGCAAGACATACAACATAAGCGTGGATGATATAGCGGTAAACGGCAGTGACAATTGGTGAGCATGTGTTCTCTTTTATAGCATGATGGTTATAAAATCTTGGACTTAATTGCACTTTCAAGTCCATCTTGTTTAGTTTGTCTAAGCTGATCCATTTCATGTTGCTTTAGTTCACTTAGCTGTTTAGATGAATGCCTGGCCAGCAACAGACTGGTGGATGTGTAATAATTGCTGTGAGGCTGAATACTTCCCAGATGTTTTTATTACCATTATTCAGATATGTATAAGCTTACAGCTCATCCATTGTCTGATGTAACTGAATAATTGTTGTTTTATTTAAATTTTATTAAACATTGTATCTAGTATGTTGTTGAAATTATATCAGTAGTACTTGATTTATAAGTAACTACCACTTACCACACTGTAGTATTGTCTGTAATTACCATATATGTAATATTAATAATAATAATAATTATATATGTATACCAATTAAAACATTGCACAGAACAGCTATAGAGCAAAACTTTATAAAATAGTGTATGATCATGCGTACTAATTAACTGTTTTAATTAATCATTGTTGACTATAGACTTACAGAAAATATTTTGCTATGTGTGTATATATTGACCAAAATGCTTTTTTTTGGAATCACATTACTGTTAATATTATTAGAACAACCTTTATGAAAAGGAAGTTATACTAAAAACAAAAAGATCTCAGAGAGAGGTGCAATGAATACATGTGTACATACATTCATTCAACTTCAAGTGTAATTGTCAATGGAGACAGGCAAGATCGAGTCATCATCGGAGCATGGCGCTGATGAAAGATTTCAGTGGTAATGTAATATCTTCAGTTTTTTTTTATGAATGAATATTTACTGTTATTACAGCAATCTATGCTAGTTGGAATCCACACTACTAAATAATATGTTTACTGTTATTACAGCAATCTGTGCAATTAAGTTAGAATCACAACTACTAATTACATGTTTACAACGATCTATCACTGCATTATATGTGTAAGATTGGTATCACTACTCCAAAATGATTGTTTAATGACTGTTTTTACAACAATCTGTACAAAGTTGAAACACCACTATGTACGACTAAATTGTTGTATACTGTTATTACAACCACCTGTAGATATATATGCAAGTGAATCATTAACTGCTGAACAATTGTTTATTATTATAAAACAGCTTGATGAAAATGTAACTTAGAAACATTACTGCTAAGTACATTAGTTGATATTATCACTATTACAACAACCTCTACGAAGAGGAAGTTATCACCATATATGCAAGTTCTTAGAAGCTAAAATAAAAAATGCTGAATTCCACATTAGATAAAGTGTGAAATATTTCCTTTCCCTCGCCTTTAAACTTCACTGTGGGCCTGCTTAATTTGTATTTTTTCGGGGCAGCTGTTGCATTGATCGTTTTTTGCTGTCATTTCACTTCCTGTGTTGACATGCATAGCGACCAGGGAATGACTGCAATGCTCTGTGTCTCAGATAAGAACATATCTGCAAGTCAAGTACAAGGCTTGAATAAGTCGACTCCCTGTGTGGCTGACACAGACAAAGCTACTGCTTGACATGAAACAGCCGATAAATTACTTAGTTGGTAGCTGGAAACTGTAAATAATCTCCCTGTTGAAAGAGTTTTTTTTTCGTAACTGGTAATTGAAATACAATGAAAAGGCAATGTACTTGTAGTGTGATCTTGCATAAGAAAAACTGAAGAAAAACAATTGGTCTTTGTCTATTTTGTTGCAGTTTTGCAATCGTAAAGGTTTAATATATGCAGGAGTGTTCACAGGAATGTTTACCCTCCCGTAGAATGTCTGCAAATATGTTAAATTTGAAATGTATCTGAATTTGTTTTACTGGAACCTCAAAATCTCTTTGGTGTTGTTTCTGTAATGTGTTTTGTACAACTTCCTCCAAGTCTACATTAGCTCACATTCTGATTGCTGGGAGTATAAGACCCAAAAGTGGCAAGTTATGTTTTAAATTGATCAAGAGCAAGTGTGAAAACAGTGCTTCTGTAAGTGCCAGTACACAGGGCTTTATGCAGGATCAAATTATTGCCAGTCACATGTTTTGGTGGACACGTGGATGTTAACTGTTAAGCTAGTTTACAAACATTCAAATTGTGCCTGATGACCTGAAATGGGCTACAAACTCACATTTGACACCATTTACACTCACTTTCAAGGCATAACTAACAATATCTATGGTTTTGGAAGACCCTTTTTTTGCTCCTTCATTTTTTTTACCCATACCCACAACCCATCCTCCATATTTCTACCCATCCATATTCGTTTTTACCCATCCAAATGACGGGTGGATGGGTCTCTAGATAAAGCTATGTTTTGGTGGACATGTAGATGTTAACTGTTAAGCCAGTTCACAAACTTTAAATGTATTTTTTTGACCTGAAAAGGACTACAAACACACATGTGACACCATTTACGCTCACTTTCAAGGCATAACTAACATTATCTATGGTTCTGGAAGACCTTTATTTGCTCTTTCATTTAGTTTTTTACCCGTCCACCCATATTTCTACCCATCCATATTCGTTTTTACCCGTCCAAATGATGGGTGGACGGGTCTCTACATAAAGCTATGCCAGTACATAACGCTGTGGCCAACATCTTTGTGACCCAGTGGTCAAGTTAAGGCACTAACTGCGGAGAAGCAGAAGTTGACCACTGAGAATCACCAATGAACCATGTACCAGTGGAGGGTTTAATGACAGTTTTCCCAGGGCAATGGGGGTACTAGGCTGTGTGTTTATTTACCCACAATGGCCTGATTGCATGGGGCCAGCGGTAATAGCCATGTAATAAAACAAGGTTGATAATTTATACTTTCAGTTCTGTGTATCAGGGAGACTGGAGTGAGCGTAATATGCACCGTTAAGTGTGTAATGAATCATTATGTGGCCCATTAAGACATATGGAAGCAGTTGTGTGAAGATTGTATGTTTGCAGTAGGTTCCTACTTGATCTATTTACCTCTCTTTAATACCTGTGTAATGTCGTGGTTATTGCATTTCTGTGAGCTCCACAACCTTAATCCACTGACGGAGGGATGCTTATTGTACAACGACATACACAAATGATCCAGGCATCAACAGAGGAGTCTGTGTGGCCCCTATAGTATGGGCGCCGTTCATTTCAGAACACGTTAAATGCAGTATTAAAACTCTTGCATCACACATGTCTTATTATAAATGACATTATATTAAGTTTTTGCATTATTCTAATTGACAATTTCATTACATCTGATTACTGTATATAATGTATGTAATATATTAATGCAGCAGCGACCTTATGGAAGCTCTTCCTAACAACATTAAGACGTCTGCCTGTTTAGCCACCTTCAAGGCACGCCTAGGCTAAAGACTCATTTCTTTCTGACTGTTCTTGCGGCTTAGTTTAATGTTTATTTACTTTTATCAATATTTTATATAACCTGTTTATATATTTCTTATACATATTATACATTTATTCAGCTTCGATAATTTGTGGTATTATTTTTATGTTGATTTTTTGTATTGTTTATATATGTTACTAGTATATTTATGTATTTTATTCTTCTGGTGTGTATTTGTATTTTAATGTATGAAAAGCGCCACGAATAATTTGAAATTGGACATGGTGCTATATTAAATTAAATATATTATTATTATTAAATTCTGTTTTAGTGAATAAATTATTCTGATTCTGTCTGTCTGTCTGCCAGCCATGTGGAGTCGTGCCAGAAGACGTCCTGGTGGCGAGCAAGGAGCCAGTTGGAGCAACGTCTCCTCCTCTTTGTCATCCTGCTCTTCTTTGTTGTCATCACACTCATTGTCATCGTCGGAGTCCACACAGCACTTGACCAGTCACCAGGTAGGAACTTTACTACTTGACCAGTCGCCAGGTAGGAACTTTACTACTTGACCAGTCGCCAGGTAGGAACTTTACTACTTGACCAGTCGCCAGGTAGGAACTTTACTACTTGACCAGTCGCCAGGTAGGAACTTTACTACTTGACCAGTCACCAGGTAGGAACTTTACTACTTGACCAGTCGCCAGGTAGGAACTTTACTACTTGACCAGTCACCAGGTAGGAACTTTACTACTTGACCAGTCACCAGGTAGGAACTTTACTACTTGACCAGTCACCAGGTAGGAACTTTACTACTTGACCAGTCGCCAGGTAGGAACTTTACTACTTGACCAGTCGCCAGGTAGGAACTTTACTACTTGACCAGTCGCCAGGTAGGAACTTTACTACTTGACCAGTCACCAGGTAGGAACTTTACTACTTGACCAGTCGCCAGGTAGGAACTTTACTACTTGACCAATCACCAGGTAGGAACTTTACTACTTGACCAGTCACCAGAAAGGAACATTACTACTTGACCAGTCACCAGGTAGGAACTTTACTACTTGACCAGTCGCCAGGTAGGAACTTTACTACTTGACCAGTCACCAGAAAGGAACATTACTACTTGACCAGTCACCAGGTAGGAACTTTACTACTTGACCAGTCACCAGGTAGGAACTTTGCTACTTGACCAATCACCAGGTAGGAACTTTACTACTTGACCAGTCACCAGGTAGGAATTTTACTACTTGACCAGTCACCAGGTAGGAACTTTACTACTTGACCAATCACCAGGAAGGAACTTTACTACTTGACCAGTCGCAAGGTAGGAACTTTACTACTTGACCAGTCACCAGGTAGGAACTTTACTACTTGACCAATCACCAGGTAGGAACTTTACCACTTCACCAGTCACCAGGTAGGAACTTTACTACTTGACAAATCACCAGGTAGGAACTTTACTACTTGACCAGTCACCAAGTAGGAACTTTACTACTTGACCAATCACCAGATAGGAACTTTACTACTTGACCAGTCGCCAGGTAAGATGTTTATTACTTGATGAGTGGCCAGGTAGCAAATTTATTACTTGATCAGTTGCCAGGTAGGATTATAGTTTATTACTTGACCAGTTGCCAGGTAGCAAATTTATTACTTGTTCAGTTGCCAGGTAAAGATGCATTAAGTCAATGTAAAGATATACTAAGCCATCATAAATGTGCACTAAACCAATGTAAAGGTGCACTAAGCTGATGTAAAGATGCACCATGATGATGTAAAGATGCACTAAGCCAATGTAATGATGCACTAAGCCACCATAAAAATGAACTAATTTTTGCCAACATAAATGTGCACCAATCCAATGTAAAGGTGCACTAAGCTGATCTGTAAATATGCACCAATCCAATGTAAATATGCACCAAGCTGATGTAGATGCACCAAGCCAATGTAAAGATACACCAAGCTGATGTAAAGGTGCAACAAACTGATGTAAAGGTGCACCAAGCCAATCGAACGGTGCACTAAGCCAATATGTGTTAAACACTTTTTATAGAAGTGGGTATAATCTTCCATCCTTGCTGAACAGACACTGTTTATATGCATGCGTGCCCACCATTATCCCAGCTTTGGCTCACCGGCGATGACGATAATGTAAGTAAAACGCACATTATGGCGAGCCATTGGTATAAAATCTCGAGCCGACACGATTTGGTTTGTGTTCAAAGCATCGTGTGTCTGACAGCATGTTATCGAAGTATTGAAGAAATCCCTCATCCTTTCTCTGGTCAAAATTACAAGTGGCAGGTCTGAGTTGGTCTAATTCTCCATGGAAGTCGCTGGTGCCGGAGGAGATCTAAAATCAATAGAGCTTTACCGACTCGGCCTGGATGGATAAAGGGTCTCGTCTCTGCCACACTCTTCCTCGCACTTTCACTCCGTAAGAATACAAGACTAATCGCGTGTAATGGCTCTCATGGTAAATTGCCTAGATTGCCTTGAATCAGGTCGTTTAGGCAACTTAGTATCGATCGTTTCTTGACTGTAACTGTTGCGACCGATTGCCGACGTTAATGTTACATTACGCAGTCATCACCTTCTTTGATTTGTTTCGAGGGAAGATGATGTATTTGCAAAGTTCAAATGGAAAACAATGAAGTAGATGCTGATTGATCATTAGGCAGTTTCACCCAATGTCAGTATAACGTTGATTGATTGATTGATTAAGTTTATTTGGTAAAAACTATATACATAGCTTAGATGCAAAAGCAAATAAAGGAATAAACATATATATATATATATATATATATATATATATATATATATATATATATATATATATATAATATTACCAAGGATAAACACATTAAAGCACACAAACATACACTTATTTCCAACTTATTTGCATAATGTTAATGGCATATACCAGTGTGTACATTGGTATTTGTAAAGATGTTTAGAAATTAACAAATAAAAAAGACTTCTAATAAATTAATCCAACAAGCACGGTTGCAGACTGTTACTTATGAAATCTTTCAGAGGCCTGAAAGATGCCTATTGTTTCAATTTGAAGTGATATTGAGCCGATACGATACAGGAGTTAGTAGTGACACATTCTGCAGTCTCATGAGATCACAGATCTGTGGCAGCTGATTCAGCTGGTAGAACGGTCAATGTTTGATGTTGCCTTAGGGGTCAATTTGGCAGTGACAAGGCTTTGTTACATATTCTGCATCTGAAGATAGCTGCATTGGCCCTAAAAAATGTAATCACAGGAAATACAGCCAGTCTGAAATGATGGGGTCTTTTTCCTGTGACTGGTTCAATCTTCACCTAGCCTGCGGGTCATTGTGAATCCCCTGCCTTGTTCCTGCCTCCCAATAGATCAGTCACCAGCAAGATCCCCCTAGTTGTTAACCCAGCAAAGAACGACCTGTGATTTCACATGTTCTGTAAGTGAATTCACCAGTTCAACTGGCTCAATTCACATGTTTCCGTATGTTAATTCACCGGATTCTGTGAACAAATTTGGTGTGTTGACACATGTTTTATGTGAAATCATGAGTGTTTCACATGATGACATGTGCCAGTGAAACCGTACCAGTTCTAACCCAGTACGACTCATGTCAATCTCGTTAAAAACTTGTGACAACAGACAGAACATGTGTATTCATGTGAATACACTTGAAAACACGTACTGGTGGAGCGGTACCAATTATGAACCAGTATGACACGTGCCAACTGGTTTAGAAATGGTTCCTTGTTTGCTGGGAATGTCCATCTTCAAGTGTCCCTTGCAGACATCCTTGAAGTGCAGACATGACCACTGGCCCTTCTAAATTCATGGGTTCTTCTCTCTGTATAGGTCTGGGATATCATTTGGCAATCTTCCATCATCCACAGATACACGTGAATGTACAATTGAGAACTCACCTGTGGGGGTGGATCTACCCCACATCACACCTGTCTCCAGGTGCAAAATGTCATGGGGCCCAATTTGGGAGTGACAACCCTTGCATCTACTGCACCTGAAGATAGCTGTCATCTGGGGAAAATTGCATGATACAGTCGGGTGTTGCACATGTCTTGCAAACAAGCATTCTCCCACTAGTGTGTCACCAACTGGCCTTGATACATGTGTGACTCTGGATTAAATTTTTACTGAACACACAACCGTAGTTACATTCATTTGTTATTATTAACTGCAAAGTTTTTTTTTATAAAAAAAAATATGCCTTTAAAGAATATTTGTTGGTTTTACCAAAATTTCATGTTACCAAAATGTCTGTTTATCAAAATGTCCTATTACCAAAATTCCCCATTACCAACGTGTCCTGTTTCCAAAATGTCTTTTACCAAAACGTCCATTACCAAAGTGTCCTTTACCAAACTGTCTGGATACCTGCAAATTGACCCCTAAAGCCAGAAAAGACACTGACCGTTGATTCAGCCTCCCCAGGGGCTTGCTAATGGACATCCCCTTAGAGAGAGATTTGTTGCATTTGTACTGACCCAGGACACACTGTGGCTGGTAGAGTGCCTGAGCTGATGTCTGAGTCTAGGCTGTTGCAAAAGCAGGACCCATGTGTACACAGACTAAGTAGAACTTTCTCTAACTGGATATAATAGGAACTCGCAAGAACTGAGAGCAATGGCTCAGGGGTAGAGTTTTGGACTCTCGACTAAGAGAACCCGGATTCGAATCCTGTGCTACGGTGTTAAAACCTTGGGCAAGTGTTTTCACTCTACATTGCTCCAGTTCACTCAGCTGCGTAAATGAGTACCTGGCTATAGACAGTGGTGGATATGTGTATGAGCAGCCTTCGTGCATTAATTGTAGCATGTGGCTGGATTCTTCCCAGAGAAGTTGAGATGGTATTTGATTGAACAGGTCTGCTGGGGAAGTAAAGTGTAGAAGCGCTTTGAGCAATCTTAAGGACTGGATATTGCGCTATATATAAAAACATACCTTTTTATAACTAAAAAACTGATCAATTCTGTTGGTGAAACAATAACAATAGCATTCTAGTTGATATGGTAGCTGTGCTGAACTACTGAAGTGCTTCATTAATTCTTGTTGTTGCTATTCAATATTCATACGTCAATATTACATATGAGATTGAATCCTTTTGGTGATGCTATGGGTACAAGCATATACTACTACTAATAATAAGATGACTTCTTCTTGTGCCTAACTTCTCGAAACCCAAACCTAGACCAGATTTAACACTAACGGTTATTATAAATGTACATGTGCCAGTGGTTGACGTTGTGTATTTTCTTTCAGCCAACATGCCATGCCTGCAGATGATGGAGAATGAGTCTGCAGTTTGTCTGACAGTCGACTGTGTCAAGACTGGTACGTAGGCTTAGGAAAATAAAAACCGAGTAAATTGACAACACTTGATTAAAATTGGATTTTGCAATATGACATTGTCGATGTCGAGTTCAGATGAACTTAAACAAATAAAATATGTCATTGGCTGCATTTATCATCACAGTTGACAGTTTCACCCAAACTACCAACCACCATTTTTCTCAAGTTGCGACCCCTGACTAAAGGGATACACTGAGTGGCTCGTCTTGGATATAAAGACCTATTGGTGCTGCGCAGAAATAATTGAAAACGGAACCTAAATAGCACTTGTGCATATCAGTAATGGTGTTACAATGTTACCGCGGTGCTGGGCCTTTGCAGAGAGGCTTATGCCTTGCCCATGCGTAAGCACCCAGATGTTCTGAAAGTCCAAAAATCGCTATTCGTTTAGCCCAATCTGCCCACCTGTCTATGATGGTTGACATGTGATTTTACTATCCAGGATTGACATTAGCATCAGTTTGCATTAAGCCATGTTCTCTCATGAGGTGTCATTTTGGGGCCACCACTTACTAGGTGTATTTTAGGGTTACTATGAAAGATAGATGCTGACAATGCATGCCACAAACATTCATGTTCTCAGTTCTTACACTTGTTACCTTGTCGCATATTGGCAGTATCTATAGGTAGATGTCACAACTGATTTTCCCATATGCATCCATTGTAACATTTCTTTGATTTTTTGCTAAGGTATTCAAACTAGGGTATTCCAAATTTATTTAACCTTCATTCACAAATTTGCTATGAAAAATAAATGGAATTCACTTACCTCAATCTCTGTAATCCAATCTCTAACTTGATTCCTGCTAGAATTGGCAGACAATTTACCATGTTCACATCTCATAGCTGGAGAACACAGGTATCGTATCACCGTATGACAGATGTCATTATTTGACTGCACTGATGCCATGCTACACAAAACAATCATTTCTATTCAATGTTACGTACAGTTCAAACAAAATGTACAATGTCAATCCTATTGGCCAGGTCTACTATGAGTAATGACAGACGGCTACATTATGTGGCATATCGCAATATGCAGGGCCCATGCCAAATGATGACAATGCACTGTGGCATAGCGGTTGGAATACACACTCTCGATGAAGAAATTCTTAGTAGAAATCTTCTGGCTGCTATTTTAAACTTTCTTCATTTTAAGTCAACTGCATCAACAAATACCTGAGTAGAGACATTGGTGGATGAACTAATAGTCTTTGTGTAGTAACATATCATGGCTGAATACTTGCTGCAAAACCAAATGTTGGTGTGAGAAGTGGACAGTGAAGTCGATACACCTCGGGCTTGTTTTAAACAGATTTGGTCATGGCATTTCTCTCCTTCAAACCCAACAAAACAAAAATACTGTTTCCTATATTTGTGCATTGATGAGTGGGTGTGTTTCTTAGCATCAAGACTGCTGAATGCCATGGACCTGACGTCAGACCCATGCAATGACTTCTTCGAGTACGCCTGTGGGGGGTGGAACAAGAAGAATGTCATCCGGGACGACATGCCCAACTACAACACCTTCAGTAAACTACGGGACGAGCTCCAGGTGAAGCTTCGAGGTGGGTGTCTCTTGACGTGTCTCCACTCAAACCCAAACAGCAGTCTCCACATACACATACACACATCTCCACACCCTGATTCCACCCTATCTCCACCCCCTATTTCCACCTCACTTCCACACCCCTGATTCCACCCCATCTCCAACCCCTAATTACACCCCATCTCTACCCCCTAATTCCACCCCATCTCCACCCCCTAATTCTACCACATCTCCACCTCCTAATTCCACCACATCTCCACATCCTAAGTCCACCCCCCTCCACTCATAATTCGAAGCCATCTCCACGCCCAATTCCACTTCACCTCCATCCGCTAATTTCATCCCATCCATCTCCACACCCCAATTCCACACCATCTCCACCCCCTAATTCCACCACATATCCAACCCGCAATTCCACCCCATCTCCACTTCCAATTCCACCCCCTAATTCCACCCCATATGCACCCCCAATTCCACCCCATCTAAGCCCCCAATTCCACATACCTCAACCCCCTAATTCCACCCACCTCCACCCCTATTATCTACCAACTTTTTAAATCCTTCAATTTCCAACCCCATCTCCTCCTCATTTTCAACCCGATTAAGTCTTCACCCAATCTTCTCCCCATAATCTCCACCCCACATTCATCACCCCATATCTCCTCCGTCTAATCTCCACCTAAAATCTTCCCCTGATCCCCACTCTCAGTTCTTCCCATACATCACCCCTGTCTCCATCCCCAGTCTCGACCCCCTTCAATGTTCCATCTGTTTCCACCCCCTAAATTCACCCCTTAACACATCCCCACCTCCATTCCAAACTCCACCCTTGTCTCCACCCCCAATCTCCATCCATATTCACCCCACCCCATCGCCTCTCCTAACAGGCTAACACCACCCCTTCATATAACCCCTGTCTTCACCCCATCTCCATCTTGCTTTCATTCTTCCCTCTTCTCTGTATTTCTCTTCCCCTTAAACCCACCTCATGGTGTTCCTGTTTTCTCCCCACTCTGAGTACATCCTCTTCCTTTCCCATTCCCCTTCCGGTCATTAACCCACTTAATTCGCCCCACCAACATTGTTATGTAAATATGTCGGCACATTCCTGCATGATGTTTCATTACCCCGGTAAATATTTCTTGCTCATTTCTTTTATAATTGAATGTTTATACATTCCTTGCACATAAACAACCAGTATGTATTTGATCTACGAAAACCCACATGGCTGATGCATCAATCACTGCAAACTCTTGCCTTGGTCTGGAGTAAGTGTCCTGAGATTGACCACTACAAACTCTTGCCTTGGTCTGGAGCAAGTGTCCTGAGATTGACCACTACAAACTCTTGCCTTGGTCTGGAGCAAGTGTCCTGAGATTGACCACTGCAAACTCTTGCCTTAGTCTGGAGTAGGTGTCCTGAGATTAACCAGTGCAAACTCTTGCCTTGGTCTGGAGCAAGTGTCCTGAGATTGACCACTACAAACTCTTGCCTTAGTCTGGAGCAAGTGTCCTGAGATTGACCACTACAAACTCTTGCCTTAGTCTGGAGCAAGTGTCCTGAGATTGACCACTACAAACTCTTGCCTTGGTCTGGAGCAAGTGTCCTGAGATTGACCACTACAAACTCTTGCCTTGGTCTGGAGCAAGTGTCCTGAGATTGACCACTACAAACTCTTGCCTTGATCTGGAGTAAGTGTCCTGAGATTGACCACTACAAACTCTTGCCTTCGTCTGGAGCAAGTGTCCTGAGAGCATTGCTGTGGACACACTAATTCTATTGTTTGCATTGTGGATTTTTCTACACATTTAATTAGGGAGGAGGAAATACAAATAAAAGTAATTGCAATAGAAACACGCTACAGTGTATACCACGGGGTAGTACGTGGTTCCATCATTCCGATAAATCCAAGACAATTTGCTGTGTGGCTGACTAGTGACTACCAGTGAAACAATGTTTGGTATGATATGTATATTTGTGTATGTTCTATAAATCGTTACAAATTCTTTGGATTAGCATTTCAATCATAAATAAAAGTTGAAAAATGCAATTTTATTTCCATCTCACCAAAAACAACATTAGCAGATGTGTAATCCAATTAATTAAATTATCTCAGATAGATAATGCCACACAGTAGTTTAGACTGTCGGACCCTCAATTGAGAGAATCATGAATGGGAGTGTGAAGCCTATGCTGCCATTTCGAACTTATGGCAACTTCTTTCTTCCTACATTGCTCCTGTCTATACTATGCTTTATGAACATGTACCTGGTTTTAAACAGTACTGGATATTGACTTGTGTACAGTCCATGTGCATTAATTACTGCATCGCTGAATGCTTCCCAGGGAAGTCAAAGTAAATTTGATTGAACAAGCCTGCCTCCGTGCCACGGGTTCTGAGTAGTCCTATGGACTAGACTTGTGAACTTACTTTACCCTCACTGAGTATGATAACACTGTTGTTATTATATCTACTAAAAATTATGGTTTCTGTTAAAGTTCTCCTAGAAACTCCAGTTGACCCGGAAGAACCCAAAGCCATCACCAACGCCAAGAATCTGTTCACCTCCTGCCAGAACATGTGTAAGTATATATATACAGTGTATATTAATTTATATGTATATGTTAACAGTACATTTCTGTTTGAATTCACCATCATGTGATTATCAAGTCTGTCATTATTACGTCACATTAAAAGTGTCCCAAGTTATATTTTTCAATTGTGAAGTACAACTGCTAATTCTGAATTAATTAGCTTTTCTAATGTGGCCGTTCTAATGTGGACTTTTAATGTGTTTCTACTAGCAATGTAAGTATGAAGGTATCTGCTTTGGAGAAATTAAGCTAGTGCCAGTGTTACTTGTTTCACTGCTCTTGATTACTTGTAACCTGTGGTTACCCATGGATACCCATGGTTACATGTAGGTTATTACTCATAGTTACCTGTAGAATCTGTGTACCCATGGTAGTTCCAAGGAGTTATTTTTTGGCGTAGATACATATTACAGGGTCTGTATGGGGCTTTGAAAGTCTAGAAAAGTCTTGAATTTAATTGTGGTCAATAAAATATTGTTTTGACTCAATTGTTGTGACGAAGAACAGCTGGAAAAGGAAAATAACTTGTGCACATTGGGCAATCGGCATTTCATTGTGGTCGGCGCCATTGTTTTCTTAGTCGAGTAAAAATGTAATGTTAATTTTTTTTTTTTTTTTTTTTTTTATGCCTTTTCGCTCGCTCGGAGCATAGGCCATCGACTAAGGAACGCCACTGTTTTCTGTCTGTGGCCATCTTCTCCATTTCTTTCCAGGTGTACCCCATCTCTTTTGTATCTTTTTCTGTGTCTCTCTGCCAGGTGTTTCTTGGCCTACCTCTTCTTCTCTTCCCTGGGGGGTTCCATGTGATGGCTTGACGGGTGATTGATTCTGGTGGTTTCCTTAGTGTATGTCCTATCCACCTAGTTAATTTTATTTACTGCGCTTAAAAGTACATATGTCGTTAAAACAGTCTTGAATTTCTTTTTCAAATAGCCTTGAAAAGTCTTGAATAGCCTTGAATTTTAAATGTTCAGATGTGTATGGACCCTGATGTTACCTGTAGTATGAATCATGTTTTAGCACTGATTGAGAGTCGAGGGGAGCAGCCATTACTTGACCTGTTGCACCAGCTAGGGGGCTGGCCAGTGCTTGATGGAGCCTCGTGGAATGAAAGTCGTTTCAGTTGGGTGCAGTTGATGGCGGACCTGCGCTTACTAAACAACAGGGTCCTCCTGAACCAGTGGATCAGTCCTGATGACAAGAACTCCAGTGTCAACGTCTTACAGGTAAGGAATGATCTTGTGAGCATACACCATGAGACTCACCTGTCCATAGTATTTAACAAAATTTAACAAGATTGCCACTTAATTAGAGATTCAACTCTAGAAGGCAGGTGGACTAGGAAGCCCTTTGGCTTATCGAGAGTCCAGCCCCACCCTTCTTAGGTATATGTCAATTTTATTTTTAAATATATTAACTCTACTAGCACCTACACAGTCAGCTGATAAGCTGTTCCATTAATTTACTGTTCTTTGTGAAAATTTAACTTTTCTAATATCTAGTCTACACTGCTTCTTTGCTAATGTAACTCCATGTCCTCTAGTCCTTCTCTCTTCTATAGCTGAGAAAAAAATATTTCTGGCAATATTTTCATACCCATTCAATATCTTAAACACCTCAATCTGATCTCCTCTGAATCTTCTGGTTTCTAGTGTTGTTAAACCACATTCATTTAAATGCATTTCATAACTAATATTCAATATGACCCACTGTGTAGCCATAAACACTGGATGACAAATTTAATTAAATTCTACAAACACTATCGCAAGTGAGGCTTGCTGTGGTTCTTCTCAATTTCAGTCTCATTTTTCTTCCTCTTGTTTTTTCTCAAGTTCCTTCACTACTTCTTTTATCAGTGGTATCCAATTCCCTCTGTCCTTTGATCTTGTCCTCCATTCACCCCCCACCTTTTCAAGCGGCTTGATTACATGTGGCTATTATAAACTATGAATATGTGTTATATAGAACATAAAATAATCGTAAACAAACCACAAGCAAATAGCTAACTAATTGCATATAACAATATCGTGTGCAACCAGAACACATGCAAGCAAATTAACAAAGTACATGCATATAAAACATATCAACAAACGATATTATACATTATATAAGCAAACCACATTAAACAAACTCACATTATGGGCACATAACGTGGAAGTTTTGTAAACTTGCAAACATTTTTTGTTTTAATAACATTTTGAAGTTGACCCTATACACTACCCGGTAAGTGATAAAATGCACAGCGTAACAATGGCTGTATCTACAGCAGTTTACCCTGTCTAGATCACCACAGATGCCAGCCTCCTTTGATAGATACAATCTGTATATTTTCAGCCTAACTGATAATGATATGTTAGCCTCCTAAATCACCAGCTACTTAAACCAGCTTGGCATGTGTTCCTACAGCCTGATAAGATGTCAACACTAATATGGTCTGTCTTATCATCTGGCTAAGATAAGCTCCCAGTTGCCCTTAAATTCATTAATAGACACAGTGTATGCACCCTACTAATCAGGGTGAATGTAGTAAATCAGTACCAAGCAAAGTGAGTTTTTATTATGTTAAAGCCACATCACTGGGTCTGGAATGTGGCAAAGTTGCAACATAATAGTTAAATTGGGGTTTAGCCATGACAACATATCGAGTTCCTATTTAAGTACCCTGTGTATATCCCTAGCTGTTTTGCTCTGTTACCACTGAGGAGTTATGCGGTTTGTTTGCGGAGTTTAAAGGCCTCAGATATTTAAAAAACAAAAAAATCATATTTATTTATATCTGATAGATTAGCGTGACATAACCATAGAAAACAAGAATAAAGTTGCCGCTATATAATTAGTTGCAGAAAATAAAGTTTACATTTTTCTGTAAAAATGCGTTCTGCCTGAGACTGTTTGCTAGCTGGGTTGTAGGATTTTATTTTTAGGTTTATTTTCATATGTTGCTCTACCTCATTTTAAATACATCATTACTCAGATATACTGGACACCTTGAGCAAAGGACTTCTTTAAACCTCCAGCAAGGTAATTTATCTCAGATTAAAATAACGTAAACAGGTGTATGACAGATCTGTCTTTTACTGTAACCAGAGATCACATGACTATAGTGTGCCAACCGTAATATTTCAATTTATCGGGCAAACCTGTAAGCAACTCTTCAACTAACATATGCTGGAATGGTAATGGTGTTGACTCTACCTTTGTAAGATGTGTTTAACATAATGTGTTATTTTCTGTAGTTGGACCAGACCCAGCTTGGTATGCCGGGGAGAGAGTACTTCTTGAAGGAGAGGAACGCCAAGCCCCTCATGGCTTATGAGACGTTTGCGACAGACGTGGCTGGGATGTTGGGAGCCGACGCAGCCACTGCCAAGGTCAACATGAAGGAGATGATAGACTTCGAGATACGACTCGCTAATGTAAGTGCTATATAGAATAAATACTGCTATTCTTTCTCCTGGTTCCCATCTACAGGAATGACATCAAACAGTTGTGTTGTACTTCCTTTTGGTTCCTTATGCAAGGGTGAGGTCTAATTTTTAGAACTGCTCTTCCTCTTGGTTCCCTTGTTCAGGGGGTGAGGTCTAACTTTTGAACTGCTCTTCCTCTGGGCTCCCTTGTACAGGGGAGTGGGTGAGGTCTAACTTTTGAACTGCTCCTCTAGGTTCCCTTGTACAGGGGGTGCGGTCTAACATTTGAACTGCTCTTCCTCTAGGTTCCCTTGTACAGGGGGTGAGGTCTAACTTTTGAACTGCTCTTCCTCTAGGTTCCCTTGTACAGGGGGTGAGGTCTAACTTTTGAACTGCTCTTCCTCTGGGCTCCCTTGTACAGGGGGTGAGGTCTGTCATTTGAACTGCTCTTCCTCTAGGTTCCCTTGTTCAGGGGATGAGGTCTAACATTTGAACTGCTCTTCCTGTAGGTTCGCTTGTACAGGGGGTGAGGTCTAACTTTTGAACTGCTCTTCCTCTAGGTTCCCTTGTACAGGGGGTGAGGTCTAACTTTTGAACTGCTCTTCCTCTGGGTTCCCTTGTACAGGGGGTGCGGTCTAACATTTGAACTGCTCTTCCTCTTGGTTCCCTTGTTCAGGGGGTGAGGTCTAACTTTTGAACTGCTCTTCCTCTAGGTTCCCTTGTACAGGGGGTGAGGTCTGTCTTTTGCACTGCTCTTCCTCTAGGTTCCCTTGTACAGGGGGTGAGGTCTGTCTTTTGAACTGCTCTTCCTCTTGGTTCCCTTGTACAGGGGGTGCGGTCTAACATTTGAACTGCTCTTCCTCTTGGTTCCCTTGTTCAGGGAGTGAGGTCTGTCTTTTGAACTGCTCTTCCTCTGGGTTCCCTTGTTCAGGGGGTGAGGTCTATCTTTTGAACTCATCCCTCTAGGTTCCCTTGTACAGGGAATGAGGTTTGTCTTTTGAACTGCTCTTCCTCTAGGTTCCCTTGTACAGGAGGTGAGGTCTGTCTTTTGAACTGCTCTTCCTCTAGGTTCCCTTGTACAGGGGGTGAGGTCTGTCTTTTCAACTGCTCTTCCTCTTGGTTCTTTGTACAGGGGGTGAGGTCTATCTTTTGAACTGGTCTTCCTCTAGGTTCCCTTGTACAGGGGGTGATGTCTGTCTTCTCAACTGTTCTTCCTCTTGGTTCCTTGTACAGGGGGTGAGGTCTAACTTTTGAACTCCTCTTCCTCTGGGTTCCCTTGTTCAGCAGGGGGTGAGGTCTAACTTTTGAACTGCTTGTCCTCTAGGTTCCCTTGTACAGGGGGTGCGGTCTAACTTTTGAACTGCTCTTCCTCTAGGTTCCCTTGTACAGGGGGTGAGGTCTGTCTTCTCAACTGCTCTTCCTCTTGGTTCCTTGTACAGGGGGTGAGGTCTGTCTTTTGAACTGCTCTTCCTCTAGGTTCCCTTGTACAGGGGGTAAGGTCTAACTTTTGAACTGCTCTTCCTCTTGGTTCCTTGTACAGGGGGTGAGGTCTGTCTTTTTAACTGGTCTTCCTCTAGGTTCCCTTGTACAGGGGGTAATGTCTAACTTTTGAACTGCTCTTCCTCTTGGTTCCTTGTACAGGGGGTGAGGTCTGTCTTTTGAACTCACCCCTCTAGGTTCCCTTGTACAGGGGTGAGGTCTGTCTTTTGAACTGCTCTTCCTCTAGGTTCCCTTGTACAGGGGGTAAGGTCTAACTTTTGAACTGCTCTCCCTCTTGGTTCCCTTGTTCAGGGGGTGAGGTCTGTCTTTTGAACTGCTCTTCCTCTAGGTTCCCTTGTACAGGGGGTGAGGTCTGTCTTTTGAACTCCTCTTCCTCTTGGTTCCCTTGTACAGGGGGTGCTGTCTAACATTTGAACTGCTCTTCCTCTTGGTTCCCTTGTTCAGGGGGTGAGATCTAACTTTTGAACTGATCTTCCTCTAAGTTCCCTTGTACAGGGGGTGAGGTCTGTCTTTTGAACTGCTTTTCCTCTAGGTTCCCTTGTACAGGGGGTGAGGTCTGTCTTTTTAACTGCTCTTCCTCTTGGTTCCCTTGTTCAGGGGATGAGGTCTAACTTTTGAACTGCTCTTACTCTAGGTTCCTTTGTACAGGGGGTGCGGTCTAACTTTTGAATTGCTCTTCCTCTGGGTTCCCTTGTTCAGGGGGTGAGGTCTATCTTTTCAACTCATCCCTCTAGGTTCCCTTGTACAGGGATTGAGGTCTGTCTTTTGAACTGCTCTTCCGCTAGGTTCCCTTGTACAGGGGGTGAGGTCTGTCTTTTGAACTGCTCTTCCTCTAGGTTCCCTTGTACAGGGGGTGAGGTCTGTCTTTTCAACTGCTCTTCCTCTTGGTTCTTTGTACAGGGGGTGAGGTCTGTCTTTTGAACTGGTCTTCCTCTAGGTTCCCTTGTACAGGGGGTGACGTCTGTCTTCTCAACTGTTCTTCCTCTTGGTTCTTTGTACAGGGGGTGAGGTCTAACTTTTGAACTGGTCTTCCTCTGGGTTCCCTTGTTCAGGGGGTGAGGTCTGTCTTCTCAACTGCTCTTCCTCTTGGTTCCTTGTACAGGGGGTGAGGTCTGTCTTTTGAACTGCTTGTCCTCTAGGTTTCCTTGTACAGGGGGTGCGGTCTAACTTTTGAACTGCTCTTCCTCTAGTTTCCCTTGTACAGGGGGTGAGGTCTGTCTTCTCAACTGCTCTTCCTCTTGGTTCCTTGTACAGGGGGTGAGGTCTGTCTTTTGAACTGCTCTTCCTCTAGGTTCCCTTGTACAGGGGGTAATGTCTAACTTTTGAACTGCTCTTCCTCTTGGTTCCTTGTACAGGGGGTGAGGTCTGTCTTTTGAACTGCTCTTCCTCTAGGTTCCCTTGTACATGGGGTGCGTTCTAACTTTTGAACTGCTCTTCCTCTAGGTTCCCTTGTTCAGGGGGTGATGTCTGTCTTTTGAACTGCTCTTCCTCTAGGTTCCCTTGTACAGGGGGTAATGTCTAACTTTTGAACTGCTCTTCCTCTTGGTTCCTTGTACAGGGGGTGAGGTCTGTCTTTTGAACTGCTCTTCCTCTAGGTTCCCTTGTACATGGGGTGCGTTCTAACTTTTGAACTGCTCTTCCTCTAGGTTCCCTTGTTCAGGGGGTGATGTCTGTCTTTTGAACTCACCCCTCTAGGTTCCCTTGTACAGGGGGTGAGGTCTGTCTTTTGAACTGCTCTTCCTCTAGGTTCCCTTGTACAGGGGGTAAGGTCTAACTTTTGAACTGCTCTTCCTCTTGGTTCCCTTGTTCAGGGGGTTAGGTCTGTGTTTTGAACTGCTCTTCCTCTAGGTTCCCTTGTACAGGGGGTGAGGTCTGTCTTTTGAACTCCTCTTCCTCTTGGTTCCCTTGTACAGGGGGTGCTGTCTAACATTTGAACTGCTCTTCCTCTTGGTTCCCTTGTTCAGGGGGTGAGGTCTAACTTTTGAACTGCTCTTCCTCTAAGTTCCCTTGTACAGGGGGTGAGGTCTGTCTTTTGAACTGCTCTTCCTCTAGGTTCCCTTGTACAGGGGGTGAGGTCTGTCTTTTGAACTGCTCTTCCTCTTGGTTCCTTGTACAGGGGGTGAGGTCTGTCTTTTGAACTGCTCTTCCTCTTGGTTCCTTGTACAGGGGGTGTGGTCTGTCTTTTGAACTGCTCTTCCTCTAGGTTCCCTTGTACAGGGGGTGAGGTCTAACTCTTGAACTGCTCTTCTTCTAGGTTCCCTTGTTCAGGGGATGAGGTCTAACTTTTGAACTGCTCTTCCTCTAGGTTCCCTTGTTCAGGGGGTGAGGTCTATATTTTGAACTCACCCCTCTAGGTTCCCTTGTACAGGGAATGAGGTCTGTCTTTTGAACTGCTCTTCCTCTAGGTTTCCTTGTACAGGGGTGAGGTCTGTCTTTTGAACTGCTCTTCCTCTAGGTTTCCTTGTACAGGGGGTGGGGTCTGTCTTTTGAACTGCTCTTCCTCTTGGTTCCTTGTACAGGGGGTGAGGTTTGTCTTTTGAACTGGTCTTCCTCTAGGTTCCCTTGTACAGGGGGTGAGGTCTGTCTTCTCAACTGCTCGTCCTCTTGGTTCCTTGTACAGGGGGTGAGGTCTAACTTTTGAACTCCTCTTCGTCTGGGTTCCCTTGTTCAGGGGGTGCGGTCTAACTTACGAACTGCTCTTCCTCTAGGTTCCCTTGTACAGGGGGTGAGGTCTGTCTTCACAACTGCTCTTCCTCTTGGTTCCTTGTACAGGGGGTGTGGTCTGTCTTTTGAACTGCTCTTCCTCTAGGTTCCCTTGAACAGGGGGTAAGGTCTAACTTTTGAACTGCTCTTCCTCTTGGTTCCTTGTACAGGGGGCGAGGTCTGTCTTTTGAACTGGTCTTCCTCTAGGTTCACTTGTACAGGGGGTAAGGTCTAACTTTTGAACTGCTCTTCCTCTAGGTTCCCTTGTACAGGGGGTGAGGCCTAACTTTTGAACTGTTCTTTCCTGGGTTCTCTTGTACAGGGGGTGAGGTCTAACTTTTGAATTGCTCTTCTCTGGGTTCCCTTGTACAGAGGGTGAGGCCTAACTTTTGAACTGTTCTTCCCTGGGTTCTCTTGAACAGGGGGTGAGGTCTAACTTTTGAACTGCTCTTCCTCTTGGTTCCCTTGTATAGGGGGTGGGGCCTAACTTTTGAACTGCTCTTCCTCTGGGTTCCCTTGTATAGGGGGTGGGGTCTAACTTTTGAACTGCTCTTCCTCTGGGTTCCCTTGTATAGGGGGTGGGGTCTAACTTTTGAACTGCTGTTCCTCTGAGCTCCGTTGTACAGTACTGTTCTTTCAGGGTCAGTCTAGCTGCTGTGTGTCTCCTTCCTTTGTCCTTTCCCCTTTTTTACAGGAGTGAGGGCTTGTACTGGGTTCTCCTGGTTGTCTTGTACTGGGACCTGGTATACTTGCTGCACTGTTCTTGCTCCTGGGTCCCATGTGTTGGAGTGAGGTCTCGCTCTTGCGCTGCTGCATTGTGAGGTTTTGGTGCCTTTCTCTGTTCCCTGTCAGCAATCCCTCTGTACACTGTCAGCAATCCCTTCCCTCTATTGTTCACTGTTACCAATCCCTTCCTTCTACTGTTCCCTGTCAGCAATCCCTTCCCTCTACTGTTCCCTGTCAGCAATCCCTTCCCTCTACTGTTCCCTGTCAGCAATTCCTTCCTTCTACTGTTCCCTGTCAGCAACCCCTTCCCTCTACTATACACTGTCAGCAATCCCTTCCCTCTACTGTACACTGTCAGCAATCCCTTCCCTCTACTGCACACTGTCAGCAATCCCTTCCCTCTACTGTTCACTGTCAACAATCCCTTCCTTCTACTGTTCCCTGTCAGCAATCCCTTCCCTCTACTATACACTGTCAGCAATCCCTTCCCTCTACTGTTCACTGTCAGCAATCCCTTCCTTCTGCTGTTCCCTGTCAGCAATCCCTTCCCTCTATTGTTCCCTGTCAGCAATCCCTTCCCTCTACTGTTCACTATCAGCAATTCCTCCCTTCTACTGTTCCCTGTCAGCAATCCCTTCCCTCTACTGTACACTGTCAGCAATCCCTTCCCTCTAATGTTCACTGTCACCAATCCCTTCCTTCTACTGTTCCCTGTCAGCAGTCCCTTCCCTCTACTATACACTGTCAGCAATCCCTTCCCTCTACTGTACACTGTCAGCAATCCCTTCCCTCTACTGCACACTGTCAGCAATCCCTTCCCTCTACTGTTCACTGTCAGCAATCCCCTACTGTACACTGTCAGCAATCCCTTCCCTCTACTGCACACTGTCAGCAATCCCTTCCCTCTACTGTTCACTGTCAGCAATCCCTTCCTTCTACTGTTCCCTGTCAGCAATCCCTTCCCTCTACTATACACTGTCAGCAATCCCTTCCCTCTACTGTTCACTGTCAGCAATCCCTTCCTTCTACTGTTCCCTGTCAGCAATCCCTTCCCTCTACTGTTCACGGTCAGCAATCCCTTCCCTCTACTGTTTCCTGTCAGCAATCCCTTCCCTCTATTGTTCACTGTCAGCAATCCCTTCCTTCTACTGTTCCCTGTCAGCGATCCCTTCCCTCTATTGTTCACTGTCAGCAATCCTTTCCCTCTACTGTTCCCTGTCAGCAATCCCTTCCCTCTACTGGTCCCTGTCAGCAGTCCCTCCCTCCACTGCCCCTGTCAGCACTCTCCCGCTCCACTGCCCCTGTCAGCAATCCCTCTCTTCACTGCCCCTGTCAGCAGTCCCTCTCTCCACTCCCCCTGTCAGCAGTCTCTCCCTTCACTCCCCTGTCAGCAGTCTCTCCCTTCACTCCCCCTGTCAGCAGTCTCTCCCTTCACTCCCCCTGTCAGTAGTCTCTCCCTTCACTCCCCCTGTCAGCAGTCTCTCCCTTCACTCCCCCTGTCAGCAGTCTCTCCCTTCACTCCCCCTGTCAGTAGTCTCTCCCTTCACTCCCCCTGTCAGCAGTCTCTCCCTTCACTCCCCCTGTCAGTTGGCCCTTCCCTCTACTCCCCCTGTCAGCAATCTCTCCCTCTACTCCCCCTGTCAGCAATCTCTCCCTCTACTCCCCCTGTCAGCAATCTCTCCCTCCACTGTCCCCTGTCAGCAATACCCTAATTCTATTGTCCCCTGTCAGCAATCTCTCCCTCCACTGTCCCCTGTCAGCAATACCCTAATTATATTGCCCCCTGTCAGCAATCTCTCCCTCCACTGTCCCCTGTCAGCAATACCCTAATTCTATTGTCCCCTGTCAGCAATACTCTAATTCAATTGCCCCCTGTCGGCAGTCTCTCCCTCCACTCCCGCTGTCAGCAGTCTCTCCCTCCACTGCCCCTGTCGGCAGTCTCTCCCTCCACTCCCCCTGTCAGCAGTCTCTCCCTCCACTGTCCCCTGTCGGCAATACCCTAATTCTATTGCCCCCTGTCAGCAGTCTCTCCCTCCACTTCCCCCTGTCAGCTGCCCTCTCCCTCCACTTCCCCCTGTCAACTGCCCTCTACCTCCACTTCCCCCTGTCAGCTGCCCTCTCCCTCCACTTCCCCCTGTCAACTGCCCTCTACCTCCACTTCCCCCTGTCAGCTGCCCTCTCCCTCCACTTCCCCCTGTCAGCTGCCCTCTCCCTCCACTTCCCCCTGTCAACTGCCCTCTCCCTCCACTTCCCCCTGTCAGCTGCCCTCTCCCTCCACTTCCCCCTGTCAGCTGCCCTCTCCCTCCACTTCCCCCTGTCAGCTGCCCTCTCCCTCCACTTCCCCCTGTCAGCTGCCCTCTCCCTCCACTTCCCCCTGTCAGCTGCCCTCTCCCTCCACTTCCCCCTGTCAGCTGCCCTCTCCCTCCACTTCCCCCTGTCAGCTGCCCTCTCCCTCCACTTTCCCCTGTCAGTTGCCCCCTCCCTCCACTTCCCCCTGTCAGCTGCCCTCTCCCTCCACTGCCCCCTGTCAGCTGCCCTCTCCCTCCACTGCCCCCTGTCAGCTGCCCTCTCCCTCCACTTCCCCCTGTCAGCTGCCCTCTCCCTCCACATCCCCCTGTCAGTTGCCCTCTCCCTCCACTTTCCCCTGTCAGTTGCCCTCTCCCTCCACTTTCCCCTGTCAGTTGCCCCCTCCCTCCACTTCCCCCTGTCAACTGCCCTCTACCTCCACTTCCCCCTGTCAGCTGCCCTCTCCCTCCACTTCCCCCTGTCAGTTGCCCTCTCCCTCCACTTCCCCCTGTCAGCTGCCCTCTCCCTCCACTTCCCCCTGTCAGCTGCCCTCTCCCTCCACTTCCCCCTGTCAGTTGCCCTCTCCCTCCACTTTCCCCTGTCAGTTGCCCCCTCCCTCCACTTCCCCCTGTCAGCTGCCCTCTCCCTCCACTGCCCCCTGTCAGCTGCCCTCTCCCTCCACTGCCCCCTGTCAGCTGCCCTCTCCCTCCACTTCCCCCTGTCAGCTGCCCTCTCCCTCCACATCCCCCTGTCAGCTGCCCTCTCCCTCCATTGCCCCCTGTCAGCTGCCCTCTCCCTCCACTGCCCCCTGTCAGCAGTCTCTCCCTCCACTTCCCCCTGTCAGTTGCCCTCTCCCTCCACTGTCCCCTGTCAGCAATACCCTAATTCTATTGCCCGCTGTCAGCAGTCTCTCCCTCCACTGCCCCCTGTCAGCAATCTCTCCCTCTACTCCCCCTGTCAGCAATCTCTCCCTCCACTGCCCCCTGTCAGCAGTCTCTCCCTCCACTGCCCCCTGTCAGTGGCCCCCTCCCTCCATCCATCCTCTTCCTGTGGCCCCATCCCAACAGACACCTTCCTTACATTGTTGCCTTGATGTTTTTCTTGCATTGCTCTCTTCTGTAATCCAACCACATGGCCACAATATATGTAATGTTTACAGTTATATGCAACTTTGTGTTTCATAATAATAAAACAGTTAATTTGGCAAACTGTAAAGGCATCTGATAATTATATGAATAATCTATAACATTCCAACTTTTTAGTAAATTTAATCAAGGTATTGTGGAGATAATTTTGTAAACAATGTTTTGATGTAATGATGTTATGTCATCTAGATTACAATACCAGATGAACAACGGAGAGACAGTGAACAGCTGTACAACAAGTATACAATCTCTGAACTGTACACAAACATCACGCAGGTAAGTAAGTGTTCAATAAGTGTACACTTTGTACAACAAGTGTACACATAGCTGTATTCAGTGTACAATAACAAGTATACATTGTCACACAGCTGTACACAATGTACAATAATAAGTGTACAATGTCACACAGCTGTACACAATGTACAATGACAAGTGTACACTGTCCCACAGCTGTACACAATGTACAATGACAAGTGTACACTGTCACACAACTGTACACAATGTACAATGACAAGTGTACACTGTCACACAACTGTACAGAATGTACAATGACAAGTGTACACTGTCACACAACTGTACACAATGTACAGTGACAAGTGTACACTGTCACACAGCTGTACACAATGTACAATGACAAGTGTACACTGTCACACAACTGTACACAATGTACAATGACAAGTGTACACTGTCACACAACTGTACACAATGTACAATGACAAGTGTACACTGCCACATAGCTGTACACAATGTACAATGACAAGTGTACACTGCCACATAGCTGTACACAATGTACAATGACAAGTGTACACTGTCACACAGCTGTACACAATGACAAGTGTACACTGTCACACACCTGTACACAATGTACAATAACAAGTGTACACTGTCACACACCTGTATTCGATGCACACAAAGTGCCATGTTGTGGTCGGTTTGAACTTTGACTTTGAGAAACATCCCCCATATATAACCAATAATAGGGCTAATTAGGATAAATATCAAATATAAGGAGAAACAGCAACAGCATCTACTGCTTACTGAGGGGGTTATAAATTACATGTTTTATTCACAGTTTGAATGGCTTGTGAACGCGTCGTTTAATTTGCTAGTCATGTTTCCAGCTTCTAAAATACATTTTGGTAGGATTAATATTGTATCGAAACAAATACAAACACACAGACCTGATTTATCAACTGACAGTTTAAAAATAAAAATGTTTTAAATCTGTTTATGAACACTGACATTAATGGCCTTCTGCATGTTGTGTAAACATCATCCATCACAATTTTAGAATAAATGACACCCCGACAATGTAGCATTAATAATTTATGTTTCCTCTCATGAGACACTCTATACTTAGATGACACTGTATAGTTAGGTGACACTCTACAAAGTTAGGTGACACTCTATATAATTAGGTGACAGTCTATTGTTGGGTGACACTCTATTGTGATGCTTTGATGCTGATAAGAACTTACCGTCACCTTTGTGTCTAGACTATGACACTGACAAGAACTTACCATTACCTTTGTGTCTAGACTATGACACTGAAAAGAACTTACCATTACATTTGTTTCTAGGCCATGATGCTGACAAGAACTTACCATCACCTTTGTGTGTAGACTATGAAACTGACAAGAACTCACCATTACCTTTGTATCTAGACTATGAAACTGACAAGAACTCACCATTACCTTTGTGTCTAGACTATGAAACTGACAAGAACTCACCATTACTTCTGTCTTGTGTCACAGGGCATTGACTGGAGCAGGTACCTGTCGCTATTGTTTGCCAATGTAAGTATTGTCATCAATGAGACGGAGCCAGTGGTGGTCTACGCCCCCGTGTACATGAGACGTCTCGCCGACCTGCTCAAGGACACACCCAAGAGGTAGGTGTCACTCAGCCGTCACGTGTCATCTCACATGAGCAATAACGAGAGAAAATGTCAATAAGGTGATTATGGTGAAGAGACTAGGCAGTGACTATGATTCACAGAAAAATAATTTTTTGATCATTTCAAATTCTAAATAAAATATAGTCCAAATGACTTCATTTTTATTTTTGTAAATAAAGTATCCAGTAAGACAAAAATAACTGGACAGCATTTACCCATCTAAATATTAGGAATTAGAAAATTCAAAATTTTCAAGTGGAAATTTTAAACAAACAACATTTATAGTTTGTAATTGTTATCGAGTTGCTCCATTAGCTGATCATCATGCAGTTTCGTTTTGGATTATTGGATTTTTTCCATATTTACAAACCCCCCCAGTGAGTGAATTAAATCTGACAGCACACATGCTGTACCTTGTCTTTGTTTATGCTATCCATCACCTCCACCATTGCCTCTCCCTTGGCTGTCTTGTAACAGCCCAGCTGCCGGACCTGATGGTCTCTCAGAGGGGAATCACCATCTTGTTGTTGATGACATAAACCACATCTAAGGGTTGTAGCCCAAAGGCAACATAAAGATAACTGCTTTATGAGCGTGGCTGTGCTTGGGCCACCAGGGGACCTGTGCAGTGGTAAAGTGGTTGTGGCCTTGTCTGTGTCCGCAGGACGGTGGCCAACTACATGTTGTGGAGGTTCGTCATGAACAGAGTTGGCAATCTGCAGCAGTCGTTTCTGGACTTGCGGCGACGTTACAACAAAGTAAGACCATCTTGGTTTTAGAAAATAAATAAAATTGCGGGCTGCCACCATTGGCTAGGAGATACTAGCTGTGTTAACAGTGCAATACATTGAGTAGATTCAAATATCCAAAAGGAAATTGTTCTTCAGTTACGCAGTAAGATGACAGTAATAAGATTTGTGAGCCATAATATATACAGAAAATAAGACACATTAAAATTGTAATAATACTAATCAGCAATAAAATTGGAGAGTAAATAAATTAAGTATATAAATAAGTACTCTAAATAATAAATACATAAATAAGCAAGTCATATTCCTAAAAAAGATATTCATTCACCAGCCTGTAAGGGCAGTGTGTCTTACCTTACCTTAGGATACCTTAGGACGGTTCTGATCACAGGATTCTGTGTTCCTCTATGATCAGCTCTTCGTTTTCATTATCTATTAATATTAAATCGCGTGTTCCGGTTCTATTGTGTCTTCTCCTACATATCTTGCACTGATCTCCGAAAATATGTCTTCATCATCAGAAAATTAAAAATCCAGGTCCAGCCATATTTGTTACTTTATGCAGGTAGATATGTGTGTGTGGGGGGGGTTGGGTGGGTGGGTGAGTGGGTGTGTGGTGTCGGTGTGTATGGGTGTTTGTGTGTTTCAGTGTGGCTGGGTGAATGTGTGTAAAACCTGTGAATGGGTGGGAGGGTGGTATTTGGGAGGGTTGTATGTAGGTGTATGTGGGTGGGTGGGAGGGTGGTATTTGGGAGGGTTGTATGTAGGTGTATGTGGGTGGGTGGGAGGGTGGTATTTGGGAGGGTTGTATGTAGGTGTATGTGGGTGGGTGGGAGGGTGGTATATGGATGTATGTGGTAGGGTGGTATGTGGGTGTGTCGGAGGGTGTGTGTGTATGTAGGTGTGTGTATGTTTTAATGTGTGTGTGGGTGGGTGGGTGATATGTGTGGGTTAGTGTGTGGGTGGAAGTGTTAGTGTGTGGGTGGGAGGGTTAGTGTGTGTGTGTGTGTGTGTGTGTGTGTGTGTGTGTGCGCGTGCATGCGTGCGTGCGTGCGTGCGTGCGTGCGTGTGTGCGTTGGTGGGAGGGTGGTATGTGGGGGTTAGTGTGTGGGTGGGTGTGTGTGGGTGGATGGGAGGGTGGATGTGTGTGAACAAGGAAAAATATAAATACACACTATCCATTAAAGTGATATGCATAAATATTGAAATATATGCCTAAAATTAAATTGATGTTCATGAGAAATTGGAGATGTTGTGTGTTGGTCGTTGTTCACAGGCCCTCCATGGAACGCACGCTGACCGCGCACGCTGGCGCGTCTGTGTGTCCTATGTCAACGACAACTTTGGCATGGCGGTGGGTCGGATGTTTGTCAAGGACAACTTTGACATCAAAGCAAAGATCAATGTGAGTGACAGAATGCCGCAGGCTTTCGTCGTGATTAATATCTGTGTCACTACATGTCATGGGATGTCATACAAGTGTCATGGGATGTCGCCTCGCGTCTGCTGGGTGTCATCCAATTAACTAACCCAGTTTACACGGCCAATATTGCTGTTTGAAGCATTTCAGTGAAGGCCCTTCTACAACAGAATTTATTGCTTTTCTCATTTCAGACTAATTTTGTGAAAAACCGTGTCCACCTTATCCTCATGCTCCAGGCACTCACCAAGGGCACAGTCTCGGTACTTGATGAAAAGTTTTGCTGTTTTGGGAATTTGACATAATTAGGTACTTGACTACACAATTCCACGTGCTCCAGGGCTCAATTGTAATTATTTTCGATTCCTGGAACTCGATGGCACTTTGCTGGAATTGGAACAGATCAAGTTCAGGTGCAAGGCACTGCTGGTCTTACGAGGAGGATTAAAATCAGTTAAAGGTTAGACTCAACTAACTACCACACAATGGCTCCACCATGTAGAGCACAATGGCTCAAGGGTAGAGCTTTGGCCTCTCGACTAGGAGAACCCGGTTTCGAATCGTGTGCTGCGGTGTTAAAACCTTGGGCACATTTTTCACTCTACATTGCTCCAGTTCACTCAGCTGTATAAATGAGTACCTGGCTATAGACAGTGGCGACTATGAGTACGAGTAGCCTTCGCACATTAATTGTAGCATGTGGCTGGATGCTTCCCAGAGAAATTGAGATGGTATTTCATTGAATTGGTCTGCCGGGGAAGTAAAGTGTAAAAGCGCTTTGAGCAGTCTTAAGGGCTGGTTACGGCGCTATATAAAATCTTACCTTTACTTTACTTTACAATGCATAGATCTGCCATGTGTGATGGACGTACAGTGGGTCCACCAGCCTCAATTTGCTTTCTGCTATTACAATAGTAATATTTAACAGGCTTCCACATTTAATTATATAGCTCATATTTAGAACTTTTGTAAAATTTCTGTTTTATGTAATTAATTTGTGTCTGCATGATGTAATCAGCATTATATAATTTTGCATCTTTTTATTTGTACAGCACATGTTGACAGTTTGTCACTGGCATATCATTAATAACACGTGTCATTATCTGTTTGTGGAACAACTATCACTTCAAAAACCAACCCAAATGACAATTATTAGAGGTAACAATTTCATGTGACACAGGCTGAGCAGATGATAGACAACATCCGGGAGTCCTTCAATGACTTACTGTCCGAGGTCCCGTGGATGGACGGGAAGACGAGGGAAGTTGCCCGAGGAAAGGTGAAGTTGTGCATCCAGCCTCAAAGACGAGCAGTTGTGACATTGTTGAAGACTGTATTAGAAATTAAAACGTTATGTGATAATTATGCTACACTACATATGCTACAATAAGGAATTTTATTTGCCATAAAATATCTAATGAATGATAATTTGAATATATAAATATATATTCCTTCACCAAAAAATATACATATATTCCTTCACAAAGTACCTATTTTGTTATATTAAAATGTGTTAGCATTTAATGTTGTGCTTATTAATTTACCAGTTTAAATTTTTATAATTGCATTAATCCGATTTGTATGAGCATTCAGAGCATTTTTTTTCTTTACCTCTGTTCTGAAGTGACATTTCTATCTTACAGGCCTACGCCATTACAGAGAAGATTGGATATCCCGATTACATTATGAACAACACTCTGCTTGACCTTGACTATGAAGAGGTGAGGGTGGGAAACACTACTGCAATGTTCTACCCAACGTTATATCAGATGCCTGTAACATTGGGATTTGTATTTTATAGTAGTTTCAGTTTAGCTTACCTAAGAGAAAATCGAAAAATTATCTTTGTTAGGTAATCCTTAGTTTCTGAATCATTTGAAATTTATACTCAATGGTCAAGCAAATGTAAAAACTATTTGTATACAGTGATGCGTTCACACAGAGTACTGCTATATAAGTGGTGCATTTTCACTTTATTGTACAAGAGTGAATGATCTAATTTGGAACAACTGTAGGAGAACATTTGACATTGCGAACATGGGTACATCAAAACCTACCCGTGTAGACACCATTTGTGGAATTCCTTTCTTTCCTGATTAGACAAGGTTGCAGCTTTGATAATGTACTGTTTCCAGCATTTATTATGTATGGCTCACCTCAGGGTGAGATGAAAGATTGAGCAATTACAACTATGACTTCTAAAATGGCTTGATCATTCATACATTGTATGATATGAAATGCACCGAAAATTGATAAAGAATTTGAATTCTTGGCATGTCTACTTACAACCACTTTGACGGAAAGACCAGCAACAACAGCGACTGTATATGGTAGTGAGTTGCTGCAGGTACCCAGGTGATCCAGGGGCTGGTGATATCTACAGGTGGCCTTGACATTCTGACCCATCAAAAGTGGCATTATCTCACTGAGGTGTTTCCCGTCCAATCAAATTATGACCTTTTTGATTTAAGCATTTTGGGACAGCACAAGGCAATTAGATGTAATTGCCTTGGTCCCTTGCCTAACAGGGAGTGAGAGGCATTCCTTGGAATTGGGTCGTTGATGACATTGAGCCTGTTCCTAGAATCATTGGATGAACGTGATAAGTGGAGTTTTTAGTGGACCCATGGTACACATGATTCCCAGGTAAATTCCAGGGTAGGTACTAGTCTACTAGATACTTAGTAGATAGTGCCGGTAAAAATTGTCACTGGCATGTAAGGGTGGCGCTATTATTCTCTTTACTTTGCCTAAGAGACGATTTTACTGGCGCATAAATGACTAAACGTTGTTGTAGATTAAGACGGACCCGGGGATGTACTTTGAGAATGTTCTCAACAACCTGAATGTGTTGACGCGGAACAACCTGAAGAACTTAAAACTGCCAGTCGACAGAACCAAGTACGCAGAATCTCATCAGTTAGAAAATATCGCCTTTTGGCTTTGGCATAATAATATACCGCATTCATTCTATTAAGTGCCTAATAAACGTACACCACCCGTCTTAGCAGCGTCTGACAGTTATTACCAAATCCCATATTTTATGTTGATTCTATAATTTGTGTATTTTTTATACATTGCTCCACTTATGTGAATGAGTACTTGGCTGTAGACGGTAGTGGACATGTGTACACAAATATTCTTAATGCAATAATTGCAGTATAGCTGAATTCATCTCATAGACATTGAAACACTATTCCAGTAGACAGGTTTGTCAGAGAGTAAACTGTAATACTTCTTGTGTGGTCCAAAGAACTGGATAAAACACTATCAAAGAACTTTTAAAGACCCTTTTTCTAGCTAAAATATTTGATTCTACATGATTTGCTAAAGAAATTGCACATGCAAATGTATTGCAGTAGTGTTTGAAAGGACAAAAAAAGTTAACTGTTTTGTGGCATACACCTAATAGAGTTAATATAAAGTAACAATTTCCACATATATTCAATTTTTTAATGCCAGTGGTTTACCAGAAAAATATTTTTTTTAACACCCAGCCATCCAAATACTATGCGCTACCCCATCTTAGACGAAGAATTACGTCACGACGGTGAGACCCTCTCCACGCAGATTCACTGCATGGGGTTTGGCTGTTGTCATGAAATGGCTGCAACTCGGCAACGCGCGTAACATGCTGATGACGGTAAATATAAAGTTGTCTATTATTGATATCGCTGAAATCATCCCATCAGCTGGTGATACATGTCTACATCAAAGCATTTCTCCTCAAAAAGGACCGAGCAAAGTGAACTGTACTTGGACTGGAGGGATTCCAAACAGTACGCCCGCAATTTCAACATTGTGAATCCATTGCTTCAATACTACCGGTTGTTTCAACTATTATTGCAACCGTATGCAGAACACTAAGGCATAATTACTAAAGTTTACCATAGATTTAACCACAGATTTAGATATACGTCTACAAGCAGCTGCTAGATATCACGCCAACTGAACGAACTGTCGAAGACTCGAAGTTGTTGACCCTTAACAACTTCGCAGGAAGCTGACCGGCTTCAGCAGAGATATAAAATGCCGCGCGCTGAATGGCCAAGCCAAGCTAACCCTTCACCTATGGCCGTGTCTAGACCATCGTGGATTTCGTTAGAATTTTAGACTTTAAAGTCACATTCTGAGTAAACTGCTGACGTTACAAAATTGAGTGTTTGTGGAAATTGTTACTTTGTATAAACTCTATTAGGTGTATGACACGAAAACCGTAGCCTTTTTTTGTCCTTTGAATTTGTTATCATATCACATGTTTGTACTGTACATATTGTCACATAGTTAGGTGGTGTCACTGGTCAATGTCATTCCATTTTCTCTCAGGTGGTCCACGACGCCAGCTGTTGTCAATGCTTTCTACAGTGCCACAAAAAATCAAATCAGTAAGTTAAATAGTAATTAATTACATTTGGTGTTTTACCTAAAAGCTTCTGTAATTCACACAAAAAAGGTTCTCTCTATTGGAATTGTAGGAATACTCATTATTTGTAACTGGAGCTCGTTCAGAAAATAAAATGTCTAGAATGTTGATGGTTATTAAAAAAATTAAAGTGCTTTCTTAATTGTGTCATTGTTTTCTAATGTTTTGTTTTATGAACATATTGTGCAACTGTATGGAGGAAACAGGATGGAAGTAGAAAGTAACAACATATGTTTTATGTACATATTTAGTCTGTTGTTGTTTTATTTTTACATTATTATTACTATTGCATTTGTACAATTGCAAATATGTATGTATCTCTGCTTTGAGTAGCAGTCTAATATGAACCACCACTGCATGAGCACTGGATGGATATGGGTACGTTTGGAGTACAGTGATATTTTGTACTCTGGGTGTGTAAAATAAGAGAAAACATCAAATGTAAAATAACAACTGATGTTTCAGATCAAAAGATTTCATTTGTCATATCCAAAAAAAGATGTTTCTTTTAGGTGTAGAAAGTTTGTTTCATTGGACGTTTTACATCAACTTCCTTAGTACTAATGACGAATGACGTCACCGTACATATGGGGGTGGGTAGCTCGTAACTGCCCTCGTCTATGTTAAATTGAAAATCGTTGAACAATAGCCAAACAGTTGAATCTGGCAAATGAATAAAGACATCTAGATCAGAAAGACAACAACACCTGTATAATTAATTGAGACGGGTAATTACGAGCTGCCCCACATGTACGATGACATCATTTGTAATTAGTACATATGGAATCGACGTGTAATGTTCAACGAAAGTCTACAGTTAAAAGAAACTTCTCGATTTAGATATGAAAATTGAAAACTATTGACCTATCCTGAGAACTGTTCAGTAATTACTGAAATTTCAGTTTATGTTTTTATACTAATTTGTGGTTGATGTTGAACTTCATTTGTGTTTCTGTGTAGTGTTTCCTGCTGGAATTCTCCAACCTCCATTCTATCACGAGAGCTACCCAAAGTACGTATTCCTTCTTTGCCAAGTGCGCTTACCCACAACCTGTTCCATCACAAAACAGCTGTGTTTAATAGCAAACAACACATTTTCAACATTACTGCTGTATTAAATGATACAAGTACCAAAATGTTGTTTTGATAACAGTTTGTTATTTCGATAACTACTTAGATAAATTATTTTTAATTTAAAAGAATTAATAAAATGATTTGTCATTGTAGTGCTTTATGTTTTTAATCCTTTATGTCGAAGGTCCAACCAACTTATGGCACCACTCTGCGTCCGCCATCAACCGTTAGCTAGTTTTTCTAATTTTGTATAGACATATCTTAGAGTATTGCCACTACACAAATAAAATCTAAATTTGAGTGTCTCATTTTACAGACCTAAGATCCTCTAGGGTACCCCAAAACTAAAACTGTTCAGTAACTGTTTTCTAATTTTGCATAGACAGTTATCTTGTTTAAGTAACCAGATATAATACCAATTAGGTGATTAGGCTATTTTGTTCATGAGTACAAATTCAAAATATAATTCAAAGGACTCCAGAGCATCTGGGCCCATTTATGGCACTTATAAAGCATAATTAATATCAATGTCAAAATTACTCATAAGTTCCTGCTGTTTGTCTTGCTTGTTTTCTGAAAATCAGTTGTATACAGCTTTGTACCTACACATCCTTCCTTACGACCACAGCTCTGTGGTGTCAATGCAACTGTTGATCACTGGATCATGCTTACCGATGAACCCTTTTGTTTTGATGCACCTCTGAGGTGCAGGAGAAGTTAGCTTGTTATTATTAGTAACGTATCTGACAAGAGTTCAAAACTTTGTACACAGGTCACTAAATTTTGGTGGAATTGCTATGGTGATTGGACATGAAATAACTCACGGCTTTGACGATAAAGGTAGGTGTGGCCTGGTGAGTTGTAGGTCCTGTATGTTGTAGGTCCTATATGTTGTAGGTCCTATATATATTGGAGGTCCTGTAAGTTGTAGGTCCTATATATGTTGTAGGTCATGTAAGTTGTAGATCCTATATATATATTGTAGGTCCTGTAAGTTGGAGGTCCTATAAATTGTTAATCCTATATATGTTGTAGGTCCTGTAAGTTGTAGATCCTATAATAGTGTAGGTCCTATAAGTTGTAGCTCCTATATGTTGTAGGTCCTACATGTTGTAGGTCCTACATGTTGTAGGTCCTCTGTATTGTGGACCCTGTAAGTTCTAGGTCTTTTATGTTGTAGATTCTGTATGTGCATTTTGGTTAGCTTATATATATATATATATATATATATATATATATATATATATATATATATATATATATATACATACACGTATATATATACATATATATATATATATATATATATATATATATATATATTATTTAATTTGTTAACATGTTTGAATTGCTAGAGCACCAATCTCTTAATTAAATGGGAGAACTTTGGTTGAATACTTTTGCTGCTGCATCAGACTTTGAGCAAGTTTGTTAACATTACTCGAGTACTTTCAGCTGAATAAATGAGTACCTGGCTCTAAACAATGGTAGATATTTACCAATGAATACTATTCATAATAATTGCAGCATGGATGAAAACTTCCCAAAGGAGTTGAGAAAATGTTTGTTTGAACAGGGCTGCCAGGTATTGAGAGATATTTATAATGTTCCCATACTTTTTAGGGCATGTCTGAATAACACCGACATGGTCATAAACACATCAGCAAGAGATGGGGAGGGTGAGAAAGTAAATGTAACGAGTGTATGTTGCAGGCAGACAGTTTGATCTGAACGGCAACTTGAAGCAGTGGTGGTCTGATAGTGTCATTGAGAAGTTCAAGCAACGAGCCCAGTGCATCATTGACCAGTACAGCAACTACACAGTACCAGAGGTCAACATGAACGTAAGTGACCAATGCCAGAGGTTAACATGAATGTAAGTCACCAATGCCAGAGGTGAACATGAATGTAAGTCACCAGTGCCAGAGGTGAACATGAATGTAAGTGACCAGTGCCAGAGATTAACATGAATGTAAGTGACCAGTGCCAGAGGTGAACATGAATGTAAGTGACCAATGCCAGAGGTGAACATGAATGTAAGTGACCAGTGCCAGAGGTGAACATGAACGTAAGTGACCAATGCCAGAGGTGAACATGAATGTAAGTCACCAATGCCAGAGGTGAACATGAATGTAAGTGACCAGTGCCAGAGGTCAACATGAACGTAAGTGACCAATGCCAGAGGTGAACATGAACGTAAGTGACCAGTGCCAGAGGTTAACATGAATGTAAGTGACCAGTGCCAGAGGTTAACATGAATGTAAGTGACCAGTGCCAGAGGTGAACATGAACGTAAGTGACCAGTGCCAGAGGTGAACATGAACGTAAGTGACCAGTGCCAGAGGTGAACATGAACGTAAGTGACCAGTGCCAGAGGTGAACATGAATGTAAGTGATCAGTACCAGAGGTGAACATGAATGTAAGTGACCAGTGTCAGAGGTGAACATGAATGTAAGTGACCAGTGCCAGAGGTGAACATGAATGTAAGTGACCAGTGCCAGAGGTTAACATGAATGTAAGTAACCAGTGCCAGAGGTTAACATGAACGTAAGTGACCAGTGCCAGAGGTTAACATGAATGTAAGTGACCAGTGCCAGAGGTGAACATGAATGTAAGTGACCAGTACCAAGGGTGTGAACATGAATGTAAGTGACCAGTGCCAAGGGTGAACATGAATGTAAGTGACCAGTGCCAGGGGTGAACATGAACGTAAGTGATCAGTGCCAGAGGTGAACATGAAGGTAAGTGACCAGTGCCAAGGGTGAACATGAATGTATGTAAGTGATCAGTGCCAAGGGTGAACATGAATGTAAGTGACCAGTGCCAAGGGTGAACATGAATGTAAGTGATCAGTGCCAGAGGTGAACATGAATGTAAGTGAACAGTGCCAAGGGTGAACATGAATGTAAGTGATCAGTGCCAAGGGTGAACATGAATGTAAGTGACCAGTGCCAGGGGTGAACATGAATGTAAGTGACCAGTGCCAGGGGTGAACATGAACATAAGTGACCAGTGCCAGAGGTGAACATGAATGTAAGTGACCAGTGCCAGAGGTGAACATGAATGTAAGTGACCAGTGCCAGAGGTCAACATGAACGTAAGTGACCAATGCCAGAGGTGAACATGAACGTAAGTGACCAGTGCCAGAGGTTAACATGAATGTAAGTGACCAGTGCCAGAGGTTAACATGAATGTAAGTGACCAGTGCCAGAGGTGAACATGAACGTAAGTGACCAGTGCCAGAGGTGAACATGAACGTAAGTGACCAGTGCCAGAGGTGAACATGAACGTAAGTGACCAGTGCCAGAGGTGAACATGAATGTAAGTTATCAGTACCAGAGGTGAACATGAACGTAAGTGACCAGTGTCAGAGGTGAACATGAATGTAAGTGACCAGTGCCAGAGGTGAACATGAATGTAAGTGACCAGTGCCAGAGGTTAACATGAATGTAAGTGACCAGTGCCAGAGGTTAACATGAACGTAAGTGACCAGTAGTGCCAGAGGTTAACATGAATGTAAGTGACCAGTGCCAAGGGTGAACATGAATGTAAGTGATCAGTGCCAGAGGTGAACATGAATGTAAGTGACCAGTGCCAAGGGTGAACATGAATGTAAGTGATCAGTGCCAAGGGTGAACATGAATGTAAGTGACCAGTGCCAGGGGTGAACATGAATGTAAGTGACCAGTGCCAGGGGTGAACATGAACGTAAGTGACCAGTGCCAGAGGTGAACATGAATGTAAGTGACCAGTGCCAGAGGTGAACATGAATTTAAGTGACCAGTGCCAGAGGTCAACATGAACGTAAGTGACCAATGCCAGAGGTGAACATGAACGTAAGTGACCAGTGCCAGAGGTTAACATGAATGTAAGTGACCAGTGCCAGAGGTTAACATGAATGTAAGTGACCAGTGCCAGAGGTGAACATGAACGTAAGTGACCAGTGCCAGAGGTGAACATGAACGTAAGTGACCAGTGCCAGAGGTGAACATGAACGTAAGTGACCAGTGCCAGAGGTGAACATGAATGTAAGTTATCAGTACCAGAGGTGAACATGAATGTAAGTGACCAGTGTCAGAGGTGAACATGAATGTAAGTGACCAGTGCCAGAGGTGAACATGAATGTAAGTGACCAGTGCCAGAGGTTAACATGAATGTAAGTGACCAGTGCCAGAGGTTAACATGAACGTAAGTGACCAGTAGTGCCAGAGGTTAACATGAATGTAAGTGACCAGTGCCAGAGGTGAACATGAATGTAAGTGACCAGTACCAAGGGTGTGAACATGAATGTAAGTGACCAGTGCCAAGGGTGAACATGAATGTAAGTGACCAGTGCCAGGGGTGAACATGAACGTAAGTGATCAGTGCCAGAGGTGAACATGAAGGTAAGTGACCAGTGCCAAGGGTGAACATGAATGTAAGTGACCAGTGCCAAGGTTGAACATGAATGTAAGTGATCAGTGCCAGAGGTGAACATGAATGTAAGTGACCAGTGCCAAGGGTGAACATGAATGTAAGTGACCAGTGCCAAGGGTGAACATGAATGTAAGTGATCAGTGCCAAGGGTGAACATGAATGTAAGTGACCAGTGCCAGGGGTGAACATGAACGTAAGTGACCAGTGCCAAGGGTAAACATGAACGTAAGTGACCAATGCCAGAGGTCAAAATGAATGTAAGTGACCAGTGCCAGAGGTGAACATGAATGTAAGTGACCAGTGCCAGAGGTGAACATGAACGTAAGTGACCAATGCCAGAGGTCAAAATTAATGTAAGTGACCAGTGCCAGAGGTGAACATGAACGTAAGTGACCAGTGCCAGAGGTGAACATGAATGTAAGTGATCAGTACCAGAGGTGAACATGAATGTAAGTGACCAGTGTCAGAGGTGAACATGAATGTAAGTGACCAGTGCCAAGGGTGAACATGCATGTAAGTGACCAGTGCCAAGGGTGAACATGAATGTAAGTGACCAGTGCCAAGGGTGAACATGAATGTGACAAGTAATTGGGGTCAACACATTAATGTCATATTGGTAGCGTTGTTGATTGCATATATCTTACACATGATTAATGGGGAAAACAATTAACACCATGTTTATGAGAGCTGTGGAGCTGACAAAGGCACATAAGATATGCCAGGAAGTTACTGTTTGAAGCTGAATTAAGTGCCACAATCATGGTCTTGGTGGCTGTGGCCTCTCGTTGAGTTTGTGTTTATGGCAGTCACCCATGGCAACTGTTTGGTGCTGTTTTTGGTCTTTCAGTTGAACGGAGGCCAAACTCAGGGCGAGAACATAGCAGACAACGGCGGGCTGAAGCAGGCATACAGGGTAAGACTCAAGCATACAGGGTAAGACTCAGACATACAGGGTAAGACTCAGGCATACAGGGTAAGACTCAGACATACAGGGTAAGACTCAGGCATACAGGGTAACACTCAGACATACAGGGTAACACTCAGACATACAGGATAACACTCAGGCATAGAGGGTAAGACTCAGACATACAGGATAAGACTCAGGCATACAATGTAAAGACTCATGCATAGAGGGTAAAACTCAGGCATGCAGGGTAAGACTCAGATATATAGGTAGGTGTACAGGAAGTGGGTGTCATGTGATTGTAGGCGTACAGGAAGTGGGTGTCATGTGATTGTAGGCGTACAGGAAGTGGGTGTCATGTGATTGTAGGCGTACAGGAAGTGGGTGTCATGTGATTGTAGGCGTACAGGAAGTGGGTGTCATGTGATTGTAGGCGTACAGGAAGTGGGTGTCATGTGATGGTAGGCTTACAGGAAGTGGGTGTCATGTGATCGTAGGCGTACAGGAAGTGGGTGTCATGTGATCGTAGGCGTACAGGAAGTGGGTGTCATGTGATCGTAGGCGTACAGGAAGTGGGTGTCATGTGATCGTAGGCGTACAGGAAGTGGGTGTCATGTGATCGTAGGCGTACAGGAAGTGGGTGTCATGTGATCGTAGGCGTACAGGAAGTGGGTGTCATGTGATCGTAGGCGTACAGGAAGTGGGTGTCATGTGATCGTAGGCGTACAGGAAGTGGGTGTCATGTGATTGTAGGCGTACAGGAAGTGGGTGTCATGTGATCGTAGGCGTACAGGAAGTGGGTGTCATGTGATTGTAGGCGTACAGGAAGTGGGTGTCATGTGATTGTAGGCGTACAGGAAGTGGGTGTCGCGGCAGCCAGGAGAGGAGCGTCTGCTGCCAGGAATCAGTCTCTCGCACAATCAACTCTTCTTCCTCAACTTTGCACAGGCAAGTGCTGTCAGATTGGTGGGGCACGGTGGCAGGGTTGGTAGAACACTGACCTCTCAATTAATGCAACCCTGATTTAGGAGCACGGGGCACATGGGTAGAGACTCTTGACTAAGAGAACCCGGGTTTTAATCATGAGCTGTCATACCAAACCATGGGCAAGTTGTGTTCACTCTACATTGCTTTAGTTCACTCAGTTGTATGAATAAACACCTGGCTATACACTGTGGTTGATATTTGTGTATGGAGTCTTTGCATATTAATTGCAGTGTGACTGGATGCTTCCCAGATAAGCCGTGGTGGGGTTTGATTGAACAGGTCTGCCAGGGAGTAAAGTGTAAAAGGCCTTGAGCAATCCTGATGATTGGATACGGTGCTATATTAGAACTTAACCTTTACTTGTGAAAATCGTTTGCTTCTGTTTCAAATCATGACAAGTTTATTCACTCCACATTGCCTTAGTTCACTCTGCTACATGGATGAGTCCCTGTCTGTAAGCCGTTTTGAGCATTTGTTTACATGTGCAATACTGATTCACTGCCAGTTGTACATAGTAATGTAGTCGACATTCCTATGTTCTTGCTGATGTTTTTTTTTATAGCATTTCAATAATTTAATAATTGTACAAATCAAATAATTGGTCTGCATTGTACAGCCATTGTTGTGGTGTCTCGAGTGAGTCTAAGTCATAAGATGCACATTTTTACAGTTTGCCAAACAACTTTTATCCTATATGTATAAATGTTTCAATGGTTTTAGTTAAATTTTTTATTCCATGCCTGTTGTATAAGCATCGATGTTATAAAACAGCAAGAAAATGCATTATACTAAAACTGGGACAAGACTGCAAAATTAGGGAAAAAGATTTTATATTTATCATGCCTAGTGGCAATACTTTAATATACATCTACATAAACTTTGACAAATAGATCATGAATTTTTTTTATGGCAGCTAACAGCAGATGCATGGTAACGCTATGTATGTTGGACATTCGGCCTAAAAGACTAACAGCTGAATATTGATGAAAGAGTACAAAGGAAAGCAACCAAAATGATACAAAAACTCACGAATATTACTTATGAAGATTGTGGATTAACAACACTATAAACCATGAGATTGAGAGGAGATCAGATAGACGTGTTTAAAATATTGAATGGGTATGAAAATATTGACAGAAATATTTGTTTCTTGGTTAAGGAAGAGAGAAGGACTACAAGACACGGAATTACATTAGCAAAGAAGCAGTGTAGACTAGATATTAGAAAATTCTCATTTTCACAAAGAACAGTAAATGAATGGAACAGATTATCAGCTGATTGTGTAGGTGTTAGTAGTGTTAATATGTTTAAAAATAAAATCTACATATACCTAAGAAGGGCGGGGTACATTTAGATAGATAGGTTGGACTCTCGATAAGCCAAAGGGCTTCCTTGTCCATCTGCATCTAGCGTTGAATCTCTAGGTGGCAATCTTGTTAAATCTTGTTACATACTCTAATATACATTTACGCAAACTTTGACAAATAGATCATGAATTGCTTTTGAGATATGGCAGCTAACAGCGGATGCATGGTAACATCATATGTCTGTTAGACTTTCGGCCCAAAAAGACTAACAGCTAAATATTGATGATTATTATTAAATAGTAAACAACTTCCCCTAGAACTGTGTTTGTCGATTGTGTCCAGATCTGGTGCGGGACAGCGAGACCCGAGAACTACCTACAGAACATACGGTCAGGACGACACAGTCCAGGCAGGTTCAGGTGAGTGTGACCCCAGGGAGGGGGTCAAGGATCTCCCTAGTAGGGTGATAGTAAGAATAATAAGAAACTCTCTCTCTCTCTCTGCCTTTAAGATGACATATTTGCATCATGTTTTTAACTAGAAAACTATGATGAACTATTTGTTTTAAAATGACGGACATTGCATTATAATTTCTTTTTAGTGTAATAATATTTTAATTAGTGTTTATGTTTTAGATTAATTAATAGATTTATATGTATGTTTACGTACAGAGTTTTAGAAAGGGTTTTAATTTTATATTAATATATATATAATTTGCATACCATGTTTTAGTACTATACATCTTAAAAGCAGTGTTTAATATAATTTATTTATATAATTTACATACAAAGATTTGCGAGTTAGTATGATTTATATTAATTTATATAATTTACATTTTTATTTATTAATATACATTAATTTTAGTATTTTTCTTGTGCAGCGCATCGATCCGCCATGCGGGAATTAGCGCTATATAAAAACTGTATTATTATTATTATTTAATGAACACTTTTACTAAACGTTTTATTATATATATATATATATATATATACCTATATAATGCTATTTATCTTGTTTTATAATTTATCTATTTATTATAATTTTTATTGTAACCTATTCTTTTAAAATATTTATTCAGTATATTTATTTTTATTGTTTTTCAATTTTGTATTCACCTTATTTTAACGCATTACGCAATGTATAAAGTAGTCGATGAAATTGTTTAGTGCATGTATATTATGTTTCACAGTACACTTTCGTTTGCAATCACGACCCTTAGGGAGATAAAATGTACATTTTATAAGGTTATGGTGAATAAATAATGTTTATTATTATTATTGCTGATACTCACTAAAATTGGGGGTCTGTAATTGTTGGAATGAGCACTGGAATGAGTTGAAATGGACTAACGACATATATATGTGATTCGTGTGGAATTTATACTTTGTCTGTCATTGAATTGTGGTATAATGTTGGTTAGTGATGATAAAATATATAGAATAAGGAGATTTATGAACAATGGAACAATGGAAAAGAAGGGGGTATGAGTGATGAAACATCAATGGCTCTAAGTTGCACACTTGCTATGGCTGTTCTACGTATTGAACATACCCCATATTTGTTCATAAATATAACTTATTCTATATACAGTGTATTATGTCTTCATACTAACAAATGAGTTACACTACCATTATTCAATGATACACAAAATACTAAATGCTCCATTAATGCGAACTGGATTCACACAATGATGGACTATACATGGGCACTTTCAACAGGACGCTGAACAATGTAAATATCAATTGTTAAGATGACCAGAAAATTAGCCAAATTATGTAAATGCAGCAACATGTTATGTCTGTGCAAAAATATGTCTGTGCAAAATTAGAAAAATTAATCCTGAATGGTTTCTGAGATATGGCAGCTAGGCAGTGCACAGCAAACACAGAGTGATGCCATAAGACCACTGGACCTTCGGCCCAAAGAACTAAAAATGCAGATATGTCATCATTGTTGTTAGGTCACGATATGTAAATATGCCTGCTTAGATATACCTTGACTGCGGTAAAGTGCATGATGTGGAATGTGATGTTATATTCTGAATTTTTAATTAATCTGTGTTTTAACATGTAAGCGCAGTGGCTCAGGGGTAGAGCTTCGGACTCTCGACTATGAGAACCTGGGCTCGAATCCTGGCTGCGGTGTTAAAACCTTGGGCAATTTTTTTCACTCTACATTGCTCCAGTTCACTCAGCTGAATAAATGAGTACCTGGCTATAGACAGTGGTGGATATGTGTACGAGTAGCCTTCACGCATTAATTGTAGCATATGGCTGGATGCTTCCCAGAGAAGCCGAGATGGTGTGAACAGGTCTGTCAGGGAAATACAGTTAAAAGCGCCTTGAACGGTCCTGAGGACTGGATACTGCGCTATATAAGAACTTGCCTTTACTTTTTTTAACACTGTTTCTTTCTCCCACAGGGTTATTGGGTCACTGTCCAACTCGCTGGACTTCGCAGCAGCTTACAAGTGTCCGGAAGGAAGCCGAATGAACCCAACTCATAAATGTCACGTCTGGTGACAACATGAATGTCGTTTGACCCTAGAAAGGTTAACCCTATAAAGGTCGTATCAGTTGATTGACCCTATAAAGGTTGCATCTGGTGACCCAGTAAAGGTCGAGTCTGGTGACCCTACATGTGGTATGGCAGGAGTTGATTGAACGACCAGATTGAGGCGAGTGAACTCTCAGAATGGGTCTTAAAGAATGACTGAGCACAAACACTTAAGGTAGTAGGTCAGGTAGAAAGAAATGCAAGGGAGAAACGGAATGCTCGAGATGTGGGTTTTGTTAAGTGTACAGGGGGTGTTATTTAGCGGACTGGAATGGACTGGTAGATGTGGACACAGGGACACATTTTGTAGTTTTCGTACGACAGATGTAGAGACGTATACAGACGAGATGAGATGAGATGTAACGAGAGAGAGTGAGTTTCGCTGAACATTGTGTAGCTGTGTGTTAGCAAGCGGACATGAGTCGTGTAAGTTTAGACAGGAAAATACAGTTGACTGTTTTTTAAGGATGAACATGTATGCTGGATTAGTGTTATTTAACAGTGCATGGAAATATAAAAGCCAATGTTACCTATTTTAACATGAATGTAATGACATCACATTCTATGGCATATGGAAGATTCAGTACCATGAAGAACTACCATCTCATTTTTATGGCAGGATGATTTTTTAGAGATTTCTAAGATTATATATTAATAATCAGAATTTTTTTGCACTGACTAGATTTGCACATTTATAGATGATGCTAGCTGCTTTGTACAGGTATGGTTTAGATTTTAGAAAGGGAGTCTCATTTATTTGTTACTGATGTCTAAACCACATTTTTGCTAGTACCCTCTATCACTCTACCTCGCTGTTTTAATGTGTCTGTTATGATCATTAATGTACGAACGAACAACCTCAACAGGTTGACAAAGTACGAAAGTAGTGTTAAATTTACAACTCTTATATGTAATATATACATAATATTATACTATTTGTTAGAAGTATTATTCTATATAGTAGTATGTAATGGATGTGTTGTGTGGTAGATTTTAACTAAAATAGTTCTGTAATGCTTTGTAACATGAACTTGTTAAATTTCACACTTAACTAGATAGTAGTAACGGTTGCCAATACCACACTTTGGCCACCAGGTGGGGCTACTGTTCTACTGTAGTTTATTGCTTCAGTTATGGTAGTACTTTAAAAAGGGACTGAAATGCTCGAACAACCATTGCTCAAATATAAGAACATGTTTCACAAATTATGCTCCAATTCCAAAGTAAGTGAATATCTTGAAAAATAAGCACATACCATTTAGAAGATATGTGACCACGATTTGATGCGCACAGAGCCATGGTATATTTAAAATAATTATTCAAACATCGATGAATTTGACCGCTAGGCACTGCCATTACCTCAAGCATGCTTTGGTTTGTTTAGTTCCTATCTACTCAGTGTAAATGTTCAATGTCTCTGATTCACTTTATTAATAGATATTACTGCACAACAACAAGAATATTATGTATGGTAGGCATTATATAAATCGACAAATAAATGTTATGCCTGTTCGGAATTGTATGTCATTATGTTTGGGCAATGGTCGTTCAAACATTTAAACCCCCCTTTAAGATATGAATCTAACATTGTGAATAATTATGTGTAATTGTTGTTATATCATTAGGTTGTTGCTACTGGAATTAATAGCATCAAATTAAGTTATTATTGCAGATGGCAGTGTAGAGATCAACACTAGTAGTTGTTTGTTTTTCATTTTGTACAGTACATTGTGGATTTTAAAGAATCGAGCATTTGTCATTCAATTTTAAGTGACTATTACTTGGGCTGTATTGTACTTTGAGTGGGCACATTTTATGGGATTTACAAAATGGCATTCTTGCTTCAGGAATATTGTAATTAAGGAGCAAGAACTTCACATGGGATCTACCCAGAATATTCATGTAAGTTTTTGATTGCATAGAGGTTTATTTCTACATAGAGAAATCATGTTTAAATTATTAAAATAATGCAAATTTGAAGGGTGGTTGTCCATTGATTTCAATGTGTTGCAATATAAACACTATCCTGGTAACATATATATTGTTTACAAATCAGAAACACTTTTTTAATTCAGTTCAGTATCATTCAGATCTCCTAATAAAAAAGCGAGCTTGGATAATTCTAAATAATGCCTTAAACCAACTGGTTAGAATTGGCAAGAATCAGATAAATCACTTACTATTTTGTTTCTAAAGACAAAACACTGTCGACCTGACTTTGGCACCAGAGAACTTTCCATTTGCATATAAAAATTACTCCCAGTAAACATTTTAATTACAACAACAAACACATATGGATTGTCAGAATGTAACGTTTGCTATATAGCAAGATTCTAAAAATGAACCAAAAATGTAGCTTAACAAAGATTTTTACCAGTTTGATGGAATCGTTTTGCATCGTAAACATCTCAAAAGTAATTTCTCAACAGTAGTAACTGATGGTTAGTAAGCAGACAGTGTAGTTTTTCATTCATGCATTCGTGAAGAGAGAATACAATGTATAAAATATTTGTATGTCAGATTTATTCCTTTACAATAAAAAAGCAATATTTGTTGTTTCAATTGTTTGTGATTCATGCTTTGTAATTGTTTAAGGCCAGACATACCCCAGGTGAAATAGTGTTTTTAATACCCAAAATGGTTTATGCCAGATTATAATATGTGCGTCATAATAATAATTTGTTAAATCACCAGAGGTCCATAGAATGAATTTATTAACATTTTACTTTTTTATATTAACTGTCTTAAGAGAGCTTACATCGCCTCCCCCCAAGCGCACAAGCTTCGGTTGGACTTCTAATGCCCTGAAAGGTCCCAGTCCAGTATATGGAAGAAGAAGAATAGCTTTTGTAATCTTTAATGACCATGTTCTCAAACTGAAGATATTACAACCAAAAACAGATCGTTCTAATGGTGAAAAAATAGATCATTTTAATCTGTGGAATATGAAGTACAAAATCTTATTTTACAGCGTCTGCTGTGTCCGATCACATGTTGCCAGTTGATGGCCGCACTACGGGTGTAGGATACTTATTCTCTTGGTCAGTGTCTGCGGGGGGAAGAGAAGCCTTCGACTGATTGTGTCCAGTTCCTCTAGAGCCAGGTGCACGTGAACCTTGACCATTTCTTCACCCTCGGTGACCATCACCAACTTGAGTAGTCGGTACAGGTCTCGTAGCACTGTGTCCAGGACCTGGACAGGACATCAGGGACATGTCACATCGTACAGACGGCCCACGTACAATGTGGAGTGTTTGGATTTTTTTTAAACAAGTCATTTTTTTAAAGGAGGCAGTCTGATCAACATGTCCTAGTTATTAATGGGTCCTAGTTATTAAAAGTCCTAGTTATTGATCAAAACACATTTCTTCCTACTTCTATTAGGCTACTAAACGCGAAATCGGGGAGGGGAAAATGATCGGGGAGGATGGGGGGATACAATGGGGCGCACTACTTTCCTACAACTTTGCACTGTCACTACTAATTGTCACTGCTAATGTCGTATCACAAGAATTTCCTCTTTGGGGGACTATTAAAGGTTATTGTATTGTATATAAAATACCAAAATAAACATGATGAAAATAAACTTCCCAAAGGTTTGTTTCGTAGGTCCGCAACAATGTTTACAATTTAAATGCTGCAGACACAACAACCAGTGGAAAAACAAGGTGTAACTGCAATATTGCCGAGGTGGACTGTGTTGATCACAACACCATGTTGACACGCAGAGCACAGTGGTAGAGCATTGGACTCTCAACCAGGAGAGACCGGGTTTGAATCCTGTTTCTTGTTGAACTTTGGCAAGTTTGTTCCCTCTATGTTGCTCCAGTTTACTCAACTGTATGAATGAATACCTGGCTATTGACAGTGGCAGATATTTCTGAATGAATAGCCATCATGCATTAGTTGCAGCATGGCTGGATGCCTCCCAGAGAAGTTGTGATTGGGTTCGATTAAACAAGTCTGCCAGGAGGTAAACTGTAAAGTATTCTGAGCAGTCCTAAGGACTGGATATTTCTCTGTAAGAACTTACCTATTTTTATATATCCGCATGGTGTCTATGATACTTGTGGTGACACATACCTGGACAGTATCTGTATGTGACACACTTGTATTTGTCTGGTGACAGACACCTGTATGATGTATGTGTGGTGACATATATACATTGATGGTGTCTGAATGGATGTTGTGACACATACCAGGATGGAGTCTGTATCCATGTGGTGACATATACCTGAATCGTGTCTGTATCCATGTGGTGACGCATACTAGGATAGTGTATGTATCTATGCGGTGACACATATCTAGATGGTGTTTGCATACATGTGGTGACACATACATATCTAGTCATGTATGTGTGGTGACATATACATGGCTAATGCATGTACATGTGGTGACACATACATGGCTAATGCATGTACATGTGGTGACACATACCTGGCTAGTGTCTGTATATGTGTGATGACACATACCTGGCTAGTGTCTGTATATGTGCAGTGACACATACCTGGATGGTGTCTGTATAAGTGTGGTGACACATACCTGGAAGGTGTCTGTATATGTGTGTTGGCACATACCTGGAGGGTGTCTGTATATGTGTGTTGTCACATACCTGGCTAGTGTCTATATATGTGTTGACACATACCTGGATGGTGTCTGTATCCATGCCCTGAAGTAGCAGGGTAAGGAACAAGGCTGCTGCCTTCCTGACCTCTGGGTCGGGGTCAGTCTTCAAGAGTTGACTGGTGACCTCAAACACCTGCAACCAACCAACTCACTGGATGGACCTGGACTGTGGATCTACTGTCAGGTCAACACACTGTCAATCTATGGCTTAAGTCCACCTACTACTGTTTCAAAACTTAGGTAGTTTTACTGATCCCACTACCTGAAACACGCTTGAAAGGAAAGGTAAACAAATCATTTAGTAAGCCCATTACTTACTTTTACTTTTTATAAACAAGATATCTTCTCTCAACATTGACAACTGTATTGACAATATAACTCGGTCGGACTGAGTTATCCTGGTAATTGCAATCTCCATAAATGTTCAATGATGTCTGTCGTTCAAATTATACCTGACAATTGCTGAAACAAGTTACTACGCCAACTACTTCTGGGTAGAAGAAAATGACTGGCCCACATTAAAACATTTCCAAGACCTTACCTCATGGATGACACTGCCTAGAGAGAAGCGAAGTAACTTGCAGACATCGCCAAGGTTAGAGAGACAGCTAGCACGCACCAGAGGCTCTGTGTCTCGGGCCACACCCAGTAACACCCCTAACAGGGCGTCTCTGTAGGGCGGGATCATATCACCTGCGAATAACAACCTTGTTAATTTACAAATGGATACATACACACATATGCAAGCTCAATAATAGATATAGTATAAGTTGAACCAAATTCACATTTGCTATGAGATTTGAAAAACAATATGAGTAAAATAAATGAATAAGATCTTATTTCAGACAAGCATGTCCATGTATAATATAGTACATTGATAAAAATATGCATAATAAATATGTAAATAAAAAAATATTAAGAACAAGAACATCATGTTTTTTAATTAAATTTTTTTTTTAATTATATAAATTCCCGACCCATTGGTGGTGCAGTCTTGAAGCTACATGTGTATATATAAGTCGGGGGGGGGGGGGGGTGGTAAAGTCGCCAGTTTACATACTATAAATAATGACATTGAACATGATATTGAAACATACTAATCCTATTCATTAGGCTAAAAATAACTTTTCTAATTACACCCTTACCTGAGAGGACATTGGCTGTAGCAACCATGAGGCTAGCGCTACATCTCATGGACAAATTGTTTAATATCCAAAAATTCACCCATAACATACACATACAGGTATTACTGAAATACACTGTAAATAGCTTGATTTACAGCAGTAGAAAAGAAGTGGCATTTTTATAGTAGCATAATATTCTTGGCATATGTACAAAACTCACTTAGGTTTGTATGTCTGTATGGTTTCTATGCTCGGGCATCGGCATTAGCATTACATTTTGTATACTATGCTAACATCTCAATGAAACAAACTGTAAACAAAATAAAAAATAGGACAAATATGGGAACATGTTTGAAATGTAGACTGAAATGATAATTTAAAAAGTTACACCAAGTGGGATCAGGGCTTTGCAGGATCAAAGTATTGCCAGTCACACGTGTTTTGGTGGACACATGGATGTTAACTGTTAAGCCAGTTTACAAACTTTAAATTTATTTTTTTGACCTGAAAAGAACTACAAACACACATGTGACACCATTTATGCTCACTTTCAAGGCATAACTAACAATATCTATGGTTTTGGAAGACCTTTCTTGCTCCTTCATTTTTTACCCGTCCACCCATATTTCTACCCGTCTATATTTGTTTTTACCCGTCCAAATGACGGGTGGACGGGTCTCTGCATAAAGCTATGAGTGGGATGCTGGGAACATCTGCCAGACGTCAGTGCTCCCTGAAATATACTTATCTAACCCCTGATCTAAACGAAAAAGGAGAAACGCGACTCACCGAGCCTGCGACAGATCTTCACGATTGCTTCTCCCAGCTTCACCCTGAGTTCGACGGAGCGTGACGCCTGGGAGTACTCCTGGAGGAGGGTGGGGAGCACGGTGTCGGGGGCACAGTCGCCAAGGGCGGCGAGTCCAGCCACCGCCTGCAGGTAGATGTAAGTGTCCGGGTGGTCAAGGTTCTCGCGGAAGACCTTCAGCAGCATGTCACTGCGGGTCAAGGTCGTGGGGTCGCGTCGCTGGAGTAGGTGGGTGAGGGTGATGAGGGCGTGACCTCGCACCGGCACCAGACTGTCGCACAGCTCCTGTAGGGCCTCGTCCAGTGGTGACGCGTCACTGTGTGACGTGACATCAGCTGATTTGGTGTCACATGTTGATGTAGTAACACTAGTCGATGTGACACCCGTTGACATAGTGTTGCTGGATGACACAGTGTCACCACCGCCTGACACTTTGACCCCAATGAAACTTGGTGACATTCCATGAATTTTATCTCTTCCTTCAGTAGTGTCATTTCTAGTGACACACTTGACAGCAGATGTCACCTCACTGTCACCACTGTCACATGAAGACAGGACTTCAATCAGAGGAGCTGACCCATGACCTGCTGACCTCTTCACCTCTGACCTTACAGATTCGGGACCTATCACTTCACTTTGAACCTTCTCCTTCGTGCCATGCCCAGTCTCTCTCTCGCCTGTGGCCCGCTGTTTGGCCAACTCTGACAACACAATTCCATGCGTTGCTATGGCGATGCGCAGGTCAGTGGCCATTTCCTGGATGTTTGGGTCCGAGTGGTCAGTGGCGATGTGATGTAGCAGGGGCAGGAGAGACTTGGACTGGTCTCGGTCAGCAGTGGTCAACTACAAAAACATGACATTAGACACGGTCAGTCATTGGGAGACACAACACAACAAGACACTGATTACACTAAACACAAGGTCATTATTATATGGAGTTTAAATAAAATGTATTTACGTTAGCCAAGATACTTACCATCAGAAACAATTAACTGAATAGACCATATACTACGCAGGGTTGAATCCCAATATCGTGCTACCGGTAGTCTTTGGCAAAATGAAACTAAATGTCACCACATTTAGATCGCAGTGAGTATGACAGAAAGTTTGACAGTAATTTAGTTTTATATTATAATTGGGTGTGTAGACAGTATGCGTGTAGACAGGGCCGTGTGTAGACGGTTCCTTACACATGTAGAAAGAGTGACACATGGGATAAGGGACAGACACAGCTACAGGGTGTTGGAAGACCTGTTTAAGAAAGGGATCGTATACTGATTCCTTGCAATATTCACTGCCAGCAAAATGCATAAAGTTGTTAAGGTTTCTATAAGTCACTGAATGTTCTTAACGTAGCTGCCAGACATTTGCATCCACTTTCAACATGTAGTTTTAACAGTTTAACACCAAGTGTTTTAGTGCATGCATTGTTTGCAAGTGTAAGCATTGACCACACTTTATCAGGTGTCCAGTGTTGTGTATACCCCACCTTGTGAGGCTGACTAAGGACAGCCGTGAGTAACCCCATGGCCAGGGTAAGGGTGTCTGTCTCAAAGACACCCACTGTTTCATCACTCGTGTGTTCCAACACCTTCACACCTCGCTCCATTGTCACCTGCAAGACACCACATACACGTCACACATCTCATGAAAGGAGATATGTTTGAGCAGAATGACTACTAGGGGCATGTAGACATCTGCAGTAGTCATCTTAGTCAGACTGCTGAAAGCTGTCAAGACGCCATGGGAGGTATGGTACACTGACTGTGAAGTTAAGTAAAAACGTGACTCATACAGACACGTGTGTGTGTGTGTGTGTGTGTGTGTGTGTGTGTGTGTGTGTGTGTGTGTGTGTGTGTGTGTGTGTGTGTGGTGTGTGGTGTGGTGTGGTGTGGTGTGGTGTGGTGTGGTGTGGTGTGGTGTGTGTGTGTGTGTGTGTGTGTGTGTGTGTGTGTGTGTGTGTGTGTGTGTGTGGTGTGCGTGTGTGTGTCTGTATCTGTCTGTGTGTGTTTGTGCAACGATTACTGCATCAACTTTTCAAGACTCCAAGATAAGTTACTGCGTAAATCTAGTTCAGACGCACATATATTTAGATTAGAACCATCTTTTAAAATAAAAATTAAAAAAGAAGCACTTCTACAGAGGTCAGGAAGACTCCCAATAAGACAACTACATCTTGCTCATTTTCATGTGAGCCACCCTATTAATGTAAGCAAACATACACTTATTTTCTTCACATATAAAACTGCCACATGATCAATAGAATCAACCCATCATGTGTTAGATGTTGTGAGACCTGAGCCAGCTGGAGGATGTGTTGGTTGCTGCTGAAACAGGCCGGGTCGACGTGTTCGGAGAGCGCAGCCAGCAGACCCAACACCTGCAGGTTCCTCCCTAGCCTCCTCCCACTCCCTGCTGGGGGCAGCTGGATCCCCTCGCACACCTCCTCAGACACAATGGCAGTCAGCTCCTGCAGAACACATGGTGACTCAGAGCTGTGTACCATTTGCTGTGTACACGTATGTACCACATACAGGAATATTACTTATGAAATACGTTTAAAGGAATCTGGTTTAACAACACTAGAAACCAGGAGATTGAGACAAGATCAGATAGAAGTATTTAAAATATTGAATGGATATGAAAATATTGTCAGAAATATTTTTTTCTCGGTTAAGGAACAGAGGACTAGAGGATATTAGCAAAGAAGCAGTGTAAACTAGATAATTTTTTTCTCTCAAAAAGAACAGTAAGTGAATGGAACAGATTATCGGCTGATTGTGTAGGTGCTAGTAGTGTAAATATGTTTAAAACTGACATATACCTAAGACAGGCAGGGTACACTTAGATAGATAGGTTGGATTCTCGATAAGCCAAAGGGCTTCCTAGTTCACCTGCCATCTAGAGTTGAATCTCTAGGTGGCAATCTTGTTAAATCTTGTTAAACTCACAGAGCTGTGTACCGTTTGCCTCTATATACAGTGGTACCTGTCTTCAGCGGCCCCCGAGATGAGCGGCCACCTACGATGTACGGACACTTTTCCGAGGTCCCGTTTGATTTTCAACGGATATGTCCCTTAGATCAGCGGACACCTACTGAACGCGGCCGCGGACAATTTATTATTATTATTATTCCACTGCTAAAGCGGACAGTCATACCGATTTGGTTTTTTTTCTTCAAAATAAATAAAATTTTATTGTTGTATACGATATTTTTAAAGATGGCGTCGCACATTTTGTGAAGACATCTTGCACTGCACAGTGCATGCTGGGAGTGTTGTTTTTGTCGAATCACAAGAGACCGCGAGCAACCCGTGCGAGTTCAACCCACAGCTGTTTTTACATTACGTTTTACATTTTGTTCGATAAGCACGCGTATCTAGTGATGGCAAGTGAAGGGAAGAGACAAGTGTTGAGTTGTGGACTATGCAACACGCACTGGAAATGCAGCCATGCTGGACGCCGTCACGACAGTGCAGGGTCTTGTCCAAGAACATTGCATTAAGCAGGTAACCTTCGCAAAGCAGAAGTCAATCACAGACTTTTTCACTGCGAAGTGAGATGTGGAGACATTGTGGCCAAGGACATAGTTTACTGACTTCTTGATTTTTCAGTGCTATGTATGTCTATATGTTGTGGGTATTGGTGTGGTGGAGGTTAATAAAGATTGTAAATATGTTCCAAAAACATTGTCTGTAATTCTTGTCCCTCTGATGAGAGGACACCTGCGATGTACGGACACTTTTGCTCGGTCCCACAGGTGTCCCTAAAAGACAGGTACCACTGTACATGGTATGTACCACATATTTCATACGGTATGATATATGGTTTACAGAAATTATTCTAGAGGCGTTCCACATGCGTATGCAGGAAACATGTGGTTATGAAACAGTGGTCGATCATTGGTTTTATTCCACCAAACCACTGATTGACTTGTGCCATCTGATCTTATGGATGTGTGACTTTTTAACGGACAAGACGACCAAGATGTGCTGAATGTCTTCTTTTCATTAAATCTCTATGAAGTTTACAAGGTTATGGAATATTCAAAAGATCTTTTAACCCTACTGCGACACTGAGTGCAATTATAAAACAGCATGCATAACCTGCCATGAGAGAGGCTTCAGTTGATTCAGGCATTCTGACCATTAGGGTTACTACTGGCGATGTAACATATGGTATGGAATGTCAGTTTTCCAAAACAAATATCAAACAATATAAAAATACCAGTCTAACGTCTGCCATTACTCCAGACACACAGTTTTGTAATCATTCATTCAAAAACAGCACAAATCTCAAGAAGTAGTAACGGGGTGATAATCTATGATTAGCACTTCTGAATTGCCATGGCATCAGGCATCATATTATGCTTCCACATAGTGTATACGAATTGTGAGTAAAACTTATATGAGTAGCAGACAGTGTCAATGCCGACAATCCAACCAATCAGTCAGTGTATGAATGCTAACTAATGCTAATGACAAGTTTGTCATCATAAAAGTGGCAAGTCTCTATTAGTGAAACAACACTAACGCATCACCTGACAATGTTGTGAAACTACTCCTCACCTTGAGAAGTAGGAGAAAGAACTCCGCGGTGAGTCTGTCCAGGTTCAGCTGCTTGAGGAGGTGGACGATGCACTGACAGGTGTCCTCCCACTGACCGCGGTCAAACACACTGGACAACACAACACCAGTCATAAACACACTGCACAACACAACACCAACCATAAACACACTGAGTCGAGAGCCACTATAAGTGAATCCCCACCCAAGTGCCGATCTCCCATCACCACTTTCTACATACATTAGTGACCTTTGACCCTGATCTAACAACACTTGACGCATTGAAAAATGAAGCCCATTGGACTATATTGTGAGTTTGTAATTATGAATGAAATAGTGATCGGTACTACTGCAGCCACTAGGTGGCAGCACATACCTTTGTGTGAGCGAAGCACACTTAGTGGTGGCCATGACGCCACCAGTAGCAGTCATGGTGAAGTGAAGATGGTCACTCATCCTCACACACGGGACATCTGCGGGGCGATCGTGAATGACACCAAACGCCATCAGCTGCAGGACAGCCAGTGCCACCTGGTGGTCAGCCTGGCGCAGGAAGGTCACGAGGATGTCCTGCACTGGTTGCCTGCGAGACGAAAAGGAATAGTATTTGGTGTAAATTTATTCATGTGAAACGCACACATATGCTTACACAGTTGACAGTATCTGTGATCTTCATTTACGCTTGTACTGGTGTACACGTATTGTAATGTGTACATACTCAGTTATTACTTTGGGAGATAATTGTGCCTAATACTGTATAGAATTTCCTTTAATAATGTTATAGTTGTACAGTAGAAGAACAGCTTTACTACGAAAGGTTGAATGAACCGGGGTAACGCAAAGTGAACAAAACTGTTCTCAAGTTTTAAAATAACAGGAGGATACAATGTTATAACATTGTGCTGCTTGACAGTTGACAGTTACCTAAGTAATGTGTGACACCTCAGACTTGACATTAACAGATGATTACCTACTTGATGTGTGACACCCCAGACCTGACATCAACAGATGACGACTTACTTGATGTATGACACCTCAAACTTGACCCCAGCAGGTAATATCCAATTTGATGTGCGACACCCCAGTAATGACACCAACCGATGCTGATTATTTTATGTGTGACACCCCAGACTTGACAGCAACTCACCTGAGGTGTGACACCCCTGACTTGACAGCAACTCACCTTAGGTGTGACACCCCAGACTTGACAGCAACTCACCTTAGGTGTGACACCCCTGACTTGACAGCAACTCACCTTAGGTGTGACACCCCTGACTTGACAGCAACTCACCTTAGGTGTGACACCCTTGACTTGACAGCAACTCACCTTAGGTGTGACACCCCTGACTTGACAGCAACTCACCTTAGGTGTGACACCCCAGACTTGACAGCAACTCACCTTAGGTGTGACACCCCTGACTTGACAGCAACTCACCTTAGGTGTGACACCCCAGACTTGACAGCAACTCACCTTAGGTGTGACACCCCTGACTTGACAGCAACTCACCTTAGGTGTGACACCCCTGACTTGATGAAGCAGTGGAGTTGGAAGAGTACGTGTAGGACGGGCTGGAGGGCATCGAGGAGTGGCGAGTGGGGCTCACTCCCCACCACAAACACCTGCACAACCAAGTCAGCCACAACACAATGTCATTTACCGCCAGGTAAAACACTTTAGGAGAGTAAGACACGTGTAAAACTGTACCATGTTCTTTCATTCACAGAACAGCAGCATGCCCATCTTTCTGACAGCTCTACCTACACATAGGTGGCGTAGGTGGTAGGTTACTCAGAGTATTTATAAATTATATTCGTTATGAACACTTAATTTGCATTAGTGGAAGTATCCTCAGTAATGTGAAATATCCCCAACTGATCGATAAATTAGTTACGTGACACAGAACAATTGAAACAATATGGATAATGTTATGAATACTTGGCTTACGTCTATTTAACAGCCAATAAAAACTCTTAAGAGCTCCTGTTCCATTAACCATTAATTTAGAAACAATAAGGAGTCATACATCCTTGAGAAAATCCCTGAAAATTACCATGACCAGGACCCATGATATAAACCATTTACTGGGATAACATTACAACAGCTACACACATGCTAGTCAATCATAATGTTCATTCCTCTTTACAGACATTTCAAGTTGCCTTTAGATACTTAACTTTGCATAATCGTACTAACATGGAACTTCACAAAATATAATCCTGTACCACGTAAAAAAAAGACTGTTACTTCATGTCAGAATTGCATAATCGTACTAACATGGAACTTCACAAAATATAATCCTGTATCACGTAAGAAAAAGACTGTTACTTCATGTCAGAATCCTAAGTAAACAACACAGCTGGTTATTGGTGACACGTTGGATGTGATCACTGATGGTTTGTATGGTGCAGTCTGTCACTGAATAAAAACGAATAATTACACTGCACATCGTTACAGTAAAGGGTTTGCCAACTACCCACAACATATTTCTGAAAACTTCTTTTTGCTCATATTTTTAGCCTAGTCAGATTAATGATGGAACAATTGACTAACTACAATTAAATGTTACCTTGTGTATGTCCAGTAAGCACTGAGATAGTTCTTCAGAGGCCACAGGTTGACAATCCCCCTGTTTACCTGCAAGTACAACTTGGCTAAGGATATTTGTTTCAGAAAGATACGCACACACACACATGCACGCATGCACGCGCGCGCACGCACGCACGCACACACACTCACGCACGCACGCACGCACGCACGCACGCATGCACACACACACACACTCATTAGGCTCCCCCAAGACCTCCAATTTCACCCCATGAGGCTCCTCAAAGTACCCAGCTTCACCCCCCCCCCCTTTCCTGATACACATTATGGACTTTACTTTTCAAAGGAACTCAGCATGGGGCACATGCACCCCCCACACACTCCATAACCTCCCAACCGAAATGTGCCCTCCGCCGACCTATTCCAAGTAACTAATGCAGTTCTCCACCCTAAAAGGTTGCATGCCCTTATTTTAGATTTAGACGTAGCAACTATATAAAGTCAGTAAAAAGTAAATTTCTGATTGTTGAATTTCTTACCCTCAGTACACTGGAGAAGTGGATTCAACAGAGGTGTTATTATCAACCTCTGCGCTGCCTCCTTGTTCTGTGTTGTCATGGCGACGATAGTAGCAACAGCAACCCGGATATACAGTGGCGACACCTGGTCTTCACTCATGTGCAGTAACTCGGTTATCTGTGCGGGAAACATGCAAGTGAGTAATGAGTAGATGGCAGTGAGAACAAGAATGAATAACAGAATGTTATTGTTGTTCAATACATGACATTTGTCAACAAACTATCTCACAGTAACTGTGTATTGAGTACACCACTGTATAGCTACATCACAATAAAACTTATCCAGCCTTGCCTCACTGAGAAACGCTGTGTGACTACATCAAACTTTGTCTCATGGAGAAACTTAGATGTGTGACTTTCAAGCTATGCCTCATGGAGAAACTTAGGTGTGTGACTTTCAAGCTATGCCTCATGGAGAAACTTAGGTGTGTGACTTACATCAAGCTATGCCTCACAGAGAAACTTAAGTGTGTGACTGACATCAAGCTATGCCTCACAGAGAAACTTAAGTGTGTGACTGACATCAAGCTATGCCTCATGAAGAAACTTAGGAGTGTGACTTACATCAAGCTATGCCTCACAGAGAAACTTAAGTGTGTGACTTACATCAAGCTATGCCACACAGAGAAACTTAAGCGTGTGACCTACATCAAGTTTTGCCTCATGGAGAAACTTATGTGTGTGACTTACATCAAGTTACATTATATGCTTTCGAGTTTGAGTTACATTACACATGTGCACAAAACTAGAAAAATTGCAGTTTTACCTGTGGTGCCACCTGTCTGTAATATTCGTCGGCCATCATTTGATGTGGACATCGAGTGATGATCTGTGCGATTGCGTTACACTTCCGCCAGTCTGCCGAGTCGGGCTGACCTGGTGGATAACATTGGCATCACTCACAATGGCCCAAACAAAAATGTTAGTAAAACTCATTTTAATGACCAACCTGTAATTAAAATCCATCTTTGAAATGTGATGACATGTCAATCCTAAAATATATGTACACCAATATGTAACTTTGTGACATCTCACCATGGAAGCTGAGCTTCCATTGACTCTTCCTGTGATTATTCACCCCTCCCCCCCCCCCCCCCCCGGCCCATTAACCCATGGCTTCCTATTAATAATGAATTAACCATTTCAGTCCTACTGCCTTAAGCAAAGTTGCCATCATTTCAAGTCAAGATTTGAGGACCAAATATGCATTTTATAAATAGGGATGTTACATATTTTTGGAAAGTACGATAATTAGTGAACAAAATGAGTTATACAATATTACATTGACCCCATAAGGTATGCTGCTCTTCCTCTGGTTTCATGCTGTGACTTTCATCACCACTATCACCTGAGCATCAATCAAAACTACTCCCACTGTCATGGTCAGTTTTGTTGCTTAGTTCACCAAAACCACCATATTTTCGAATGTCGCCATCATTCGATATAGTTTCTTCACCAATACTATTAAATATACCATCCAAAACATATGATGGCAAATCACTGGTTGAAATACTGCCTTCTACCATGGTAGCCACCACAGGTTCGGATAATTCATCTTCAAAAACCGAGAATATCACCATAAACTATTGGAGAGCGATAATAAACTACGACAACGATTAAATACATAATTTATTCAGCTTGGCCACGGCATAAATCAAGTGGCTCCACATAGTGGATAATTAGTAGTTAAAGCGCTTTGAATGATAAAGGTTGCCAAAGCCTGAATAGCAGCCTGAAGTCTCACAGGCAGTGGACATGCCGCACAGAAATGGTTAAAAGACAATGGTGTTACTGGCTTATTACAAGTTTGCTGCTCCTCTTGGACCACTCTCCAGTGGGCGCCACTGTGGCTTTACATGGAAATATTTAGTAGGCCATAATTGGCAACTGCCTAAATTAAATAGTCGGCGAAAACAATTTAGATTAGACAAGAAGGGATGCATTTTAACAAAACACTGTTCTCGTTGTATCATATCCAGACTAGGTCACATGACAGTCACAACAGGCAGGTTGAAGCCCTTTGATTTTGGGTGTGCCTCGTAAAGACAGAAACTAGGACAAAGTACAGCTGATTGAGTAAACAGTGTTGATATCTGATGGTGTGGTTAGCAATCACTCTTGGCTTGTGAGGATGGGTTCAAAGTGCAGTATAGTAGTTACCTTGTAGCATGGTACTGAGCAAATGCTGTATCCCACCAGCCTGAGTGAGCTGGTCAGCTAGTAGTCGTCCCCCCACTTTCTGAAGCCACACTGGACACTTGGCATTCTATACAAGAATATTAGCAATTAATATAAGGCTGAAATAATAACAACGCACCCATTTAAAAAAAAAAATTAGTACGAAATATACTGAAATATCACTGATTTAAACATAATTTATTTTAATTCACTATGCCACATAGTAAGTCAACATTTTAAGTATGGTTAACCGTGACGATCTAAGACATATCTCTGGACTTAAACTTGTTAATCCACAATGATAAAAAAGCAACAGTGACACTGAATGACACCCTTATACTTCATGAAACCAGTGCAACACAGGGAACAAATTTACAAACTAGAAGTAATACAATAATAATAATGGCACTTTGCATAGCGCTGGTATCCACCACATGGTGGCGCTCATGGCGCTTTTAGATACAAAACATCATCATGTTTTAACAATACTATTAATGCCAATAAAGCGACATTTTTAGACCAAAAAAATACAAATAATACAATTACCATTCAGTATAGTAGTAATAAAAACGGTGTAAATAAAGTTTTTTAAATGTATATACAACAATAATAATAAAATAAAATAGTTTAAAAAATTAGTGTCATAAAATGTATACAGTCCAGAACATGTCCGAGGGAAAGTCCACATCACTCAAAGCTTTAAAAAGATGTATCTTCAATGCTGTCTTGAAGACACCGACTGTTGCGCTGAACAATGAGTGATTATCTGTGGGAATTCCAGAAGGTTCTCACCTTTGCAGTCGTCCTTCTGGGCCCTCCCTGCAGTACCAACAGGTCACGCATGAGAAGAGGTTTGGGCGCCTCGTCCAGGAGTCGTTGAAGCTCCTCCTTACACCTGCGGGGCCCTAGCTCCTCCTCCCCCAGCAAGCACACCTCCCTACCTCTCTCATGTCCACTCCCAGGGGGTAATACAACATCCCCCACAAGTCTCTCTGTGCTGGCACCCTGCACAGAATGTTCCCCTGGAGTTGACCGGGTGTTTTGACACTGTGATTGTGTTGTGTTACTCTCAATGCTGACTCGCTGACTGTCAGGTTCTGACTTACCGAACAGCACGTGCTGACGACCCTGGGTTTGGACAGAGCCAGGACCAGTGCTCTGGCTGGCAACTGAAGCACAACTGTCACATGACTCGGGTGACTTCACTGGGGCCGTCTTGGGGCCATAGCACAGCTGACACAGGGCTGCGAGGAGATCGGAGAGGTGCCGAGGTAGGATGAGTGACCTCAGGCTGACCAATCTGATGCAGTTGAGCAACTCCCATAGACACAGCAGGAGTCTTTGTTGACGCGCCTCCCTTGTCACCCCGGCACAACCACCGGGAAGCAGCAGTCTTCCATACTGGGACCTACACTCTACGGGAACACCCACACCCGGGAGAAGCCCGGGACAGATCCCCAGACACACGACCAGTTGCACTGATGTCAGTACCGTTTTCTGTTGCGCAAGGCTGAGAAGATCGGCTGAGGGTGAAGACTCGACACCCTCACCCCTGTTCTGTCTGCTCACGGCTGTCTCCAAGCTGCATCTCAACACTGACAGAAGTCTCAGATTCCAAAGAACAAAGTCCCATCTGACATCACCGTCGTCTGAAGGGTGTAAAGACATGTCAAGCAGGTCGCGTATATCTTTGTAGTTTGTCTCAAGTTGACGGCACAGTTCAAGCACATGTGTACGCAAGAAGTCGTCAAACACCTTTCCTCCTGTGTCATCTGAAGTAATATAATAACGTAAGTAAATATCATTTGAGTATTGTCTGTGACAATTTCATAAAAGGTTGTTACTACTCGCCATATTACAATTATATTATATTCTGATATGTAAATGATAAAATAATGCATTCTTTAGGAAACATGACAATTTCACATCAGAATATTGCGCAAGTAAAAGGTGTGTGTGTGTGTGTGTGCACGCATGCATGCATGTGTGTGTGATATTATGCTCATTCTGACACATAGAACTGTTTGCTATCATCTTCTGAGCATTTCCACGAACACAGGAAAGTGTTTTTAAAATGTTTTATTGAATTTCCAACCAATGTTTAATTTTCATGGTTGCACTAAGTTGTACGAAAATAAATCTTGATGTTTTCACACACCATTACGTGAAAATGCACCATTCAAACATTATGTACTGAAAGGGAAGTAAAGTTCACTTGTCGAACATAACATCTGGGAACTGGTGTAGAACTTGGAACTGATTGATAGAAATCGACTCCAGCCATGGCCAAAACTGTAATACAAGTCAATATAATTGCCTACACCAACATTATTTTTTTATGATTCAAGTACGTACATCAGAATGTATTAATAATTTTAACATCTTACCTTGATTCAAGTTGACAGGTGAAACAAGAATCTTTATCACATCCAGAACTTTACTTGGTTCTACTTCGACCATCATCTGAAAACATTGCTAGTTTTGACAAATCCAAAATAATCTAGCCTCAAGCAGCCACAACAAGTATTCAAAACAGTTCTCTAGTAGCACAGATTACATTTTTAACGTAAATAATATACATGTGTATGCCTGAAATCTGAGCAAGATCTGTAATGATACTGGAGATGCCTGAAGGTACGTAGCAAAAAACCTTTCCTGCAGTGATGGATTTTGTAAAACAATCTTGGAAGAAAGAGGACAAGTGTTCACACTGTCGTCGTTGCATGTGGGCCCTTGGTCTTGCACACAGACGCGATGTTTACATAGTCGTAGGTGCTAGCCTGTCATTACATCGAGCATGTGTTATCTGCGTTCAAATGCTAATTTATCATGGTATCATGTATGCCTGTTTCTACATAAACAGCTTTAGTGTTGAGTTTCAGGTACACCCAAAACCAAGTAATGCTTTTCATGACACAGCACTACAGTTCGAAGTCCCAGGCCCTCCCCTTGTATACCTGTCAATTCGACTTCGCCGACTGTGTTTTGGTCTATTAATAGAAAGTGTCAATGAGTGAATCAATTGTCAACATTCAATATTAATTTTGTTATGTCCAAGCTCATAAATTAACTTGCAAGCAATCATCAATGAAGGGTATAATAAATAATATTGTTATTTTATGCTTTTGTTTTACATAATTTTTCAAATTTAACCTGACTTTATTACGCGATATGTAGAAGAGACACAACAGTAACAGAAGACTAATTGTTATCACTGATGTTGATATTTAATTTTTCATAATACTATTATGTAGTAATTCATGTAATTAATCTATAAATAAATGTGCTAAAATTGTATAGTGCAAACGAAGCCTCAGAATTTTTTATTAGCAGATTGGCACCATGATTAACAAAAATCCATTTAACGTTGAGCTTTCTCTTTTTATTGTTGCAATCTGATAAATCAACATTTAAAAAACACACACAAATGAAAGCTTCAGAAAGTCTTCATGATGTAACTTCTGTCAAAACTTGATTGGTCTTCTAAAGCAACAGGCACCTCAGTAGCACCATATTTTGTTTACAATATTCAGGCCAGTAACTTTTTTAATCTACTGATCCCCTGGGCCAGTGGACAAAACAGTTTAATGTTTAGGCCTGTCCCCAATGAACTTGTCTAAAATGGGTTTGGCCAACGCAGACGGGTGATTTGGCCCACTTTTAAAAAATGCAGGGGTACCATGTCGGATGTTTCGGCCCATTGCACGCGAGCAGTGGAAATCTAAGGATGGACAATTCGGCCCACATTCTCTGTACGGGTTAAGAATCTGGGAAAAAACTCCCTCCGGACAAAACCACCTCAGACAAAACACTCATTGTAGGTAGGAAGGTAGGTAGGAATATCAGGGTTGGATCCAAATACACATTTTGGGATCAAATACAAATGCAACTCAGCCAAATCAAATACATTGCTTTTCTAGATTTCAATTAAAAAAAAATTCAATTAAAATACATTGCTTCAATACGTGCATTTAATTGTATTTGCAAATACTTTTTTCAAATACAGAACAAATACCAAATGCAAATAAGCACCCTTTTATGATTTTCAATTCAAACACACCAACATTTGGTAATCTTATACTTAACTGGCCTAAATTAGTACGGCCTTTTAGACCAATTTTTTTCACCTTATATCAATGTGTATGTGTTCGCAATGTGATTCTACATCACTTCCGGTACAAAGAATTCAGATTAAAAAATTTTAATTTGTGTTTTAGAACAATTTAAACAGCTCGCGCCTGCGCGGTTCTGGTGCCTCTGGGAGGCGCCTACAGCTCACGCTATATATGCAGCGGTGACATCGCATTGTTTACTTCGACTCTGCGTGTTTAAATTGTTCTAAAACACTAATTAAAGCAATTAAATCTGACTTCTTTGTACCGGAAGTGATGTAGAATCACATTGCGAACACATACACATCGGTACCCGGTGATCTCGGACTTTCGCGATCTCGGACTAAGTGATCTCGGCCTGTTTCGGTGATCTCGGCCAGTGTGCGGCAGTGATCTCGGCCTGTTTCGGTGATCTCGGCCAGTGATCTCGGCCTGTGCGGCAGTGATCTCGGCCTGTTTTCGGTTAACTGGGCAAGTGACCTCGGCCTATACGGCAGTGATCTCAGCCTGTGGGGAAGTGATCTCGGCCTGTTTTCAGTGAACTCGGCCAGTGATCTCGGCCTATGGGGAAGTGATCTCGGCCTGTGTGGCAGTGATCTCGGCCTATATTCATGATGTTGCCCAGCGTTTTTGTTCAACATACTGTGTTAAGTTGTTGGTTGCATGAGTTTACATTTTAAAGATATTCTCTCAGAAGGATCAGAATCTCACGGGTAATCATCAAGCGTTTAGGGTGTGCAGCCTCTTACGCTAGCTCTTGCGTGTACCGCAGTACATGTCGTCGTCTTTATTTTTGACGTTTAACACAAGCGAATGGTTGTGTTTATCGTACATTTATGCGACGGCTAACTAATTCCAAGATAGGAGTGCGCCAATGTAATACAGTTTAATTAAAACATTTCTAAACTGTAGAAAAGCACTGATAATCTAAGTATGTGTTTTGGTGAGTTTCACCTCTGAAATATTAAGACCGGACCGTTGCCTATCGTATGGTACTATATATAAAACATACCCCTTCATAAATTATTTTACTATTACACAATCATAACAATTTTTTTTACTCGTTTGTATTCTTATCTAAGACGTATATGTACATAATATTATGTGTGAGGATAAAGGTATACATGGTGTGCAAAATCATTGATTGATCACAACTTGTTCCCAATGCGTATGCTTCTATAGCATGCCTGTGCAATTTATTGTTGATAGAACGGCATCAACGGTTTCGCTCTTGCATTGAACCCGTGATGCCATCATTCGACGTCGTTGTTCGTTCTCTGAGAAGTATTTCTAAATATGTGTGAGGGTTATGGGGGTGAGGTTATTGTGTGCAAATTATTTATTACAAGTTGTTCCTGTGGCTTATGACTGTATAACGGAAAAACGTTTGTCCAAAACCATTTATTGTGAGAAAAATGCATGCCAATTTGCTGTCTCTTGTAGGAGATCTATGTTTAAAAAATAGTAACGGAGTATATCATCAGGCACGTACGCTGATTTGAGGCACATTTGACACGCCAGATTTGCTCAGCTCCTCCTTAGCATCGGAAGAAAGGGATTAGGCATAACGGATTTCTTTTGTTGTTACTCGCCAACATCAAATGGAGGCATTTCTCACCCAAGTGTAGAGCTTTGAGTAAATGAAAGCTTTCTGTGGTCGAATCCAACAACTTATTTCATATGTGCTCATGGCGTGATTACATTGTTTAAAGTCACTTATGTAAAACCACAAACAACGCAACAACAACAAGGGTGTTAACTCAGTTGCTGTACGTGGTTTCCATGCGTCGTAACAAATCAAAGAAAACTCATGAAAGAAAGAATCTGCTCAATACCGCTGCAGTGCACGAGTAGACAGCCGATTACTATGGCCTGCCTCAAAACGTTCATAAATCATAGAAAGATGTGCCCAATATAGCAAAGCAAGTCGATAATGTTCGCAACTCCCAAAAGATACAAATCAAATTTAATATAAACTATTGTGAATCAAATTACCACGCCGTCTACCCATTATCATTGTTGTGTATTACATTAATAACTTTATTATTAGGAAATAAATTATAATTAAATCACAAATGATTGTCTCAGCGTCTTTATAGCATTGCATTAATTTTATGCCTTTGCGTTTGTAGTTTGATTGGCTTATAGTTGATTATATAATTTTAGTGTCGATTGTTCTAATAGTTAAAAATGTTGCATGATCGATGCTATTTTTCTGCTTTGAAGTCCCTTGTGTGCTTACGTGCGAGCATGCGTGTGTATGCGCGCGTGCGTATGTGTTTCAAACGAGGAAGATGTGATACATCTTTTCTGCTTCCGATTATAATTTATGTTGTAATTGAGATGCCACAGAGTCCTGGAATACTTTAAAATCTACGCTGCATGCAGTGATTATACCTTTTAAGGTAACGGCTCTGTGAAACAATAAACAACATTAAGGGTGTTAAGTCAATTGCCGTACATTGTTTCCATGCGTCTCAACAAATCAAAGAAAAAACATGAAAGGAGGAATCTGCTCAATAACGCAATGCACAAGTAGACAGCCGATTACTATGGCGTGCCTCAAAACACGTTCACACAGCCCATAAATCAAAGACAAACGAAAATATGTGCTCAATATAGCTCAGCAACAATTGGTAGTCGATTACGTTCGCACCTTCCCAACGGACACAAATCAAATATAAACAATAAGAAAAGGACTATTGCGAAACAATTAAATTATCACGCATTCTACCTTTTTAATTAATGTATATTGCATTAATAACTCAGTTGCGTTGTTATAATGCCAAAAATTAAACTACGTAAAATCTGGTTCTTAGAAGAAGACTATCAAACAGAATCCACTCAAACAGATTGGTTCCTTGCTCAAAACTTGGCGGATCGTTATAATTTTTTTATTGCATTGCAGGCTCAATAAGTTCAATGATAACACTTGGAGATTTATCAATAGTCAATAAATAAGAACGAAATAACGACTGATCGTTACAACTTCTTAATAATTTATTGCATTGCATTGCATATTTTTGCAACATGAAGAACGAAACGAAATAACGACTGATCGTCAGATTCTTTATGCATTGCATATTTTTGTAACATGATACATATGCTGTACCATCATATCACTTCATTATATTGGTGAGGGTATGGTGCGCATCACTCCCTATACAGGCCGAGATCACTGTTGCATAGGCCGAGATAACTTCCCCACAGGCCGAGATCACTGCCGCACACTGGCCGAGATCACAGAAACAGTCCGAGATCACTTAGTCCGAGATCGCGAAAGTCCGAGATCACCGTGAAGCTACACATCGGTATAACGTGAAATAACGGTTTCAAAAGCCCTTCAAAAGGCCAAAAAAGTATAAGATTACCCAACATCTGGTATTCAAAAACAAATACGTATTTGTACCCAACCGTGATGTATGTATACTATATATATATGTATGTACGTTATGTATGTATGTTATGTATAACGTGTACGTACGTACGTACGTACGTACGTACACATGTTATACATAACATGCGTAAGTACGTACGTATTAAATATTTACAAACCTCAACGATTGCAGAAACGGATGATTCGGCCCAATGTTTTGGGCCGAATCATCCGACTCGCAGTAACAAATACCGCAATAAGTTATGAGGCTCAATGTTGTCCGGATGGTTTTGTCCGCGCACCGGTCTGGCTGGGCTGTTCGTTCGTGGTTGACGGTGGCTCGCATTGATTTTAGTGTGGGACCATATTATCGCTCACCATTCGACAATGTAAACCCGTGAAGGCATCGTTACCATTTCATATTGGTGACATATTATTAAATAATGCGGACGCATAACAAACCTCGGAATATTTATTTATACAATAACCCTATAGACACTCCTTCATAACGACTATCCGCCTAAGAGAGGCCAACAGAATCATAAGAGTACTAGTCTCAATTTCCCAGACTCCGTGAGGTGGCAGCACTTTTGAACCCATCCTTATTTGCCTCGAAAATTAGGCGCGCTGCGTTTGTGAGCGCCAGGGCGGTCTTACTCCAGAATGTTGACTTTCATGATACTATTCAACTATTTACGTCTGTTCAATTAAAAGAACTTACAGTGACCCTTAACAAACTTACCTGTATGTTAATATGTATGTGTACGGGTGAGTTCGTGTGTGTGCGTGTGCGTGTGTAATATAATATACAGACTCCGTGTGGTGGCAGCACGGTGGTACCCTAGAATATTGATTCTCATAAATTTGAAATAAAATATTGAATAAGGATACCCTGTTTAATAGACAACACAATGTTATTAAAAGAACTATTCAACTATTGGTGTCTGTTCAATCAAAATAAATTACAGTGACTCTTAACAGACTTACTGCATGTTGATATGGATATAATGTATGTGTGTAACTGTGTATGTATGTATGTATATATATATATATATATATTCATTTTAATGTTGTAAATTATTTATTTTATAATAACTTTGGTTAAATAACCACAGAAAATTATAAATTACTTTTATAGATACATATTGTATATTGACTACATTATAATTAGTTTTACGCTAATGTCTTGAATTATACATTTCATATTATTTTTATTATATACTTTGCATGTTTTATGTACACATTTCAATCTCTCTGGTTGCCCACAGCGAAATAAACTATTATTATTCCAAATTATACTTGTCACACTCAAAATAAACAGAAATAAAAAAAAATTGTAGTTATTTTTTCTTTTCTACTTTTAATTTATTTTGGGTACAGCTATTTCATAATATTGTTATCAAGAGCATACATAGTACATAAACATTAATTATTATTATACGCATAAACCTGTGAATTAACTAATCCACACTTTAATCGCCTGTTAACTGACAGTTGCAAACATAATTTGTTAGTTAACAATATCTGGGAAACTGTATATCAAATTTATTAATATTAATTTTGGAAGAACCGTTTCATTATAGAGCTGTTTACTACTACCCGGTACTATGGATATCGGTATATTGAAATCATTCATGTATCATTAAACTTTGACAGACAGCAGACAAACAGCAGACAATAAAATATATAATATGAAGTATATGATGTTTCTCTTAATAGTTGTCTAGAATATTTTTTTATCTTTTTCAATTGTCACTTACAGGTGACAATATATCTTTAACCAGTTGACACCAGTTGCATCATTTGAAAGAAAATTAAATTAACATCACAATAAACACAACTTGCATATACAATTGGTAGTATACATGTAGGTATTGCTTAGAACATGCAGGGAGCAACAATCCAGTTTAACATGGATCTACTGGACTATTGATACAGCCCCTACCACTGCTAGCTAGGTCACTAAGTAGCCCCACTACATAGATCACCCTGACAGGAGTTCATGACCTGAGATCTGCACAAGCCCTGGGTGAAATAGGCAACAATTTGCTTTTGATGTGAGGCCGTGAGACACCCTGGCTGACTAGAGAACTACAGACTTCTTGTGTACAATTAAGATACCCTCAGATACGTCTATGCAAAATTTGAGAGAAAGATTACAGAAAATGTTTTGAATAAAACAGGAAAACTTAAAATATACCAGTTTTAGATCATAAAGGACCCTGTGATGTTTAAACATATGTCAATCAAATTCACATGTCTTGTGCACAGAGACAGTATCCTGAGAAACGTCGGTGTAAATTGTGAAAAACAGATCTTTAACGCTTTCTGAGATTTGAGAACGCGGACACAAAGTGATGCTATAACACATTTAAGTAAATTGGACCATTGGCCCAAAGGACTAAACATAAAAATTATATTATGAATAGTAGCAGTGACCTAAGAAACGTCTATGCCAAATTACAAAAATAAACACTCAACGGTTTCTGATATGGAGGCAGACGGTGCACAGCGGACACAATATGATGCGAAAAGTCCATTCCACTTCAGCCGAAAATATTTAAAATCCAGCCCGAGAGGACCGGGACCCACAACCTATAGGACCTACGTAACAATTTGTCACAAACAGAGTTTAGTAGATACAGACATGTGCCTTAAAATCAATAACTTTGTCAGAACTTCTGAACCACAGATACAATATTTATAGGCTTTCTCAACAATGTAGAAATGGACGAGGTTCTTCAAAGTGCCACGTTTTCATCATTATTTACAGGTATAATATTTGCAGCATCCATGTGGATACAAACATGCGTCTTCATGTTACCTCTTCAGAATACCAAATTACCTCATTTTGTAACAGATGTGCACCTCAGGAATCATATTTGAATATTTTATCCCATGTGCACACGGACACGGACATTCAAAAGACCATTGTCTGAGAATTATACATCACAGGCATCACATTTATATTGTTTATCTCTTGTGTGAATACAGACATGTTTCTTCACTTTAGCAGGTATCACATTTATATAGTTTATCCCCAGTGTGAATACGGACATGTACCTTCAAATTACCACTTTGAAAGAATTGTATACCACAGGTATCAAATGTTTATGGTTTATCCCCAGTGTGGACACAGACATGTCTCTTCAAAACACCACCCTCTGAGAATTGTGCACCACAGGTTTCACATTTGTATGGTTTATCCCCAGTGTGGACACGGACATGTCTCTTCAAATTACCCCTTTGTGAGAATTGTGCACCACAGGTATCACATCTGAATGGTTTATCCCCATGTGTGGATATGGACATGGACATTGAAATTCCTGCTACATGAGAACTGTGCACCACAGGTATCACATTTATATGGTTATCCCCAGTGTGGATACGGATATGGACGTTCAAACTCCCACTACGTGAGAATTGTGCACCACATGTATCACATTTGTATGGTTTATCCCCAGTGTGGACACGGACATGTCTCTTCAAACTACCCCTCTCTGAGAATTGTGCACCACAGATATCACATTTGTATGGTTTATCTCCAGTGTGGACACGGACATGATTCTTCAACTTACTACTCACTGAGAATTGTGCACCACAGGTATCACATTTGTATGGTTTATCCCCTGTGTGGATATGGATATGGGCCTTCAAATTATAATTATGTGAGAATTGTGCACCACAGGTATCACATTTGTATGGTTTATCTCCAGTGTGGACACGGACATGTCTCTTCAAACTACCACCCTCTGAGAATTGTGCACCACAGGTATCACATTTGTATGGTTTATCTCCAGTGTGGACACGGACATGTCTCTTCAAACTACCAATCCCTGAGAATTGTGCACCACAGGTATCACATTTGTATGGTTTATCTCCAGTGTGGAGACGGACATGTCTCTTCAAACTACCAATCCCTGAGAATTGTGCACCACAGGTATCACATTTGTATGGTTTATCTCCAGTGTGGACACGGATATGATTTTTCAAAACACCATTTTGTGAGAATTGAGCACCACAGGTATCACATTTGAATGGTTTATCCCCTGTGTGTACACGGATATGTCTCTTCAAAACACCATTTTGTGAGAATTGAGCACCACAGGTATAACATTTGTATGGTTTATCCCCTGTGTGAATACGAATATGTGACTTCAAACTATCACTATGTGAGAACTGTGCACCACAGGTATCACATTTGTATGGTTTATCCCCTGTGTGGATACGGACATGAACCTTCAAACTACCACGTTGTGAGAATTGTGCACCACAGGTATCACATTTGTATGGTTTATCCCCTGTGTGGATACGGACATGAACCTTCAAACTACCACGTTGTGAGAATTGTGCACCACAGGTATCACATTTGTATGGTTTATCCCCAGTGTGGATATGGTCTTGGACCTTCAAATCCGCACTACGTGGGAATTGTGCACCACAGGTATCACATTTGTATGGTTTATCCCCAGTGTGGATATGGTCTTGGACCTTCAAATCCGCACTACGTGGGAATTGTGCACCACAGGTATCACATTTGAAACGTTTCTCAGTGGTACGAGTATTCACATTCACAGCCATATTGAAAACACTTCTGCTGCTAACTTGTTTACATTCACCACACTTACTGGTTTTTACCACAATTTGACGCGCACTTGTCTCTTCAAAGTTGAAATCTCCACTGCATATAACGTTGTGTCACAACCGAGAGAGCACTGCACACAACTGTATTATATTCAGTGAGACATGTGAACTGTAGGCGCCAATTTGAAGTTTCTCACCAATGTTAATGTCAAAATGCAGGCTTTAAGACATCACCTTTTCTAAAACGTTTCCACAAGCGGCACACTTAAATGGTTTCCCTCAAATTTCAGCATGCACACACACCATTAAACTGAACTCTGTGAAGACTGTCTTGCAGGTGCTGTTCCATATTTCAGAGAATATTTTAATCACGCCTGATTGGTTTCCATACTTGAATGAGCCGGTCTTTAGTTATGAAAATAATTATTTCCAAAAGTGACAATCACAAGTTTTCTCTTCTTCTCAAGGTCAAAAACGATGTGGTCATTCAACAATGTGACTTGATGTTCTCCATTTTGTTGGGCCACAGGGCGTGACACTTGTTACCATCAATGTGGGAGGTCTTTTACAACTTTGTCACTTCATTGCAGGCACTGCTGATGCGAACACTTTTCGACAGTTGTCACGTTTGCCTGAAACAACAACAGAAGTTAGTGAATCTACCAGATATTATCTATTTGAGGCAATGCAGTAGTCATTTTATAGAGGCTTTGTGGAACCTAGTTTGGACATTTGTATTGTAGCATAAAAATTAATATCGTTATATCTATAATGACTACAGTACTGATTTTGAAGTTATTTGTCTCTAAAATACAGTAAAGGTTGATATAGTAAATACAATTTGATTTGGGTGAATATTCCTTTTATTAATCAAAACTCACTTTAAATGTTGACCTACGACCACATAAAGTAGTTGTCTTTGTTATCAACAAATACAATTGATGTGGGTGGATGTTTAACAAACTACACATCATGCTGCAATGTACGAAGGCAACAAACCTACAACTATTTATGTATATGCAGTCAGTAAAACATATGAATAAAAACATGGCATCTTTATAAACACCTGACGAAACATTTGCAGCATTTGCATCAATGTGTCCCGATCACAGCTTAAAAATAAAATTTCTTTTCTCACTCTTTTCCAGTCATGCAGACATGTTTTTACAAGCAAAACTTCAAAGAGCCAACAAATTGCTTCATTTGCACCCAGTGGCCCTTTGGCACCATTGGCACCATTGTGATGTATTTGTGCTGTGGGTGCAGCATTGATTCTAAGTTACATGTGTGTTACCAACATTGGTGCTAACAATGTCCACTGGAAATCGTTGGTAAATAGGAAATTTATTGTTAAGATTTTATTGATTAAGTTAGCAGGATACCTTTTGAACTATTTTTAACACCATATAATAATGTCATTAAGTTAAATAATGAAACGTAAAATAGCACATGTGTAGACAATTATTTATTTGCAAAAATTATGCAAATTACCTGACAATATGGCTGCTGTGACAGTTGGAAGGGGCTCAATTTTCAAACATGATAAAACTTTAACTATACATAGTAGGGATAAGAAATTAACAACAGTCAAAGAAAACACAAGAAGGCATATTCTGAGGTAAATAGATATTACAAAAAAGAAACAAACTTTTTTTATACACACTGAACCATTTAAACACAAAATCGTTCCATCATTCTTTAGCTAATTTGTAATATGTTGAACAAATTAGAGCAACGTCTTTAGTGGTGTTGGAGATATTATGTTTGAATGAAGAACCCATTCACGAAAAGAATTATAGATGAGTAAATGCGTATAATTGTTTGCGCTGCACTCTTACTACGCTATACGTAATTAATTAATTAGGGTTTTTTATAGGGCTAAAGCTAAAGAAGCCAGGATACCTCCAAACATTCCATTGTAACCAGTTATGGTCCAAAGAATGCCAATGCAAACATAAGCCCAGTGAAGACTGAAGAGGGTTGTACATTGTAACCAGTAACTGCAATGATGGTAATTGCTAAGTACACTGTAGTTGATGCCAGAAAGAGAGTAAACTCATTAGAGACTCAGACATTTTAATAGGGCGTGTAAGTCTCGCGCGCGAAAACGAGGCTGGGGGCAGTTAGTCCATATTCTCCATGTTAATGTATAGGACTTCGCTTTGTTTTTGGTTGTAATAATCGAACTGTTCCAGTTTAATTATTTCAGTTACACTGTCTGAATGATTATTACAAGCAGAAGCAGTTGAACACTTTCCCAGTGACAATGCTCACGGAAATCATGAATTTTAATCGATTTTAATGATGGTTGCCATGGCAACGCTGGCTTGTACTTGTGTTTGGCGATCTTGACTAATACAGAAAAGTGTCATTTTCCGCACAGTACAACCTGTTTGAGGCAAATGCATACATGTGTTATGATTATGTGCATTTAGACAACTTGTCAGATATAAGTGCTTATCGAAACCACAACGTACAGCTATGTAAAATGCAAAACCCGTATAAAAACACATATGGCTTACATTTTTGGGGAGTGTCTATTATCTGCACTACATAAATCGCTATGTTTATGATAGTGTGGTAAACTCAATATTAAATTGGACATTTACGATAAGAAAGGTATAACACAAGATATTTATGTCCTGATTTTCCTAATATTCATCAGTCAGAAGCTACAACTGTCATCCATCGAGTATTATTCTAATGACCAGTCCCCAAATCAGCTCCAATCGCGCGGAGTCTCGCCATGTATCGTGACTCACTTACGGGCCCTATTATGCAGTGATGCCTGGATTAAAATTATTTTCATGCAATAAAATGTCACTGAATACATTATATAAATACATCATACATGACACGCTGCATTAAACGAATGATCATAGATGGAACTGAAACAAAATTGAATTGGAATTGAATTGCATGGAATTTGAGCGGCAATTGGAATTGCTTTAATTGACCCCAGCCCTGGTCCCCCAGGGCTCAACATTGGCACTGGCCCGACACGTGATTTAATGCTTTCGGGCCAGTTCGGGCTTCGGAGAGTCTTCATGATCTTCTAAAGCAAAAGACACCTTGATACCAGCATATTTTGTTCACAACATTCGGGCCAGTAACTTTTTGGGTGGGTAAGTAACTTTTAAATCTACTGATCCCTTGGGCCAGTGGACAAAAAAGTTTAATGTCTAGGCCTGTCCCCAATGAACTTGTCCAAAATGGATTCGGCCAACTCAGACGGATGATTTGGCCCATTTTTTTTCAAATGCAGGGGTGCCATGCCATGTCAGACATTTCAGCGGAAATCTAAGGACGGCCGATTCGGCCCACTCTCTTTGTACGGGTTAAGAATCTGGGACAAAACTCCCTCTGGACAAAACCACCTCAGACAAAACCCTCATTATAGGAGTTTTCCCATCATAGATACTAGACTCAAGATGGATTTAAATAATTAAATTTATCTTGTAGGTAGATGGGTGGGTGAGTAGGTACTAGGTAGGTCGGTAGGTAGGTATATCATGGTTGGATCCAAATACACATTTTGCGATCAAATACAAATGCAACTCAGCCAAATCAAAAATATTGCTTTTCTAGATTTCAATTAAAAAAAAATTCAATACAAATACACTGCCATTTTTTATTTTATTCAAATACGAGGACTGTTTCCATTATAGTTTACGTGTACCACAAGTGGGTGCAATTTTATATTTGGCTTGATTGCAGGTTTACTAGACTGTCCTTATCTGTATTACTGTAACTAGTGGGTAGCTTTTCACCTGCACTGGAGGAAACCTGGGTTCCTTTGTCTTAGTCCAGGATGTTTACACAGCAGGATTCTTTGAAGCACCTTTCCTGTGAATACCTGCTTTTATGGCTATAGATAATCTTCACTGACTTTCATTGATGCTAATTATAATGTTTGACCAGCTTGACTGTAGGCCAATTTTCTCAGTGCTGTCTGCCCTCAGTTGACCATACCACAGGTGTAAACACATTCTGCATAGACTCCAGAGCCAGTTTATGTCAGCCAGTGCTTCACCTTTTGTTGATAAAATGGAAATTTGTAAGTGTATTTCATTGTATCTGCAAATACTTTTTAAAGGAATGTGGTCGGAATGCCCCACTGCCTGAATGCCCCAGTCGCAATGCCCCAATCTCAAAGTCGCAATGCCCCAACCGCGAAGTCGCAATGCCCCACTTTTGGACGGAATGCCCCACTTTCTTGGTAGTCGTTTATATATATATTTTTATATAATACTAAAAATAATTGTTAGATTACTGAATGCGTTCCATTTGCACTTGTTTCTTGCGGCTAGATATATATATGTATATATATATAACATATTTTATATAATACTAACATCTTTTTGTTACATTATTGAATGCGCTCCAGTTGTACTTGTTTCGTGCGGCAATATATATATATATATTTATATATATGTATGTATATATAAAACATTTTATATAATACTAATATCTTTATTATTTCATTATTGAATGCGTTCCAGTTGTACTTGTTTCGTCCGGCAATATATATATATATATATAACATTTTATATAATAGTAACATCTTTTTTGTTACATTATTGAATGCGTTCCAGTTGTACTTGCTTGGTATATATATATATATATATCTTATATATATATATATTGAAAACAAAAGTGAATCGAAAAGTGACAATTACTTTTATTAAATCAACATATATACAATTAAAGGGATATATAGAAATGGTATTAGTGGGTGACAGGTGAAAAGAAAGAGGGATAAAGTAAGCCCGCAACGTTCACACTGCTCCGGTTATTTTTTTTCCGTTCCATCGCAGTGTTTCAATTACAGGGATTAGTAGTGGTTGGGATAAAGTCGGGAAAAAGGTGAATACTATAAATACTATTTGTTGTAATCGATATTAATTTTCATGATAGGTTTGACAAATCGCACAAAGATGAAACATATACGGAGAAATATACGGAGACAAAACATAAATTCATTTATACTTTCAATAATGTACAGATAATCAACGAAACGTATTTTTTATTCATTATACATTTGCTTATGTAATGTTGTAATGTCTATTATTGTATTATATATTACATACATAAGTTTGACAATAATAAAATGTAATGTTTTAACATGTTATGATAATAATAAAATCACTGGGGCATTCCGACCAAAAGTGGGGCATTGCGACTTCGCGGTTGGGGCATTGCGACTAGGTTTGGGGCATTCCGGTCGTGGGGCATTCAGGCAGTGGGGCATTGCGACTATAATTCTTTTTAAAATATATTCAAATACAAATACACCCATTTTTGGAATTCAAATATGTATTTGAACCCAACCCTGATGTATGTAGACCATGTACGTACGTACGTGCGTACGTACGTGCGTACGTACGTGCGTGCGTACGTGCGTACGTACGTGCGTACGTACGTGCGTACGTACGTGCGTGCGTACGTACGTGCGTACGTACGTGCGTACGTATGTGTGTATTAATGTTTTTTTACAACAAACATGTCATAATAAAGGCGTTTTCAACTATTCAAGCGAGTTACCCAGCAGAGGCCGAAGTTCAACGATTGCAGAAACGGGCGATTCGGCCCAATGTTTTGGGCCGAATCATCCGATTGTTGTACGGATGGGGTTTGGTCCACGCACCGGTCTGGCTGGGCTGTTCGTTCGTGGTTGACGGTGGTTTAGTGTGGGACCATATTATCGCTCACCATTCGACAATGTAAACTAGTGAACGCATCATTACTATTTCATATTAGTGACATATTATTAATAATGCGGACGCATAACAAACCTCGGAATATTGATTTATACAATAAACCCATAGGCGCTTTCCTTCGTAACGACTATCAGCTTAAGCGAGATCAACATAGAATCATAACAGTGCTAGTCTCAATTTCCCAGACTCCGTGAGGTGGCAGCACCTAGGCTTTGAGCCATCATTAATTGCTTGGAAAATAATTAGGCTGTGCATTTCTGAGCTGTATTGACTCTCTCATGATTAATTTGAAAATAAAGCTTTGAATAAGGATACCCTGTTTAAAATACAATACAATGTTATTAAAAGAACTATTCAACTATTGGCGTCTGTTCAAGCAAAAGAACTTACATAGTCGGGGCGCACGGGTCCAAATTTTGGAGGTAGTGGACACCTCGTGCTATTTTTGGTTTTCGTGTATTTTATTAAACATCAAACCCTCCCGAACAATATTCCAGAGGGCAATCTTCTCAAATCAGTGTACCTCACTCCGAAAATTGCGGTTATATCCATGCCCTTAATGGCCCAGTTATATACATTTCTCTTTTCCCATTTTCACAGTAACTGTATAACAACAAATTTAAGTGTAGTATCAAATAATCAGGAATGACGAGAACTATTATTTATGGCAATAGATTTTTGATACGTTTATTTTTCAAGATGCCAGATACAAAACATTGGACAAAATAACGATAAATCAGGTCGGTTTCCCAGTTGACATCACACAAAAGGAGTTAATCCTTAACCTTAATATGTAATCAATATACTTATGTAATATATCAAAATGATGTGTATTCAATTACCTACTGAATACTGCAAAGCAATAGTAAAATAGTGCTATACGTTATATATACGCAATCACGAGCCAAACATCTATCCCACCCCCTAAGTGTTGCGCAATCGTGACGTGACGCAAATCGGAGTAGATTTCATTGATTGTATAATTTTCGCGTTCCTTAGGGTAATATACACTATTAAAGACAGAGTACTGATGCATAATCTACTGCTGGTTATTAATGCGATGTTTGTTAAGACAACATAAAATTATGATAACATTATTCGAAAATAAAAACATACCAAGGTGGTATTCAATCACATCTTAAAGATTGTTATGAGTCACCTGTGTCACTCTTGTCACAGCCATTGTTTTCAACAAGAGTCCGAACAGGTATTACTCGCCTACATTTGGTATCGTTCCGTTTGTCACTTGCAAGCAGCACAACGCGGCACTTGGCATTTAGCGCAAGAACAATTACAAGGGCATTTGCCGGCGACACGTAACTTGTATACCATTGTGAAAATTCTGGTAAAGGCGGCACTGACAAAGATACTGGTTCCAAATGTGTGGAACCCGTCTTCCAACCGATATCTAATAATTTCTCTCAAATATTTCTGGAGCTCAGTTTTGCAAATATTTTCCAGTTTCCAGAGTTTTCATGATAGTGGCTCCCTGTTTCGTGGCAATATTTAGTATGTTGCTGGAGTCTACCGTGACGGGATTGATCATGTGCTGTTTTTATGCATGCTTGATTGATCATTTCCTAGTTTCCATCTTCGTGGGATTGCTAGACTGCAGATGGTTCATCACTTCTTTGAAATGGAATGATACCTCAGATGACACAGGCTTTGTATAATGCTACTTGGTTCGTACTTTACATCCAGGGGTAATTATGTAAGCCCACTCGCACTCTCCTTCACATCTATGCTTTATATGCCCATGAGCTATGTCAGAAGTGATACATTTGAATGACTCAGCTTTTTTCGCACATCATATTGACCTTTCCTGAAGTACTGATATACATATGGTGCTGGGTTCTTCAGGTTGTTCATTTCCTTTAGGCACATTGGCAGCGAATAAATGTAGTTGTGGTGACCAGCAGCAACAACAAATGGGAGCATGTTATTATACTAAACCAAATTTTCCCAATTGCCCATTTTCCCATTTGTCAAATGCACCCGTGCCTCCCGTAGTCATTTGTGTTCAAAACCTTTGTTAGCCGATCCTTGCTTACACAAACCAGTTTCTATAAAGATAAGACTCCACATAATTTTTCCAACTGCGCCCATAGCGTTTACAGTGAGATGAAACTACACACATGACAATAAGATGCCAATGTCATCATCAGTGGAAGCTTGCTCCCGTAGCCCATATGAAATATCGTGCAAAGCCTGATCAGCCATAACTACTGTGTGTTTCACCCCAAACTTATTGGCCAGCTTTGCTGCATAATCTAAGCGGATCTATTTGAACAGAATGGATCATTAAACCATATATAAAGCATGTGGCTGGCACTGTTGACGCCAGTGTTGTGTAAAAAGCATTCCAACATTGATAGTGGTTGCTTCCGAGCTATACTTTCTTTATGGATGACGAACAGCAAAATTGCCATGCCACAATCATCAACTGAAACTATTGATGACATATAGGTTGCAAATATACAGTACTCATCTTTACAAGTAATCTGACTTTAAGCTTTTCGCACAAAGAAATGTAGTGTGGTTCAATTTGAGAAGGTATGGCGCTCGACAACAAAAAGATTCAATACGTTATGATGATAACAGTGCGAAATTCTTCGTCCTTGCCGTCACCAAATTGTTATCTTCAACAATCAAAATAGCTTATGCAGACGAGAAGTTACCGTTTTTTAGACATTGTCAAATATAGTGATGTCACATACCATATAATTGGTAATCATAAGTGTCCGTTGTGTTTATTTTGTTAGTTTCGTATTTGTTGTCGGTAAAACACCGTAGACACCAAACTAAGTTAAAATGACTGATACGCTGCAAAACATGTCATTCAAACATGATAACATACCTCATGTATTTGAAAACAAGAATACGTTATATTTAATTTACTTATTAGACGCAACGTATTTATATATTCAAGTTATTCCAGAGATGATGTTAAAATCTAACGTCAAACCAAAATGAGGTGGAGAAGTATACACTGTATGTTGATTCTAGAACAAGTGATGTTCAAATGTATTTTACAATTGTATGGTATAAATCAACCAAGAAATGAATGGGGATACCTTTGATATGTTCACTCATTACATAGCTTGAATATGTAATAAGGTGACTATGGTACATTTATATGAAATCGACGACAAAACGGAAATGTTTTTCTAGTTATTCTTCAATTGTTTGTTTCTCATTGCCTTAAAATATATACATTTTTATAATATATTTGTGGTCTGTAGTCCTCTCACCATAACGGATATATTTTGGTACAGAGACTAGCTAATTTCATTAAATAAACCATGAATATTTCATAATTAGCCATTGTGACTTAACAGTCATTCCGACACCTTCAGGCCTGAATTGAAGTTTAATTTTCAAGTGCCGTGTTGTGATGCTTGGCCATACGATGGGAAAGATATCAAATATGGGCGAGTAATACCTGTTTGAATTCTTGTTGAAAAAAATGGCTATGACAAGAGTGACACAGATGACTCAGAACAATGTATAAGATGTGATTGAGTAACACCTTGATGTGTTTTTATTTCGAATAATGCGTGTTATCATAATTTTATATTGCCTTAAACAAACATTGCATTAATAACCAGCAGTAGCGTATGCATCAGGACTGTCTTTACTAGTGTAGTATTACACTAAGAAACGCGAAATTGATACAATCAATGAAATCCACTCCAATATGCGTCACGCCACGATTGCGCAACACTTAGGGGGTGGGGTACATGTTCGGCTCGTGATTGCGTATAATGTAGCACTATTTTACTACTGCTTTGCATAATCCAGTAGGTAAATGAATGTACATCATCGTGATATATTACATAAATATCTTGATTACATATTAAGGTAATTATAACTCCTGTTGTGTGACGTCAACTGCGAAACCGAACTGATTTTTCGATATATTGTCCAATGTTTTGTACCTGGCTTCCTAATAAATAAACATATCAATACGATATTGCCATACATATTAGTTCTCGTCATTCCTGATTATTTGATGATACACTTAAGTTTGTTGTCATACATTTACTGTGAAAATGTGGAAAGAGAAATATATGCAGCGCGGCCATTAAGAGACCACATAGGCCTGAATGTAAATGCAATTTTCGGAGTGAGGTACACTGATTTCAGAGGGTTGGCCTCCGGAATATTATTAAGGAAGGTTTGAAGTTTAGAAAATGACAGGGCAACCAAAAATAGCACGAGGTGTCCACTCCGACCCCCGTGCGCCCCGACTATGCACGAATAACAGTTGGAGCCTAAATAATTCAAAGATAAACTGAAAAAGTAAACTAACAGCGCGTGCACGTAATTAGCCCGATTACATCACATGCCTGAGTTGCATATCACCGCCCCCTATCGATCCTGTAGGCGCCCCATTTTACTAGTTATTCCCATTTTGTGTCAAAACATTACGTCAATCCAAAATGAGGGGTGACGTATATGTTAGTTCAAAAACATGTGATGTGCTGATACATTTTACAATGTCGTGGTATATAGCAACAGAGGAATGAATGGGGATCATCTTGATATATTAACCATATATTTTGAATATATATTAAGAGAACTACGGTAAACGTTACATGATGTCGATGACGAAACGGAAGTGTTTATTTTAACATTTTGCAGAATATGTTGCCTTAAAATGTACATTTCAATAAGATATTTATTGTGTTTATGCTCCTCTGCAATACGAATAGTTTGCCATAAAAACTAGCTTTGTAGCCCAAAACAAACTATGAGAAAAACAAATTGCAATTGTGACTAAACGGCCATTCCGACACCCTATACGTCTGAATTTAAGTGCGATTTTCGGAGTGAGGTACACTGATTTCAGAGGGTTGCCCTCTGGATTATTATTAAGGAAGGTTTGAAGTTTAGAAAACAACAGGGCAACCAAAAATAGCACGAGGTGTCCACTTCGACCACCGTGCGCCCCGACTAACAGTGTCTAGAGTGGGATAGAGTGACTCTTAACAAAATTACTGCATGTTGATATGCATGTGATAACTGTGATATGTGTATGTATATATATATATATATATATATATATATATATATATACATATATACATATATACATATACATATATATATATATATATATATATATATATATGTATATATGTATATATGTATATATGTATATATATGTATATATATATATATATATATATATATATATATATATATATATATACATACATCTTAATGCTTAAAATTATTTATTCTATAATAAGTTTGGTTAAATAATCACAGACAATATCAAATTACTTTTATTGAAACATATTGTATATTGTCTACATTATAGTTGTATTTATGCTAATGTCTTAAATTAGACATTATTTAATATTAAATTTTTTTTTAATGTACTTTCCATATTTAATGTACCCATTTCACTCTCTATGGTTACCTAGAGCGAAATTGAATATTATATTATTATTATTCAAAATAAAACTTGTCACACACAAAATATAAACAGAAATAAAAAATGTTCGTAGTTATTTTTTCTGTTCTGCTTTTTATTTTGTGTATGGCTATTTCATAACTATGTCATCTAGAGCATGCATAGTATGTAAACATTAATTATTATTATATGCATAAACCTGTGAGTTAACTTTAATCCATACATTAGTCGACTGTTAACTGCCAGTAGCAAACAGGATTTGTTAGTTAACAATAACTGAGAAATTGTATATCTAATCAAACGGATACCAGTATATTGAAAGAATTCATGTATCATTTGACTTTAATTGTAAATTTTAACAATTACCCATTTTATGACACTGATGAGGAATGCTTAGTCTCTTCAACATAATCACCTCACTTTATTGGCATTTTACCTGGTTATTCGTATGAGATTGACATAAACACAGCCAAATTGCATGAATGCAGCAATCAATATACTGTAAATAATGGGAAAAAATGTAACTCTTAACTTTCGCTTTTCCAGCATATCAATTTTCTTTTTTGGTACCCCAGTACTTACAGGTGAAAATATGTCTTTATCCAGCAGATATTTCTAGAGATACTTATACAAATATAATAAATACAACTTGCATTTATAGAGAATAAGCAGTTCTTAATATATATAGCTTACTACGGATACCGGTATATTGAAATATTTCATGTCATTAGACTTTAGATTTTAATAAAAAAATATCCCTTGTGTGGATACAGATGTGTTTCTTCAATTTAGCAAGTTGTGAGAATTGTGCACCACAGGTAGCACATTTGTATGGTTTATCCCAGGATAAACATGGACATGTTTCTTGAAACTACCACTTTGTGAGAACTGTGCATCTTTTTCCCTGTGTGGATACGGATATGGGCCTTCAAATGAGTATTTTGTGAGAATTGTGCACCGCAAGTATCACACTTATATGGTTTCTCCCCAGTGTGAATACGGATATGTTTCTTCAAATTACTACTTTGTGAGAATTGTGCACCACAGGTATCACACTTATATGGTTTCTCCCCAGTGTGGATACGGACATGTTTCTTTAGAGTACCATTTTCTGAGAATTGTGCACCACAGGTATCACACTTGCAGGGGCGTCGATCCGGTTTTTAAAGTGGGGGGGACGGAGGACTAATTTATATACACATTATATGTATGCATATATATATATATATATATATATATATATATATATATTATATGTCATATAATACATATTATAATATGTCATGTCATGTCATGTCATGTCATGTCATGTCATGTCATGTCATATATATATATATATATATATATATATATATATATATATATATATATATATATATATATATATATATATATATATATATATATATATATATATATATATAAATGTATGTATAGTTTTGACATGTATAATATATAATAATAATATATTTAATTGGTATAGCGCCGCACCCATAATCGTTCGTGGCGCTTCACAACATATATATATATATTTATATATATATACATATGTATATATATATATATATATATATATATATATATGACCTGAAATACACATAACTATTTTTTAAATATAAAATATAATTCATTGTTGGTCTGGTGCTAATTCTAAACTAAAAAAAGCCTTTATGTTATGCTATTTATAATAGTTATGTTGGCAACATATATTTGAAGAAGCCCTTACAAAAAAGAGCCAATGGTATACCATTGATTACCATTCAGTATCAATGATATTTCAGCAGGACTCAGTGGTACTCTGAACGGTAATTTAAAATACCATTCAATACCACTGAACGATACAAAGAATCCAAAATACCATTCAAAATATCATTCAAAAATAATTCAGATACCATTCAAATACCCTTGGCCAATATACCCCCTAGGACCATTCAAGTACCATTCAAAAACCAATGGTATTTGAATGGTATTTGAATGCTATTTTTTGTAATGGAGGGCCATGGCCCATCCCAATCACTGACCATTTGGGGGGTAGACTTTGGACCCAACACTGCTTGCATGATTCATAGAGTGACAAGATGCAGAGCTTACAGGGGTGCCTGTGTAGGACTTCCCAATGCCATCTTTTGGCAAAACAATTTGTCATCACTAAACTGAGATCAAATTACACAAAGTGCAGAAATCCGCTGGTTCCGCCATAGACGATATAAATATCCACCAGGGCTGACAGGGCAAACGAAAATTAATAATCTATAATGTGCTTGATGGCTAATGCCTATTAATATTATATCAACACAAGGGTGCAAAATGACAGAGCCCGGCATGATGAATATTTACTGGACTAAAGTCAAGTTGCGGGCTGCGGCCAACCAAGCAATTTACCTTGTGATTTTCAACTAGGAAGTTTATATCTTATTATTCATTTTACTACTAGACCGATGTAGGGTTTTAAGAGAGGGGAGTGATCAGTCTCGCTACATATGCCTGTAAATTTGTTTTATGACCTGAACAAGTATGAGGACATTTCCTATGCTGACCCCCTCAGGAAAGTCGAAAAGTGGGGGGACGGTGTGATGGTATGCCAATGTAAATGCATAGAACGACATATGCAGTCCAAGAGATCAGTCTTGGAAGATGACGAGACTCGAGGTCGATCAGTGTTATCCCTCTCTCTGCTTGTAATTGTAATAAAGTGATTTGTTCAGTACTTCTGGTGTCGAATCAGATATGTATGAATGCGAGATGAGTCGGACAATCCGACTACACAGATGTCAGGCCAAGATGACACGTTTCATGGTGGCAGCTACGGTTGAATCCGGCGCTTTCGACATTCGTAAATAGGTCAACACGCACGCGGCACCGTCGAGTCGACGCTGGCCAACTCCGATTTGTTCTCACTGAGTAAGTGATAGACATTGCCATTAATAGGCAGCCATGGGTGATCTGTCAGGTATAGAGCCGCCCCGCATGAACTGGTTAGCCACTGATTTACCCACGGAGTTTCGTTCATTCCGTCAATATTGCGAACTGATTTTCAGTGGGCCCTTTGCTGAAAAAGGGCAGAGTGAACGAGTGACCTACATCCTGCTATGGGTAGGACAGGAGGGTCGGCGAATGTACAATACGTGGGACCTCAGTGAAACTGATAAGAAAGACGTTGAGGTCATTTGGGCTAAATTCCAGGCTCTGATAGAACCCAAGTCTAATTACAGGCTGAGCCGTTTTCATCTGCAAAAATTCAGGCAGTTGAGCTCTGAGACAGTTGACGAATTTATGACACGCAGCAAGACGCAGGCGCGTAAATGCAAGTTCCGTGATATTACAGAAACCGAGGAGAGGTTGATCGAACAGTTAGTAGTGGGTGTCCGGCACGGGAAAGTGCAAGAAAAGCTACTGTGCCGTGATGAGACACTAACACTTGACGCGGCGATGGACGTTGCTAGAACGCATGAAGCAACACTGGCCAACATGCAGCAGTTCTCAGGAGACGCTAGCAGCATCAGTCACGTCAGCCGGTCGCGGAGAACACATGAGCCAAGCGGACGTCGAGAGGAGGCACCTACGTGCGCAAAATGTGGACATCATCATGCGCCCACAGATCGATGTCCAGCAGAGGGCAGTAGGTGTAGCGCATGTGGGAAACTCAATCACTGGCAGCGAGTATGTCGGCAGGCTACAGGTTGGACGTCTGGCGCCGGAGGAAGACCACACTCTTCTGGGCGACCAAGATCCCGAGCTAGGTCAAGACGAAGGACCAACCGAGATGAGCGCCAACGAGGTGGTGTCCACTCCATCAGTCAAGACGCCAGATTCGATCAGCTCAGCGACAACTTCGAGCCGCTTGCCTTTAATACCGTCAACATCAACGCCGTCGAGAGGGACGAGGTATATGCAACTCTCAGGATCACGCTGAAAGACAGGCCTGACATCCCAGCGACACTTCGTGTCAAGGTCGACACAGGTGCGCAGGGTAACGTAATGCCGCTGAGGACGTTCCAGCGCATGTACCCGTCAAACATCGACACAGAAGGAATACCTGTGCGAGGCAGCCTTGAGCATCGAGACACGATCCTAACTGCCTACAACGGACAATTGATCCGGCAGTACGGTACTACGCGACTGAAGTGTGTGCATGAGACAACCACACACGAAGCAGAGTTCTTTGTTGCTGACACGCCAGGTCCAGTGATCTTGGGACTACCTTCCTGCCGCAAGCTCAACTTGGTGACCTTGAACTGTGCAGTCAGCGAACATCCACCGCCGTTGAACTCGAAGGAAGATCTCCAGCGGCTGTATCCAGATTGTTTTAAGGGCATCGGCAAGTTCCGCGAAACGTTCCACATCACACTAGACCCTGCTGTGACCCCTGTCGTACATGCGCCCAGACGATGTCCGATCCACATCAAAGACGACGTGAGGAATGAGATCAACCAGATGGTAGAACTCGGGGTGATCGAGAAGGTCGAGGAGCCTACAGATTGGGTATCTAGCATCGTATACAGCAGGAAGTCGAACGGAAAGTTGCGCATCTGCTTGGATCCCAAAGACTTGAACACAGCTATCAAGCGTCCGCACTACCCAACACCGACCTTGGAAGAAATTACCCACAAGCTTGCTGGATCAATGATCTTCTCCAAGCTAGACGCACGTCACGGATACTGGTCCGTACAGTTAGACGACGAGTCTAAGCGTCTGACCACGTTCAACAGTCCCTTCGGCCGGTATTGTTTCAGAAGACTACCGTTTGGCTTGAACCTCAGCCAAGACGTGTTCCAGGAGAGGATGGACTGCATCCTTGAGAAGTGCCCCGGAACGATAAGTATTGCTGATGACGTGGGTGTGTTCGGGAAGACAGAAGCCGAACACGACAAACATCTGCACAACCTGATGAGAGTAGCACTGCAGCATGGGCTGGTGTTCAACATTGATAAATGCGACATCAAACAGGCGAACATGAAGTTCTTCGGGTTGGAATTCAGCGCAGACGGCGTACGTCCAGACCCAGGCAGAGCCGCGGACATCCAGCGAATGAAAGCACCGCAAAACGTCGCACAGCTTCAGGAATTTCTGGGCATAGCCACGTACATGTCGCCATTCATTCCAAACTTGTCGCAGAAAACCGCAACCCTGCGTGATCTAGTGAAGAAGGACGCCGAGTACATCTGGACGGACTTTCACAACGCAGCGTTTAAAGCGACGAAGTCTCTCATCTGTCGTGAAGTGACCCTTGCGTACTTCGACCCACAGGCTGAGAGTGTCATCTAGGTCGACGCCTCCAGCCGAGGACTCGGCGCCGTTCTCATTCAACACGAGAAGCCCATCGCCTTTGCCAGCAAGTCCCTTAGTGATTGCGAACAGAGATACGCCAACATTGAACGTGAGATGCTCGCAGTCGTCTTTGGCTGCGAGAGGTTCCACATGTATGTCTACGGAAAATCGTTCGTTATCGAGTCGGACCACAAACCTCTCGAGATGATCAACTTGAAGAACCTTGCAGCAGCACCGCAGAGATTACAGAGAATGTTCCTGCGAGTACAACCGTATGACTTTGTGTTACGCTACAAGCCAGGAAAGCAAATGATGCTGGCCGACGCCATGTCAAGACAACCGAGTAGCGAGTCGACGCAGATCGACCTTGACATACAAGTGTCATTCGTATAGTTTTCAACGCAGAAACTACAGTCGATCAGAGAGGCGACACAGGCCGACGATGAACTGTGTGCGCTGAGAGCCGTCATCGTGGATGGATGGCCAGATAGCCAACGCCACCTAGCTGCACCGTTGCGACCCTACTGGTCATGCCGAGACGAGTTGGCAGTTGAGGACGGTCTTATCATGAAGGACGACCGTCTGGTGATTCCCCTAAGTCTACAGGCGGAAGTGTTGAGCAAACTGCACGAGGCTCACCAGGGCATAGAGAAGACCCGGCTACGAGCGAGGTCCTGTGTCACCTTTTCTAAAACGTTTTCACAAGCGGCACATTTAAATGGTTTCCCTCAAATTTCAGCGTGCATACACACCATTAAACTGAACTCTGTGAAGACTGTCTTGCAGGTGCTGTTTCGTCTTTCACAGAATATTTTAATCACGCCTGATTGGTTTCCATCCCTGAATGAGCTGGTCTTCAGTTATGAAAATGATTATTTCCAAAAGTGACAATCACAAGTTTTCTCTTCTTCTCAAAGTCAAAAACGATGTGGTCGTTCAACAATGTGACTTGGTGTTCTCCATTTTGTTGGGCCACAGGGCGTGACACTTGTTACCATCAATGTGGGAGGTCTTTTACAACTTTGTCATTTCATTTCAGGCACTGCTGATGCGAACACTTTTCGACAGTTGTCATGTTTGCCTGAACTTTAACTATACATAGTAGGGATAAGAAATTAACAACAGTCAAAGAAAACACAAGAAGGCATATTCTGAGGTAAATATATATTACAAAAAAGAAACTTAAACTTTTTTATACACACTGATCCATTTAAACACAAAATCGTTCCATCATTCTTTAGCTAATTTGTAATATGTTGAACAAATTAGAGCAACGTCTTTAGTGGTGTTGGAGATATTATGTTTGAATGAAAAGAATTATAGATGAGTAAATGCGTTTAATGTTTTGCGCTGCACTCTTACTACGCTATACGTAATTAATTAATTAGGGTTTTTTCTAGGGCTAAAACTAAAGAAGCCAGGATACCTCCAAACATTCCAGTGTAACCAGTTATGGTCCAAAGAATGCCAATGCAAACATAAGCCCAGTGAAGACCGAAGAGGGTTGTACATTGTAACCAGCAACTGCAATGATGGTGCCAGAAAGAAAGTAAACTCATTAGAGACTCAGATATTTTAATTATGCAGTGTTGCCTGGATTAAAATAATTTTCATGCAATAAAATGTCACTGAATACATTATATAAATACATCATACATGACACACTGTATCACCCCCTGTATGCAAATTAAACGAATGATCATAGATGGAACTGAAAAAAAATTGAATTGCATGGAATTGGAGCGGCAATTGGAATTTATTTAATTGACCCCAGTCCTCGTCCCCCAGGGCTTGACACTGGCCCGATGGCCCGACACTTGGTTTAATGCTGTCGGGCCAGTTCGGGCTTCGGAGAGTCTTCATGATGTCACTCCTGTCGAAAATTGGTTGGTCTTCTAAAGCAAAAGGCACCTTGATACCAACATATTTTGTTCACAATGTTCGGGCCAGTAACTTTTTGGGTGGGTAAGTAACTTTTAAATCTACTGATCCTTTGGACCAGTGGACACAAAAGTTTAATGTCTAGGCCTGTCCCCAATGAACTTGTCCAAAATGGATTCAGCCAACTCAGACGGATGATTTGGCCCACTTTTTTCAAATGCAGGGGTGCCACGTCAGATATTTGGGCCCATTGCACATGAGCAGCGGAAATCTAAGGACGGCCGATTCGGCCCACACTCTCTGTACGGGTTAAGAATCTGGGACAAAACTCCCTCTGGACAAAACCACCTCAGACAAAACCCTCATTATAGGAGTTTTCCCATCATAGATACTAGACTCAATATGGATTTAAATAATTCAATTTATCTTGCAGGTAGGTAGTGGGTGAGTAGGTTCCTTATCTGTATTAGTGTAACAACTAGTGGGTAGCTTTTCACCTGCACTGGAGGAAACCTGGGTTCCTTTGTCTTAGTCCAGAATGTTTACACAGCAGGTGACAGCAGGATTCTTTGAAGCACCTTTCCTGTGAATACCTGCTTTTATGGCTATAGATAATCTTCACTGGCTTCCCATTAATGTTATTGATAATTATAATGTTTGACCAGCTTAACTTTAGGCCAATTTTCTCAGTGCTGTCTGCCCTCAGTTGACCATACCACAGGTGTAAACACATTCTGCATAGACTCCTGAGCCAGTTTATGTCAGCCAGTGCGTTTTCAACTATTCAGGCGAGTTACGCAGCAGAGGTCGAAGTTCACCGATTGCAGAAACGGGCGATTCGGCCCAATGTTTTGGGCCGAATCATCCGACTGTTGTACGGATGGAGTTTTGTCCGCGCACCGGTCTGGCTGGGCCGTTGGTTGACGGTGGCTTAGTGTGGGACCATATTATCGCTCACCATTCGACAATGTAAACTCGTGAACGCTGGAATATTGATTTATATAATATAAACCCATAGCCATATGCGCTTTCCTTCGTAACGACTATAGTGAGGGCTCTTAATGTAATACATTTTCACATCTGGACAAAAGCATGAAATTTGGCACAGATGACCTCCATGCCATACTATTTCAGAATTTTGATGGAAGCAACCTGAGATGTTGATGCTTCCACCATTTTTTGCAATATTCAAAATGGCTGCCATCAAAAATAAAAAACTTGCTTTTCCATATTTCATGAACAGTTTCACATAAAACATTAACATTAGGCTTAATGTATACATATCCGGGTATTATAATTTCAAATATGGTATATTTGAACTTATCCGACATTCACATCTGCCATTTTGAAAGATGGTGGCCGTTTTCACTAATGTTGCTATATCTGATCGTTATTTTGGTATCAGTGTATAGATAAGTGGATAGCGATTTCAAATGTATCAAATATTTCACATATGACCTTAATTTTACCTTCACAACCGCCATTTAATAAAAATGGCAGCTGTAAAATCGAATTGTTTATATATATATCTTTAAAACGAGATATTTGGAGGGATGCTATACGGACACTTTTTCAATATATACGTATATTGGGGTAGATATTTTAAATATTTTACTTCTTGACCTTGACCGACATTCACATCCGCCATTTTTAAAGATGGCGGCCGTATTCATTAATGTTGCTATATCTTATCAAATATGGCACCTAGAGTCTTGATTTTGGTATCAATGTATAGGTAGCTGGATAGCGATTTCAGCGAGGTCACAGGATATAGCGACATTAGCTTTGAGGGCCACCATCTTGGAAAATGGCGAATGTAAATGTCGGTCAAGGTCAAAAAGTAAAATATTTAAAATAACTACCCCAACATACGTATATTTTGACAAAATTGTCCATATAACATCCCTCCAAATAAATTGTTTAAAAAATATGTAAGCAATTCGATTTTACATGCGCCATTTTATTAAATGGCGGTTGTGAAGGTCACATTAAGGTCAGGTGTAAAATGTTTGACGAATTTGAAATCGCTATCCAGCTACCTATACATTGATACCAAAATCAAAACTCTGGGTGCCATATTTGATCAGATATAGCAACATTAATGAATACGGCCGTCATCTTCAAAAATGGCGGATGTGAATGTCGGTCAAGGTCAAGAAGTAAAATATTTAAAATATCTACCCCAATATATGTATATATTGAAAAAGTGTCCGTATAGCATCCCTCCAAATATCTCGTTTTAAAGATATATAAACAATTCGATTTTACAGCTGCCATTTGATTAAATGGCGGTTGTGAAGGTAAAATTAAGGTCAGATGTGAAATATTTGATACATTTGAAATCGCTATCCACTTATCTATACACTGATGCCAAAATAACGACTCTAGGTATCATACTTTATCAGATAGAGCAACATTAGTGAATACGGCCACCATCTTTCAAAATGGCGGATGTGAATGTCGGATAAGTTCAAATATACCATATTTGAAATTATAATACCCGGATATATATACATTAAGCCTAATGTTAATGATTTATGTGAAACGGTTCATGAAATATGGAAAAGCAAGTTTTTTATTTTCGATGGCAGCCATTTTGAATATTGCAAAAAATGGTGGAAGCATCAAAATTCTGAAATAGTATGCCATGGAGGTCATCTGTGCCAAAGTTCATGCTTTTGTCCAGATGTGAAAATGTATGGCCTTTTCTGACATTAAGAGCCCTCACTACTATCCAACATAGAATCATAACAGTACTAGTCTCAATTTGCCAGACTCCGCGAGGTGGCAGCACTTTTGAGCCATCATTACTTGCGTTTATAAGCGCCAGGGGGTCTTACTCCAGAATAAAAATATTGACTCTTATGATAAATTTGAAATAAAACATTGATTAAAGATACCCTATTTGATAGACATTACAATGTTATTAAAAGAACTATTCAACTATTGGTGTATGTTCAATCAATAGAACTTACAGTGACTCTTAAATAAACGACACATCATGACGGAATGTACAAACGCAACAAGCCTACAACTATATAATTATGTATAATTTTTGTATGCACTTTATGCAGTGAATTTAATAATCACCAACACCAAATGATTTCATTCAGTGAAATGTTATTCATATTGGAAATAATGTGCTGGTGCCTGCTAAAAAAAATACAATATCAGCAGTCATTCCCTTATTGATTTATTCAAATGGTTTAATGAACACGAAATCTGGAAAATACATTATATAAATCTTTTGCAATTTCTGCAAATGGAGAATATTGCTTGTTTTTGTGGGTTTTAAGCAAAGCACACTTTGTTTGTTTTTGTTGTACTTTTTCCTGTACAAATTACTATTTCTCCCTCAACTTATAATTACACATATGCATATAACAGAAGCACACATGTGTACATTTTTCTTTCGAAATATCCATGGATATTTTATTTTAATACGTGACAAAATAAATATTAAAACTCAATCTTTTTCATAATCACCAATATAACATGTTTTTGTTTTCTAATGTGTTTTTAATAGTTTACATTAATCATTATTGTGGTTTATATGACCTTTACTACATTTCCTAATACTTGATATTCATTTTAGGCGGGCATACACTATGAAATTACAAGATGACTTGTATATAGGTAAACAGCAATACTGATTTTATTTGTGGTATTGAAACTTGTAAATACAACCCCCTTTTACAACATCATAATATTGCAAAATAATAAATAAATTAATTATCACGGAAAATATCATAATATATCCTGTAATGTATATTATGATATTAGCAACCAGTAGTACTTCATCATTAAATCTTGTTTTGACATTGTCATAGTCCAGAACACACCATTCGATACATTCTTTCTATACGTGACTGGTTTAATAACCCAAATATACCAGAATAAAATGGGTCAAGTGGACTACAAGTATAGTGAGTTGGTAATCATGAATGAAATTAGATCCATTAGAATGTTGAATGCTAAATGATTCATATTGCTGTCAACCGGTTGAACTGTTCTTATAGTGGATACATCTGGAATTCACTTGCATTTTGTTGTGACCATCCCACATATTGTAGATCATGAGTTGTACAATGCATATCCTTTTTTAAGGACAATAAAGTGATTGATTGATTGATTGAAATGTGTTTTGGGGACTTACAGTCACTGCTTATAGTCTCTTCAACGTAATCACCTCACCTTATTTTATCTGGTTATTCATATGAGATGACCATAAACGCAGCCAAATTGTATGAATGCAGCAATCAATATACTATAAATAATGTGTAAGAAATTTAACTTTTAACTTTTCCATCATATTAATTTTCTATTTTTGGTGAAAATGTGTCTTTAACTAGCCGATTCCAGTCACATATTTCTACAGACAATTATACAAACATCCTAACAAACACAACTTCCATTTATAGAGAATAAGTAGTTCTTAAGATATATAGATTACTACGGATACTGGAGTACTGAAAGAATTTGTGTCATTAGACTTTTGTCTTTAACTGAAAACTACAACAATTACCCCCCTCCCCCATTTTATTACACTGATGAGGAATGTGAAAGTGGTGCACCACAGTATGCACCCGCCCCACAACATGTCACAAGGAATCGTCTCAAATATATCATCTTTATTTCAAGCAGGGTTGGAAATAATCATGATATTTTCAAATAAATCGGATTTTTTCGATTAAGTCGATTTATTTGATTTTTTCAACCTTCTCGACAATCATAAGAAATAATATGTAATTCGGAAAATAAATAAAGGTGGAATATCATAATATACCCAGTAGGCTGAACATTTCATTATTAGCATTTCTAAAGAATTAAAGCAAAGTTGTTATGTACCAATTTAAACTTTATTTTAAAATACATACAGTTAAATCAACTGGCAGTAGCACGCAACATAAGTATAAATTTGATTTATTTTGAATAATCTAAAAAAATCGAAAAAAACAATATCTTAATTTTTTCATGTTTATTAAATCAATGATTTAATCGATGATTTAATCAATTTGATTAAATCAATTCCAACCCTGAATTTTCAAGCATAGCATTTCCAGAGTATGTGCAATAGTATGACATTATTTTTTAATTATTAATATTAACTATTGAGATATTTTAGAATTAGTAATTACTCTGACTGCTAAAACTCACACGAGAAGTTCACTTTACTAGTATTTCTATCAGTGGCACCCTATGATTATAACATCGATTTATCGTTGCTCCGAATGAACAAGACTTGTTCAAAGGTTGTTGCTGATGCATAAAGACATTGCTATACAGTCTGCTGATGCCTACATACATAAGTAGTGAAAACAGTTTTGTTGTACAAGTTTCGGGGCCTTAAGAACGATCCAATCAAATAAAAATTTGCCAAGTGTTCCTGAAGTCCTTTGGACTATATAGTGAGTTGGTAAATGTGAATGTGTTTTGTTCAATCATAGTCAATAACTAGTCTCTTCACCTTAATCACATCATTTCTCTGGTTATTCATATGGCAATGCCAGCAACACAACCAAGTTTTGTGAAAAGAGCAGACCAAAAAATAAATAAAGTCTATAGTTGCCTAGAATATATCTGAATATAATTTTTGGATCTTTTTCATTTTTAACCAGTTGACAGCAAAGTCACATTATTTTAAAGATCATTAAATAAACATCACAATAAACACAACTTGCATATACAATTGATAGTATAAATGAAAATACAGCTTTGAACATGCAGGCAGTAACCGTCCAGTTTAACATGGATCTACTGGGCTATTGATACAGCCCTACCACTGCTAGGTGAGAGATAATTATAGATGTTTTTCTGGGACAACATACATGTATTTACACGTATTGGTATATTTAGGGCTCCTAGGCCAAGTATGCAGGCTAGGAATTAAATAATTACAAGGAGGGTTGTTTACTGGCGCATCAATCAATCTGATGACAACTTGATTTGTTTACCGACTATGAGACTTGGTTTCTAAGGATATAGGCGCAATAGAAGTTAACTAATTATTATTATTATTAAAAGACTACGAAGGTTTCCTACGCAATCTATATGCTAATTTTAGGGCTATGGGCATGGATCTTCAAAGTACCACTTTTTCATCATTATATACCACAGATATCATAGTTGCATGGTCCGTGTAGATACCGACATGTGTCTTCGTGTTGCCTTTTCAAAATACCAAATTCCCTCATGTGCACCTCAGGAATCACATTTGAATGGTTTATCCCTTGTGGACACGGACGTGGGCCTTCAAAAGACCACTGTCTGAGAATTGTACACCACAGGTATCACATTTATATTGTTTATCCCTAGTGTGGATACAGATGTGTTTCTTCAATTTAGCAAGTTGTGAGAATTGTGCACCACAGGTAGCACATTTGTATGGTTTATCCCAGGATAAACATGGACATGTTTCTTGAAACTACCACTTTGTGAGAACTGTGCATCTTATTCCCTGTGTGGATACGGATATGGGCCTTCAAATGAGTATTTTGTGAGAATTGTGCACCACAAGTATCAAACTTATATGGTTTCTCCCCAGTGTGGATACGGATATGTTTCTTTAGAGTACCATTTTCTGAGAATTGTGAACCACAGGTATGACATTTGTATGGTTTATCCCCAGTGTGAATACGGACATGTTTCTTCAAATTACCACATTGTGAGAATTGTGCACCACAGGTATCACATTTGTATGGTTTATCCCCAGTGTGAATACGGACATGTTTCTTCAAATGACTACTTTGTGAGAATTGTGCACCACAGGTATCACACTTATATGATTTAGGTCCGTGTATATACCGTTTTTTCCTTTTTCGTTTTCAAATTTGCGAACGAAAAACGGATAACGAATTCGTTTTCAAATTTGCGAACGAAAAACGAATTCCTTTTTCGTTTTCAAAAGTGAAGTAAGAAAAACGAAAAACGAATTCGTTTTCAAAAGTGAAGTAAGAAAAACGAAAAACGAATTAGTTTTTGCATTTAGGATGCTTCGGTCGCACTGCCACTTCGGGTGGTCAGTAAAAATTGGTAGTTTCGGCGTGATACTTCGGTCGCACTGGCAGCGTTTTGAAAATAAACTCGCAGAAATTGCATCAGCAAAGTGGTATGTCTAAGTACCTACACGTGAATATTGGTCGTTTCGGCGCTGTTTTTTATGTTTCGACAATTCAATAAACTTTACTCAACCTTATATATGATAGATCGAAAGATGGATAAATCGAGAGTAGATGTATTTATTTTGTAACTGCAACTATGTGATGCAATAGTTATTTTAAATTTAGTTTGTAAAATATTTGACTTAGGAGGCCCCTATTATGACTAATAAACAGTCTCTATCTTAAGGGCCACTTTGGGTTTTTAAATTAGCAATTTTTTATGTAATTATTGAATTCCATTGACGGACCATTACGGATAGCCCAATTGTATTTAGGAGCATGTATATTCCTGAGTATTGTTTATTAACATTTGCTACTTTACGCATATTGTAAGTAGAGGATATGCGGTAAAAATATAATACGTTAATGGCTTAATGTGTGAGTTAGTGTTAATTCATTATTATTTTGCATATGTAGTAATTTACAACAGTAGAAGTATGTTTGCATCTGTGTGTAAAATGCTGCTTTACATAATGTTTCAGTCTTTTTAAAATTGTGATTGTATATGTTTTGATTAAACAAATATAGGTATTGTTTATTGTGTGAGGCATACTATTTGTAATATTCTTTTTTACAAATGTATATTATGTCCTGAATGCATGTGTTCTGCTGTGTGCTGGTGTGAAATGATTATGCATATTTCTGGTTTGTGTTATCTGCCAATTTTTAAAGTATGCGGGTAATATTTTATGTTTATATTTATAATAAAATTACAATATAACTACAATAAGTCGGTATTTAACTTTTGCTTAAACATTAATTCTATGTGGAGCTATATTTATTTGAAAATATGATTTTTACAAGTTTTTTTTGCAATTTGTTTATTTAATTACATTTGTGTCCCTAGATCAGTAGATGGTAATTAGTGTGAGGCAATATTATAGAATTATAGAGTGAATTTTTTATTCTAGTTTGAATAATATGCTTTAACCTAGTTATAGGTCCGATTGTTCGAGACATATTTTGCTATTTTATCAGTATGTTTAATCCAGTTTAAATGCGAGATTAATGTAAAGCCCAGAATGTTAAACTGGTTAAATATCTCAATATCTACACTGTCAATTGTTAATGTTACTTCGTCAACCTATTTATTAGGCATTTTAGAAAAAACTTTTGTTTTATTAATATTTTAATGATAATTTATAATAATAACACAAGTTTTATTGGCAATTCAACTGAGTTGGATTGACATTATACAATAAAATACAATTAACGCATCTGTACGCCTCATTTTGTAGGTAAAGTATGTCATTGTACCTCTTCTTGTCTTACAGACTGCTTACAGTTAGTTGCATATTATTGTGTTAGGTGTATTGCTGTGAGCTCCATTCCAATGGCTCCTGGCTACCTCGGTGATCTGTTCACATTAAACAGTAGTGTATATGATTGTCACACTTGCAACTGCTCAAATATTCCTGTCAAGAAGTACAACTTGTCTTTAGGCCAGTGTAAATTTGCTTACAAGTTTGGAAAACTTTGGGACGCTATCCCGGATTGTATACAGAATGCAAGCAGTGCAGAGATATTTAAAACACACATTTTAACAGTTTCCCTTTTTGTGTGATCTAGGGACACAAATGTAATTGAATAAACAAATTGCAAAAAAACTTGTAAGAATAATATTTTCAAATAAATATAGCTCCCACATAGAATTAATGTTTAAGCAAAAGTTGAATATCAACTTATTGTAGTTATATTATAATTTTATTATAAATATAAACATTAAACATAACCCGCATACTTTCAAAATTGGCAGATAACACAAACCAGAAATATGCATAATCATTTCACACCAGCACACAGCAGAACACATGCATTCAGGACATAATATACATTTGTAAAAAAGAATATTACAAATAGTATGCCTGACACAATAAACAATACCTATATTTGTTTAATCAAAACATATCCAATCACAATTTAAAAAAGACTGATACATTATGTAAAGCAGCATTTTACACACGGATGCAAAAATACTTCTACTGTTGCAAATGACTACATATGCAAAATAATAATGAATTAACACTAACTCTAGCAACACATTAAGCCATTAACGTATTATATTTTTACCACATATCCTCCACTTACAGTATGCGTAAAGTAGCAAATGTTAATAAACAATACTCAGGAATATACATGCTCCTAAATACAATTGGGCTATCCGTAATGGTCCGTCAATGGAATTCAATAATTACATAAAAAATTGCTAATTTAAAAACCCAAAGTGGCCCCTAAGATAGCGACTTTTTATTAGTCATAATAGCGGCCTCCTAAGTCAACTATTTTACAAACTAAATTTAAAATAACTATTGCATCACATAGTTGCAGTTACAAAATAAGTACATCTACTCTCGATTTATCCATCTTTTGATCGATCATATATAAGGTTGAGTAAAGTTTATTAAATTGTCGAAACATAAAAAACAGCGCCGAAACGACCAATATTCACCTGTAGGTACTTAGACATACCACTTCGCCGATGCAATTTCTGCGAGTTTGTTTTCAAAACGCTGCCAGTGCGACCGAAGCATCCCGCCGAAACTACCAATTTTTATCGGCCACCCGAAGTGGAAGTGCGACCGAAGCATCCTAAATGCAAAAACGAAAAACGAATTAGTTTTTCGTTTATCTTACTTCACTTTTGAAAACGAAAAACGAATTGGTTTTTCGTTTTTCTTACTTCACTTTTGAAAACAAAAAAGGAATTCGTTTTTCGTTCGCAAATTTGAAAACGAAAAAACGGTATATACACGGACCGATTTATCCCCAGTGTGGATACGGACATGGCCCTTCAAACTACCATTTTCTGAGAATTGTGCACCACAGGTATCACACTTATATGGTTTATTATCCCCAGTATGGACACGGATATGGGCCTTCAAATTATTATTTTGTGAGAATTGTGCACCACAGGTATCACATTTGTATGGTTTATTCCCTGTGTGGACACGGACATGTTTCTTCAAATTACCATTCTGTGAGAATTGTGCACCACAGGTATCACATTTGTATGGTTTATCCCCTGTGTGGACACGGACATGTTTCTTCAAACTACCACTCTCTGAAAATTGTGCACCACAGGTATCACATTTGTATGGTTTATCTCCAGTGTGGACACGGACATGTTTCTTCAAATTACCACTTCGTGAGAATTGTGCACAAGTATAACATTTGAATGGTTTATCCCGTGTGGATATGGGCATGGACATTCAAATTCCTGCTACGTGAGAATTGTGCACCACAGGTATCACATTTATATGGTTTATCCCCTGTGTGGACACAGACATGTTTCTTCAAACTAGCATTCTCTGAGAATTGTGCACCTCAGGTATTACATTTGAATGGTTTATCCCCTGTGTGGATACGGACATGGACATTCAAACTCCCACTACGTGAGAATTGTGCACCACAGGTATCACATTTGTATGGTTTATCCCCAGTGTGGACACGCACATGTCTCTTCAAATTACCACTCACTGAGAATTGTGCACCACAGGTATCACATTTGTATGGTTTATTCCCTGTGTGGACACGGACATGTTTCTTCAAATTACCATTCTGTGAGAATTGTGCACCACAGGTATCACATTTGTATGGTTTATCCCCTGTGTGGACACGGACATGTTTCTTCAAACTACCACTCTCTGAAAATTGTGCACCACAGGTATCACATTTGTATGGTTTATCTCCAGTGTGGACACGGACATGTTTCTTCAAATTACCACTTCGTGAGAATTGTGCACCACAAGTATAACATTTGAATGGTTTATCCCGTGTGGATACGGGCATGGACATTCAAATTCCTGCTACGTGAGAATTGTGCACCACAGGTATCACATTTATATGGTTTATCCCCTGTGTGGACACAGACATGTTTCTTCAAACTAGCATTCTCTGAGAATTGTGCACCTCAGGTATTACATTTGAATGGTTTATCCCCAGTGTGGATACGGACATGGACATTCAAACTCCCACTACGTGAGAATTGTGCACCACAGGTATCACATTTGTATGGTTTATCCCCAGTGTGGATACGGACATGTCTCTTCAAATTACCACTCACTGAGAATTGTGCACCACAGGTATCACATTTGTATGGTTTATCTCCAGTGTGGATACGGACATGTCTCTTCAAACTACCACTCTCTGAGAATTGTGCACCACAGGTATCACATTTGTATGGTTTATCTCCAGTGTGGACACGAACATGTTTCCTCAAACTACCACTCATTGAGAATTGTGCACCACAGGTATCACATTTGTATGGTTTATCTCCAGTGTGGACACGGACATGTTTCTTCAAACTACCACTCTGTAAGAATTGTGCACCACAGGTATCACATTTGTATGGTTTATCTCCAGTGTGGACACGGATATGATTTTTCAAAGTCCATAAGAGTGAGAACTGTGTACCACAGGTATCACATTTGTATGGTTTATCCCCAGTGTGGACACGGACATGTTTCTTCAAACTACCACTCGCTGAGAATTGTGCACCACAGGTATCACATTTGTATGGTTTATCTCCAGTGTGGATACGGACATGTCTCTTCAAACTACCCCTCTCTGAGAATTGTGCACCACAGATATCACATTTGTATGGTTTATCCCGAGTGTGGACACGGATATGATTTTTCAAACTCCCACTATGTGAGAATTTTGCACCACAGGTATCACATTTGTATGGTTTATCCCCAGTGTGGACACGGATATGTTTTTTCAAATCACCACAACTTGAGAATTGTGCACCACAGGTATCACATTTATATGGTTTATCCTCAGTGTGGACATGGATATGTTTCTTCAAACTACCACTTTGTGAGAATTGTGCACCACAGGTATCGCAGTTATATGGTTTAACCCCAGTGTGGACACGGACATGTTTCTTCAAACTACCACTCTCTGAGAATTGTGCACCACAGGTATCACATTTGTATGGTTTATCTCCAGTGTGGATACGGACATGTCTCTTCAAACTACCCCTCTCTGAGAATTTTGCACCACAGGTATCACATTTGTATGGTTTATCCCCAGTGTGGATACGGACATGTTTCTTCAAACTACCATTCTCTGAGAATTGTGCACCACAGTTATCACATTTATATGGTTTATTCCCTGTGTGGACACGGACATGTTTCTTCAAACTACCATTATCTGAGAATTGTGCACCACATGTATCACATTTGTATGGTTTCTCACCAGTGTGAATGCAGACATGCAGTGTTAAATTAAGGTTGTTTAAAAAACCTTTTCCACACGTGTCACATTTGAAACATTTCTCAGTGGTACGAGTGTTCACATTTACAGCCATATTGAGAACACTTATCCTGCTAACCTGTTTACATTCACCACACTTACTGGTTTTTACCACAATTTGACGCGCACTTGTCTCTTCTAAGTTGAAATCTCCATAGCATATAACGTTGTGTCACAACCGAGAGAACACTGTACACGACTGTATTAAATTCAGCGAGACGTGTAAACCATAGGCGCCATATCTCAAGTTTCTCACTAATGTTAGTGTCAAGATGCAGGCTTTAAGACATCACTTTTTCTAAAACGTTTCCACAAGCGGCACACTTAAATGGTTTCCCTCAAATTTCAGCATTAAACTGAACTCTGAGAAGAACGTCTTGCAGGTGTTGTTTCAACTTGCAGAGAATATTTTAATCACGCCAGATTGGTTTCCATCCCTGAATGAGCTGCTCTTCAGTTATGAAAATAATTATTTCCAAAAGTGACAATCACAAGTTTTCTCTTCTTCTCAAGGTCAAAAACGATGTGGTCATTCAACAATGTGACTTGGTGTTCTCCATTTTGTTGGGCCACAGGGCGTGACACTTGTTACCATCAATGTGGGAGGTCTTTTACAACTTTGTCACTTCATTGCAGGCACTGCTGATGCGAACACTTTTCGACAGTTGTCACGTTTGCCTGAAACATCAACAGAAGTTAGTGAATCTACCAGATATTATCTATTTGAGACAATGCAGTAGTCATTTTATAGAGGCTTTGTGGAACGTAGTTTGGACATTTGTATTGTAGCATAAAAATTAATATCATTATATCTATAATGACTACAGTACTGATTTCGAAGTTATTTGTCTCTAAAATACAGTAAAGGTTGATATAGTAAATACAATTTATTTTTTCACAAGCGGCATATTTAAATGGTTTCCCTCAAATTTCAGCGTGCATACACACCATTAAACTGGACTCTGTGAAGACTGTCTTGCAGGTACTGTTTCTTCTTTCAGAGAATATTTTAATCACGCCTGATTGGTTTCCATCCCTGAATGAGCTGCTCTTCAGTTATGAAAGTGATTATTTCCAAAAGTCACAATCACAAGTTTTCTCTTCTTCTCAAAGTCAAAACCGATGTGTCGTCATTCAACAATGTGACGTGATGTTCTCCATTTTGTTGGGCTACAGGGCGTGACACTTGTTACCATCAATGTGGGAGGTCTTTTACAACTTTGTCACTTCATTGCAGGCACTGCTGATGCGAACACCTTTCGACAGTTGTCACATTTGCCTGAAACAACATCAGAAGTTAGTGAATCTACCAGATATTATCTATTTGAGGCAATGCAGTAGTCATTTTATAGAGGCTTTGTGGAACCTAGTTTGGACATTTGTATTGTAGCATAAAAATTAATATTGTTATATTTATAACGACTATAGTACTGACTTCGAAGTTATTTGTCTATAAAATACAGTAAAGGTTGACCTAGTAAATACAATTTTGATTTGGGTGAATATTCCTTTTATTAATAATACTGACCTACGACCGCATAAAGTAGTTGTCTTTGTTATCAACAAATACAATTTATGTGGGTGGATGTTTAATTAACAAACTACACATCATGATGGAATGTACGAATGCAACACACCTACAACTATATATGTATATGCAGTCAGTCAAACATATGAATAAAAACATGGCATCTTTATAAACACCTGACGAAACATTTGCAGCATTTGCATCAATGTGTCCCAATCATAGCTTAAAAATAAAATTTCTTTTCTCACTCTTTTCCAATTATGCAGACAGACATATTTTTACAAGCAAAACTTCAAAGAGCCAACAAATTGCTTCTTTTGCACCCAGTGGCCCTTTGGCACCATTGTGATGTATTTGTGCTGTGGGTGCAGCATTGATTCTAAGTTACATGTGTATTACGAACATTGGTGCTAACAATGTCAACTGGAAATTGTTGGTAAATAGGATATTTATTGTTAAGACTTTATTGATTAAGTTAGCAGGATCCCTCTTGAACTATTTTTAACACCATATAATAATGTCATTAAGTTAATGAATCATAAAATAGCACATGGTTTAAATTTGGTAGAAAATTATTTATTTGCACAAATTATGCTAATTATCTGACAATATGGCTGCTGCGACACTTGGAAGAGGCGCAATTTTCAAACATGATAAAACTTTATCTATATACATAGTAGGGATAAGAAATTAACAACAATCAAAGATAACACAAGAAGGCATATTCTGAGGGAAATATATATTACAAAAAAGAAATTTAAACTTTTTGTATACATTTTGTTCTTATATTCTAGCGCATAACATTTGTGCGTAATAAAAAAATCACATTGCATCATTTAAACACAAAATCGTTCGATCATTCTTTATCTAATTATGAACAAAATTTTTTGGAAAAATTATAGCAAGGTCTTTAGTGGTGTTGGAGATATCATGTTTGAATGAAGAACGCATTCACGAAAAGAATTATAGATTAGTAAAATGCGTTTAATGTTTTGTGCTGCACTCTTACTACGCTATACGTAAACTAATTAATTAATTATTTAGGGTTTTTTCTAGGGCTAAAAGTAAACTAAAGAAATCCCAACCCAGCCTGGGTCCCACTCCCAGGATACCTCCAAATAGTCCAAAGACAAGTGTAACCAGTTATGGTCCAAAGATTATCGATGCAAACAATGTTTTGGGCCGAATCATCCGACTCGCAGTAACAAATACTGGGCACTTATGTACAAGTCGGACCCACCTCAATTTTGCTATTATACCTGTATTTTTGCCAACATTTGATACTTGATTTGGTTAACTAAATCAATTATAATCATCTTGCGCATATTTATGTTTTATAAACAGCGCGTCTTGGCATACTTTTGAGGTCGAAAAGACAGCGCGATTTGTGCCAGTCGCAAGCGCAGCGGTGCATGTGTTACTGCGCTGTGCACATGGAATGAGCGATAAACAGTTTGTCTATGCCGACCGCACTGTCTTTTCGACCTCAAAAGCCTGCTAAGACGCGCTGTTTATAAAACATAAATATGCACAAGATGATTATAATTGATTGAATTAACCAAATCAAGTATCAAATGTTGGCAAAAATACAGTTATAATGGCAAAATTGAGGTGGGTCCGACTTGTACATAAGTGCCAAATACTGCAATAAGTTACGAAGCTCAATGTTGTCCGGATGGTTTTGTCCCCGCACCGGTCTGGCTGGACTGTTCGTTCGTGGTTGACGGTGGCTCGCATTTTAGTGTGGGACCACATTATCGCTCACGATTCGACAAAGTAAACCCGTGAACGCTTCATTACCATTTCATATTGGTGACATATTATTATTTTTAATAATGCGGACGCATAACAAACCTCGGAATATTGATTTATACAATAAACCAATAGGCGCTTTCTTTCGTAACGACTATCCGCTTACCGAGACCAACATATAATCATAACTCAATTTCCCAGACTCCGTGAGGTGGCAGCACCTAGGCTTTGAGCCATCATTACTTGCTTGGAAAATAATTATTAGGCTGTGCATTTCTGAGCGCCAGGGCGGTCTTACTCCAGAATACAGCTGTATTGACTCTCTCATGATTAATTTGAAATAAAGCTTTGAATAAGGATACCCTGTTTAATATACAATACAATGTTATTAAAAGAACGATTCAACTATTGGCGTTTGTTCAATCAAAAGAACTTACAGTGTCTAGAGTGACTCTTAACAAAATTACTGCATGTAGATATGGATATATAATGCATGTGTGTAACTGTGATATGTGTATGTATATATATATATATATATATATATATATATATATATATATATATATATATATATACATACATACATATATATACATACATCTTAATGCTTAAAATTATTTATTTTATAATAAGTTTGGTTAAATATTCACAGACAATGTTAAATTACTTTTATTGAAACATATTGTCTACATTATAGTTGTATTTATGCTAATGTCTTAAATTATACATTATTTAATATTATTTTTAACAAAATAATGAATGTACTTTCCATATTTAATGTACCCATTTCACTCTCTATGGTTACCCAGAGCGAAATTGAATATTATATTATTATTATTATTATTCAAAATAAAACTTGTCACACACAAAATATAAACAGAAATAAAAAATGTTCGTAGTTTTTTCTTTTCTACTTTTTATTTTGTGTATAGCCAGGATTCGAATTTAGCGGGGGCCCGGGGGGGCCCGATGGCCCCCACTTTTACTGTCGGGGGGGGGGGGGGGGGGGGCCCCCAGAGGTCAAAGTCTGTGGGCCCGACTGGCCCCCAGATCAAACACATTGGACTACAGATAATTATTTATAAATAATGGCCTGACAACTTCCTATCCCAGAGCCAAGGTCAAGCCAACTCTGTGGGCCAAGCACAGAACATGTCATTATTCACTATAATTTTATCAGTAAATGCTGCTGCCTGGGGTTGGGATAGGGGTGTGGGTGGGTGTGGGGCAGAAGGTTGCTACCAATCATCAGGGTTAAAATTGATTGACAAGGGGTTGCCAAGGTGGACAAACCTGTCAACTAGGCCAGGGAAAAAGAATTAATGACCTAGGATTGTGTTACTAGAAGCAGACAGGTTTTAGACATAATCTACTGTTAAGTCCTACGATGTCAGTAAACTGTCATTCTCCATAATGCTGTGGCATAAGCATCAATCCTTGGTTTAAATAGATTATGGCCAATACTGTTTTAAAGTACATGAATGGCGGTAAAAATGAACAAGATGAACGAAGAAAACAATAAAACACAGTCAAAACAGCCTGGAGAGTATAGCCTTATCAACTATAAAATTTTGTAAACATGGTTAAAAGAGAAATATTTAGATAACTATGATATTGTGTTACATTTCATGATGAGCTAACAGTGAATGGAAACTAGAATCAGTTATTTCCAACCAGTGGTAAAATTCAGTGTTGCTTTCGGGCTTAATATTCAATGTAATACTGTACTGTTTGCAACACCAGAACCTAAAAAGTATTTATTTATTAGTAAACCAATAAAACACTAAGTTATACTTGCTTTTGTTCCATTTCAAGCCCGATTGATATCATTAGTATTTACTAATTAAGCTGATACAAAGGCAATAGCAATGATGTTTGTGGCATGTGAATTGCGTTCAATAAAGTTATACTTACAATGCAACTTAAACGTGCATTTGTTGCATGGCCCCCACTTTTTGTGTCGGGCCCCTAGATTTTGAAAAGTGGGGACCCTGCTGCCCCCGCTCATTTTAGGCTAAATTCTAACCCTGATAGCTATATTTCATAACCTTGTCATCAAGAGCATGCATAGTATATAAACAATAATTATTATTATATGCATAAACCTGTGAGTTAACTTTAATCCATACATTAATCGACTGTTAACTGCCAGTAGCAAACAGGATTTGTTAGTTAACAATATCTGATAAATTGTATATCTAATCAAACGGATACCAGTATATTGAAATAATTCATGTATCATTTTACTTTAATTGTAAATTATAACAATTACCCCCCCCCGTCATTTTATGACACTGATGAGGAATGCTTATAGTCTCTTCAACATAATCACCTCACTTTATTGGCATTTTATCTGGTTATTCGTATGAGATTACCATAAACACAGCCAAATTGCATGAATGCAGCAATCAATATACTGTAAATAATGGGAAAAAATTTAACTTTTAACTTTCACTTTTCCAGCATATAAATTTTCTATTTTTGGTACCCCAGTACTTACAGGTGAAAATATGTTTTTAACCAGCAGATATTTCTAGAGATACATATACAAATATAATAAATACAACTGGCATTTATAGAGAATAAGCTGTTCTTAATATATATAGCTTACTACGGATATCGGTATATTGAAATAATTCATGTCATTAGACTTTAGATTTTAATTGAAAACTACAACAATTACCACCCCCCCCCCCAATTCGATTACACTGATGAGGAATGTGAAAGTGGTGCACCACAGCATGCACCCGCCCCACAACAGATCACAAGGAATCATCTCAAATATATCATCTTTATTTATCTTTATCAAGTATAGCATTTCCAACACTATATGAAATAGTATGACATTTAACAATTATTATTATTAAATAATGAGATATTTTTGAATTAGTAATTACTATGACTGCTAAAACTCACACGAGAAGTTCACTTTACTAGTATTTCTATCAGTGGCATCCTATGATTATAACATAGATTTATCGTTGCACTAAATGAACAAGACTTCTTCAAAGGTTGTGTCTGGTGCACAAAAGCATTGCCATACAGTCTGCTGATGGCTAGATACATAAGTAGTGAAAACAGTTTTGTTGTACAAGTTTCGGGGCCTTAAGAACGATCCAATCAAAATGTGCCAAGTGTCCCTGAAGTCCTTTGGACTATATAGTGAGTTGGTAAATGAGAATGTGTTTTGTTCAATCATAGTCACTAACTAGTCTCTTCACCATAATCACATCATTTCTCTGGTTATTCATATGACAATGCCAGCAACACAACCAAGTTTTGTGAAAAGAGCATACCAAAAAAAATATATAAAGTGTATGATGTTTCTCTCTATAGTTGCCTAGAATATATCTGAATATTATTTTTTGATCTTTGTCATTTTTAACCAGTTGACAACAAAGTCACATTATTTTAAAGCTCATTAAATAAACATCACAATAAACACAACTTGCACATACAATTGATAGTATAAATGAAGATACAGCTTTGAACATGCAGGCAGTAACCATCCAGTTTAACATGGATCTACTGGGCTATTGATACAGCCCCTACCACTGATAGGTGAGAGATAATTATAGATGCTTTTCTGGGACAACATACATGTATTTACACGTATTGGTATATTTAGGGCTCCTAGGCCAAGTATGCAGGCTAGGAATTAAATAATTACAAGGAGGGTTGTTTACTATGAGAAGAGACTACAAAAGACTCCGGAAGGTTTCCTACGCAATCTATATGCTAATTTTAGGGCTATGGGCATGGATCTTCGAAGTACCACTTTTTCATCATTATATACCACAGGTATCATAGTTGCATGGTCCATGTAGATACCGACATGTGTCTTCGTGTTGCCTTTTCAAAATACCAAATTACCTCATGTGCACCTCAGGAATCACATTTGAATGGTTTATCCCTTGTGGACACGGACGTGGGCCTTCAAAAGACCACTGCCTGAGAATTGTACACCACAGGCATCACATTTATATTATTTATCCCCTGTGTGGATACATATGTGTTTCTTCAATTTAGCAAGTTGTGAGAATTGTGCACCACAGGTAGCACATTTGTATGGTTTATCCCAGGATAGACATGGACATGTTTCTTCAAACTACCACTTTGTGAGAACTGTGCATCTTATTCCCTGTTTATGGGCCTTCAAATAAGTATTTTGTGAGAATTGTGCACCACAAGTATCACACTTATATGGTTTCTCCCCAGTGTGGATACGGACATGGGCCTTCAAACTACCACTTTGTGAGAATTGTGCACCACAGTTATCACATTAGTATGGTTTATTCCCAGTGTGGATACGGACATGTTTCTTAAGAGTACCATTTTCTGAGAATTGTGCACCACAGGTATCACATTTGTATGGTTTATCCCCAGTGTGAATACGGACATGTTTCTTCAAATTACTACATTGTGAGAATTGTGCACCACAGGTATCACCTTTGTATGGTTTATCCCCAGTGTGGATACGGACATGGCCCTTCAAACCACCACTATGTGAGAATTGTGCACCACAGGTATCACCTTTGTATGGTTTATTCCCTGTGTGGATGGGCCTTCAAATTATTATTTTCTGAGAACTGTGCACCACAGGTATCACATTTATATGGTTTATCCCCAGTGTGGACACGAACATGTTTCTTCAAACTACCACCTTCAGAGAATTGTGCACCACAGGTATCACATTTATATGGTTTCTCCCCAGTGTGGACACGAACATGTTTCTTCAAACTACCACCTTCAGAGAATTGTGCACCACAGGTATCACATTTATATGGTTTCTCCCCAGTGTGGATACGGATATGGGCCTTCAAATTTTTATTTTGTGCGAATTGTGCACCACAGGTATCACATTTGTATGGTTTATTGCCTGTGTGGACACGGACATGTTTCTTCAAACTACCATTCTCTGAGAATTGTGCACCACATGTATCACATTTGTATGGTTTATCCCCAGTGTGAACATGAACATGTCTCTTCAAAGTACCCCTTTGTGAGAATTGTGCACCACAGGTATCACATCTGAATGGTTTCTCCCCTGTGTGGATATGGACATGGACATTCAAATTCCTGCTACATGAGAACTGTGCACCACAGGTATCACATTTGTATGGTTTATCCCCAGTGTGGACACGCACATGTCTCTTCAAATTACCACGTTGTGAGAATCGTGCACCACAGGTATCACACTTGTATGGTTTCTCACCAGTGTGAATGCGGACATGCAGTGTTAAATTAAGGTTGTTTAAAAAACCTTTTCCACACGTGTCACATTTGAAACGTTTCTCAGTGGTACGAGTGTTCCCATTCACAGCCATATTGAGAACACTTCTGCTGCTAACCTGTTTACATTCACCACACTTACTGGTTTTTACCACAATTTGACGCGCACTTGTCTCTTCAAAGTTGAAATCTCCACTGCATATAACGTTGTGTCACAACCGAGAGAGCACTGCACACAACTGTATTATATTCAGCAAGACGTGTAAACCACAGACGACATATCTCAAGTTTCTCACAAATGTCAAAATGCAGGCTTTAAGACACCACCTTTTGTAAACTGATTCCCCAGGTGTCACATTTTAAATGATTTACCTCAAATGTCTGTGTGCATATATATGCACCATTAAACTGAACTCTGAGAAGAATGTCTTGCAGGTGCATCAAGGTGTTTTATCTTTCAGAGAATATGTTAGTCACATCTGATTGGTTCCCATCCCTGAATGTTATGAAAATAATTTTTTCCACAAGTGACGAGAACAAGTGTTCTGTTCTTCTCAAGGTCAAAACCGATGTGGTCGTTCAACAATGTGACTTTGTGTTCTTCATTGTGTTGAGGCACAGGGCGTGACACTTGTTACTGTCAGTGTGGGAGGTCTTTTGCAGCTTTGCCACTTCACTGGAGACACTTCTGATGCAATCACCTATCGACAGTTGTCACATTTGCCTGAAACAACAACAGAAGTTTGTGAATCTACCAAACATGTATATATTTGAAACAATGCAGTAGTCATTTTAGAGAGGCTTCTTGGTACCTAGTTTGGGAATTTGTATTGTAGCAATAAAATTAATATTGTTATATCTATAATAACTATAGTACTGATTTCCGAGTTATTTATCTCTAAAAGTACAGTACAAATTGACATAATCAATACATTTGGGTGAAAATTCCTTTTATTAATCAAAAGGCACTTTAAATATTAACTGATATACAAAAAGGAGTGTGTTTGAATAAATTCTCACTGATCAAGATTCAAGAATCTGATGGAGTTATGAAAATAAATCTTCTGTGTGTTGTGAGTTGCAACTTGTTTGAAAATAGGCAAATCTGACCTAAGTATTTGAGTTTTTCCAGAATATTCATATACACCCTGTATCAATGTTACCATCAAACATTTGCACGTGAGTTAGACTTAGACTGCATAAAGTGGTTGTCTTTGTTATCAACAAATAGTTATATGGGTGGATGTTTAGCAAACTACACATCATGATGGAATGTACGAATGCAACAAGCCTACAGGTGTACATGTATAACCAGCCAGCCAAACACATCTTTACAAACACCAATGTGTCTCAATCAATGCCTAGAAACAACATTTCTTCTCACTCACTGTTTTTGGGTCATGTAGATGTTTTCACAACCAAAATTTCAAACAACCAAGATATGGCTTTATTTGCTTGCACCCAGTGACCATTTTGATGTATTTGAGGTGTCGGTGCAGCACGTGATACTAATTTACATGTGTATTACCAACATTTGTTTTTATCATCACAAATTTGTGTTAACAATATCAACTGGAAACTGGTAAAAAGGAAAATATTGTTAAGATTTTATTGATTAAGTTAGCAGGATCACCTTTGCAACAATTTTTAACACCATAATAATATCATAAACTTGATGTACCGTAAAATAGCACATGGTTTAAATTTGGTGGTAATAATTTTTTTGCATAAATTATGGTAATTAGCTGACAATATGGCTGCAGCAACAGCTGAAATGGGCTCAATTTTCAAACACGATAAAACGTTAAATATACACAGCAGGGATATGAAATTCACAACAGTCGAAGATAACACATGAAGGCATATTGTGAGGGGAATAGATATTACAAAAAATAAATTTAAACAGTTTTATAAATATATACAATATGTTCTTATATTCTAGTGCATAATTAAACATTTGTGCAGAATAAAAAAACACATTCCACCATTTAAACATAAATCGTTCCAACATTCTTAATCCAGTTATAAAGACACAATGTTGAAAAATCAGAGCAAGATCTTTATTGGTTGGAGATAATATGTTTGAATGTAGAACACATTCAGAAAAAAATATATAGAGTTTAGTAAAATGTGTTTAATGTTTTAAACTGCATTCTTACTATGCTATATGCAATTCACTAATTTTTTATAAGGCTAAAACTAAAGAAGTAAGGATACATCCAAACAGTCCAAAGTGTAACAAGTTATGGTCGAACGATTACCAATGCAAACCTAAGCCCAGTGAAAACTGAAGAGGCTTGTAGATTGTAACCAGCAACTGCAATAATGGTAATTGCTAAATAGTTGATGCCAGGAAAAGAGTAAACTCATTAGAGACGCACGACCATGCACGACCATATAATATAATGGTGTATGTGGATAGTTTGGTAATTTATTGTATATGTATGTTTTGTGTGTGCACTACTAAACAAATTTAGACTGTACATCACCCAGGAATTACACAATTTGGGTATTTTTATCCGATCATCTTAATGAATATTTCCTGGTGGCACAGTAGCACTACCTAGTGAATGACATTGTCATTATAAGAATACATAAGGGCAAGTGCCAAAAGTGCTAAGTAATGGTAATAACGTATCGGAAATGTTCTGTTAATTAATTAATAATTCCAACAAGTTATATATTTATTCTTGATATGTTGCATTACAATTTCTGCACACTTTTTGCAGGCCCAAGTAGTGTTTTTTGAATGTTTGCACTGACCAAGTGGGTACTCCCACAGAGTGACTAAACTAGAGTAGACCTAGTTATATATTATACCAACAGATGGCGCAGTTGATTTACTCAGATGAAAATCGGTTACAAATTTGCATTTTAAATTGCTTAATTCTACGTAACAATGTGGTTCTTTTGCTTCCCCGTTTCAATAAATTTGAGGTAATGTTTATATATCTCATTTTCTCCAATAATAATTCATATATAAATATACATATATACTGCATTGTGTGTGTGTGTGTGTGTGTGCGTGCGTGCGTGCGTGCGTGCGTGCGTGCGTGCGTGCGTGCGTGTGTGTGTTCCTAACCAAAACGGTGTATAATCCTAACCAAAACGGTGTATAATCCTAACCAAAAGTTTACAGTATAATTCAAATGGCAATTAACTCTAATCAAAACGACGTCTAATCCTAGCCAAAACGGTGTATAATCCTAACCAAAAACGGCGACTGTTACTCGGAATAGCTGTCATGAATAAAACCACTCATCATTATTAAGGAACGATCAAAATGATCATGTTCTACTAATTATTATCCCAATAAACAGTATCCTGGGCAAAGTCAATATACAATAGTAATACGTAATACGTATGAACATGTGAACAGGAAGAATCAATTATAAGTAAACATTGGAAACATCGTTATAATACTAAATAACCCAAGTCATCGCCTCAATAGCAAAGCAAATCCCCTTAAAATCATATAGATGTCATGTTTGTCAATGGGGATTGCACGAGAAATTATCTAAGCAACTAGCTATCTAAGCAAAATAAATGTGGGGGCCAGAAACCACCCACACAATATAGTACAATGGAAACATCAAAGGTAAACATGCAACATGAAATACAGCGGGAGCACCGCAAGGTAGCTCAAGGCGCCTCTAACCCCAACTGACGTAGGGGCGCAACCTCTTGCTACCCGCAGTGTACCACCTAATGCAACAGTAGAGCATGTACAAGTCCATATAAAGAAAGACAAGGGGAAAGCGGTAGGTACATGCGCACATGTCCTCGCCCTAAAACCCCTTGGATGACGTAACCACCCGACAGAGCAAAACATTACAAAATAAAACGACACAGCAAACATAGGAAGCCGTGAAGGAAAGAGGCCAAACCAAGCTGGGGCAGATGGGGTAGGTGGGAGGGAAAATTGTGTTTAAAAACGGGCTGCTCCGTGAAACGCACTTCCTCTGCTGACAGAGGAATTAAAACTGAAGTCTCATGATATGCGATGCCGGGTGGTGACTGTGTCCAGCCCCGCCCCAGCTTCATCGTGGCCTCATCTAAGGTGACATTGTCCAGATGTGACTGGACAATGTTTACGAGTTAGTTGGTGCTGTGAGCAAAATGTATTTAATCCCTGCTGGATTAAATCCATATTTTGCTCCCCTCACCAGTATTGTACTAAGTAAAGGTAATGGGAGCCTGCTGTGCTTTGCTAGGTTTATGGAGCGAGAGATAGCAAGAAAAAACAGAAACAAATGTGGTTGGAAAATGGCAATGCCCTTTAAATACACCAGTAAAGATAAGTCATATTGTATACGCATTGAGCATTGCCGTTGGCCTAGATAAATAAAGCAAATCCCCTTAAAATCATATAGATGTCATGTTTGTCAATGGGGATTGCACGAGAAATTATCTAAGCAACTAGCTATCTAAGCAAAATAAATGTGGGGGCCAGAAACCACCTAACAACCCCCACACAAAGCACAGCAGACTACCATAGATGGCAAAAGCAGGCACCCCATCACACACACACGCGGGGATCGCCAACAGTGTAGAAAAGACTGACTGTAACGCAAACCCCAGATGTACAGGGATAGTAGACACTGCCACTGAACTGAAATGGAAAGAAATGGTTTGTCGCAAGAGTAGAGAAAAACAAAACACCACGCACCCAACCTCCGGCCAAAAGCTGAAAGGCTAGGAACGCAGAAATACTGCACGCATACGAAACAAGAATGCATGTGTATAAGAAAATATACTAACACAACATACCAAGTGAAATAAAATACTATAGCAAAAACAGTGATAATATGTAAGTAAAAAATGAGCTAGTATGCGGCAACAGGTGATAAGAAAGGCACAAAAACCGCCGGCACAATGCGGAAAACCGAGGCTATACTAGTGCAGGCCTGAAATCAGTTTGGCACATACACCAGAAGTAAGGCAGGTATGATACCAGAATTCTACGATATCGATCGGTCGAAACAAGAATTTGTTGAAATCAAGCAAAACTAGAATCGTAATTAGGCAAAACGTAATACTGATGTTGAAGGATCCAGTACGGTATAGAACGCCATGCTACAGAAACACACACGGTTCAACACAAGTAAGGAAATATGTGTAAAAGTATTAGTCATCAAGCAATTAACACATGATAAGCCGAAAGACGGCAAAGTTTTGGTGACGCCAACGTGAGGAGGCATCGTAAGACAAACGTAATGTCATCAGCTACAGCATGCCGCACTGTAGTCAAGTGTCCAGGGGTGCTAACTGTGTGTAAAGAAGTGCTTTGCACCACTTGTCATGCAACCAAGTCTGAGCCATGCCCGCGTCCAGTAATGAGGGCAGACACAGTCTGTCGAAGCATCCGCACTGGGTGGGGTAGTCGTCAACACGGAGGCACAGACCGAGCACAGGGACACTGATGGTGGACCCGGTCACGGTGGGAAAGGTCAGCAACAGCAAAGGTGAACGAGTTCTCAAGTTAATGGGCTGACCTAGGTGACCTCCAAACGAACAGAGGACCGAACCCGAGTGGATCCCCTGGGGCAGCAGATATTAAGTAGCCCTAGAGTCACTGCACACTGTCCCCAGCGGGTGATGCAGGCGTGTCCTGGGTTAACCCCAAAGCTGCAGGCAAGGAGGAACGACACGCGTAGCAGAAACCCGCCAGTGGGAACACGTAAATAGCACAGTCCACGATTGTCAACAGATGACTGATGAGGTAGAGTCAGAGGCTGGCCGGGCGGCCAGATAGATGCAATGGACAAACCCCGTTAACTAACGCATCCGGCATTGTGACACAGTGAGGTGTCGTTGTCTTGGGGGTGTCTAGGCAGAACGAACTGGTCCGAACCGTGTAAAACTTGACTGGCACTGGTCACTATAATGTATCACAAATGTTACGGCCATGCCGAGCAACACATGTAAGTGAAACAGAGTGTCGAAAGCGTAAACTGGCACGGTGTAGCTGCGCAGTCATAGGGGTGGCGCTTGCTGCTGTTCGGGCAGTTGCAGAAACGACAAGCGGAGATCTGCCAAGGCGCGGAAGCGGGTCGAGCCATCACTCGTGATGGCAAGGATCATGTAGATGACACGTGCACCCCCCAGCCAGGACATCGGTACACGGGTGCAGGCCGACCAGTCCAACCCAGCGTCACACGAGGCACAACTGCAAAAAGGAAATATACCAAAGCAGTTTCCGCCCTTATGAGAAAACGCGCCTGGCGCGAAGGGCTAAGTCGCTGCAGCCAAGTGTCTGCAGGGGCAGGGGCAAAAAAGATGATGGAGCATGGCCTCACCCAGAGACTCGTCCACCCGTCATTTGGACGGGCAAAATTTGAAAGTTACTTTTTGGACGGGCAGCTATTTGTCAAGGATAGCTTGCCCGTCTATGCCATGGTACAATGTCATGAAAACTGCCACAAAGTTAGTTACAGACAATGTTGCAAACACTACAGGTTATTACTACGTCAATGACATTCTCTGTGTATTAAAGTGAACATTCGTCTGGTAGTGGCAAGCTAGTCTTGGCAACTGATAGCATTATTTGAATTATGCATACAAGTTGTAGCAAAATTTGGTCCTGGGTGAGGCTCTGAATTGGAGCATGTCACAGCAAAAGCAATGAAACGAACAAACACACCCTCATTGGGTCTAGCCCAAACAAGGGGAACAAAACATAGTGGATATGCAACACAATGGCAGAAAATAAAGCATGACGACAGGTGGCCAAACCAGGAAACAGTCGGAGGCATGATTATGGCGCACCAACGTGCCTGAAACAAAGTAGAATGTACAAATGCATAGAATGACGACGGCCGGCTGCAAAGCAAGTTCACAATAACTGCAATGACTAGAATGCAGGTGAAACATGCCGCCAGGGTCGTAGCTAATACGGATGTGGATGAACGCGTCATAGGAGTGCATCGTTAACACCCTGGAGCAACTGCAAGGCAAGCAAGAAAATAAAGGTGTGGTCAACAACAGCCAGTCCAGGCAGACCGACTTGAACGCATACATGGGTGTGGAACATTTCAACACCACCCTGGGCCGACCACTTGTGCAAGCCCAACAATAAATGTATGGTCTCCAATAGCCTGTACATGCATACCGGCTCGAAAACGCAAAAGGGTATGGAATACATATCATTACCCTGGGTCCAACAATAAACGTGTGGTCTACAACAGCCAGTTCATGCAAACAATTTCAAAGCATAAATGGGTGTGGAACACAACAACATCACCCTATGCCGACCACATGTGCAACCCAACAATACATGTGTGGTCTACATCAGCCAGTTCATGCAGACAGGCAAGAAAAAAAAATGGTGTGAAACACAACATCACCCCACGCAGTCACGTAGCCAGGCTGGAAGCAAACATCGGTGTGAATCACATCGCCATCACCCTGGACAAGGACACAAATCTAGACGTGGCCCGCAACATGGCCAGTGCCAGACGGAACAATGTAGCCATGCAAAATATCCACAACCTGGAAGACCACCTACAGACCAATACAAAAACAAAACGCATGCAGTTTTAGTGCATGAAAAATGCAGAGCCTTGCACCAACTACTGTATAAACCACAGAACATACATATACGAAAGAAAATAATTGTTAGCCATCCTGGCAACCTGGTCCTGAAAGAAAGACATGGTGAAGTAAAACCTCCCTGACATGTGAACAGTAACAATGGGGAACTCCTGCACGTAGTAATGTAGCATGTGCATTTGGTAGGCATCCTAAGCAACACAAGGTATCATCGATGAAAAAACAGTAAGCAGGAGCACAAGTCAAAGGAAACATGAAGGTATGACCCGACAAACACAGCTGTTGACCTGCTGACACCCTAACGATGGGGTGAGTGTGCCAACAAAGTAGGGAGAAGAACATTTAATAGCAGCACGACGCAGAAATAAATAAGACTAGGCCAAACCAAGATCATGCAAATGCACGTCGTGGGCCAAAATATATGCATACCGGGGGCCGGTTGCATCACTGCGCTCTAGCATAACGTAATGACAGATACAACATGGACAGCAAAAGCGACTGGGCCTTAAAACCCGCCAGTGGCCAAGCCGACACCGTAGGCATCACTGAAACGAGAGAGGTAAATTAGTAAAAAAAAACGATGTGTGCAGACCTGGAAGCCAGGCAAGGGAAACACAAGGACGGATCATGGTCCCAGGTACCCACACCCAACAACAAGATAGCAGGAATGCTGCCAGGATAGCCGGCCGCCCTGAGCAGTGGCGAGGAGCTTCCTGAAAATTTTAGTAAAACTACAACAAAAAGGCAAAACAAAACGGCAATCAGTACACAAATACGCCAGCAGGAGGCGCCAGGTGATATAGCGGCCATGCGCCACACCTCACAATGGGCTAGAGATGCCCAACTATCAAAAAGTAGCAATAAAGTGAGCAAAAATTGTGAGCAGACTGGAAAGACAGGCAAGCTATACAACATGGACAAAACAAGCAAGCGACAGTGAAGCATGACCTAGAATTACAGCACCAGTTGGAGACAGCACCACCTGAATAGCACAAAGGACATGCAACAACAAAACAATGGCCAACAGCATCAGTCTGCACAACAGGTAGCCACAACGAACGAATGGAAACACATCAACACTCCAACCAAACATGGCCCAACGACAAAAACGTGCCAACAACAAGTTAAAGCCACTCAAACCGCCAGGTCACAACAAACTAGGGTGCGGAAACACCACATCACACCCTGTCGAACCACAGCCTGGGCCTACGCTAACCTAACACTGTAGGCCCAACACTATATAAGTGGTCGACACCATGGCGAGGGCAAACACTAGCCAGGAAACACACAAGGGTGCGGAAACTCCACATCACACCCTGTCGAACCACAGCGTGAGCCTACGCTAACCTAACACTCTAGGCCCAAACACTATACAGGTGGTCGACCCATGGCTAGGACAAAAAGCACGTTAAACACACCAGGGCGTGGTAACACAACATCACAACCCTTGGCAACACAACACACGCTTTGGGCAAACACAGTGGCTAACACAACAAAACACAGGACAAACACCAACCAACAGTCAGTAATACAACCAATCAAACAGCCACACGACAGACGGGGGAAAACACTGTCTCACCGCAAGCAAGGCAGCAGCAAATCGACTACAGAACCTGGGTAAGGAAACAAAACGACATCATAAAGGCATATCAACAAGGTATGGCAAAACAAGGCCCGCTGCACCACCAGGTGCGCCAAAACATGCCCACAAATGACACACACGGCCAGGCAGGGTGAGC